>CM037094.1:107379115-107751615 GCA_020916435.1 Oxytropis ochrocephala | reverse complement strand
TATCCGCTTCGAGATCTTGAGTGTGGCCGATGGTCTTGGGGTATAGCCGCTCTTAGTTACCTCTACACCCGGTGTGAAAGCGGTCTTTTATACGACTGCAGCGATTCGGCGGATACGCGACATCTTGCTCGGTAATCATTTATTTATTTTTAAATTTAAAACTTTTAATTAAATTTAACATATATTAATAAGCGATTATTTTTAATTTAACTATTTCATCTTTGGATCTACGAGCACTTTCCCACGGTCGTTGGTCGGAAAGTGTTAGCTAGGGCGCGACATCCCACCACGTGCCACCGGTGGGGAACAAGAAGCTGGATAAAGTAAAGTTGGTGGACTTTAGAGCGCGGATAGATGCTCTGCAATGGGGATGTCATCCTCACCCCTTATGATGACCACAGCGGTATGTTCCTTTGTCGAACATATCCATTGCCGCAGGTCGTTGCTTTAGGGGCGATGACACTTTATTTCCTACATGCGAGCGAGTGCGTTGGCGGTTCGGTAGTACAGAGAGGATCCTCTTCCACCCATTTCGGGTAATGCTCCTCTGCGACGAGATCATACTGAGGAGTTCTTGATGTATCGAGTTCGAGCGCGGACATTTTGGCGGAGCTAGTAGAGTGGCGGGCTACCACGGCGAGTGCGATCCCGATTACCTTCCTTGATACGATCGAGTAACTAGGGTGCGTCTTACTCGGTGCGAGCCACGCGAGCGAGCGAGCCACGGCGAGCGGCTCGGGATCCACCATATCATCGAGAGCTGTTGTCCCGAGACATATGAGGAGAGGGTGCGAGAGAGCAACCAGATTGACCCGGGATGCCTTAGATGTCGCCTGCTCACCCACTTCACGTGCTTATTTTCAGTCATTGTTAAACATTTTGGACCCATAGTAGTTGTATTTGTACATTATATTTTTTTTATGTTGCTCATTTTATATATTTTGACATATTGCTATTTAAATCATAAACCGTTCGTATCATATTTCCAAAATAAAACGCAGCGTTTAAATATTAATTTAATATACAAACAAAAAAAAATACAAATTTAATTACCATTTTTAGAGGTAATTCAAATTTTTATTTTATGAGCAGAATTACCTCTAAAAATGGTAATTCCGAAAATTTAATTGTTTTTTGAACTGGAATTACCTTATTTTGAGGTAATTCCGAAAATTTTAATTTTTTTTTTTTAAAAACACAGGGGTATTATTGGCATTTTTGGAAAAATGGGGGTGTGATAGGGAAGGAGGGGGGTACGAAAACAAAAAACCCACCTTCTCCCTTGCCTTCACTTCTGCTTTGGTTTGAATTGTCAAAGTACAATCACCAAATCTGCCAACTTTTCCTTCTCGTTTCGTTTCAGCTTTGATAAAGACATACGTTTTGATGAAGATAGACTTACATATTTGGTCTCGTATTTAGTAGTTTGTCAGTGAGATATTTGATTTGCTCCAGGATCTTATAAGCATTTTATATTTTATCTATACTAATCTATGCTAATATATAAAGAATTGATCAAAAAAATGCTAATATATAAAGGGAATTACTTAAAATAACTGACTTTTTATACCCTTTGAAAGACACACAGACAACTAGCAAAAAAACATAAGACAGCGGTTAACAAAACTCATTGATTTCACGTTTTCATCTTCATCACCCATACGGTACAGTCTTTTTTCTATTCTCCAATTATATATATCATCTTGGATTCCTCCTAATTGCTTATTTTTATTGAAATTTCTTGCATATATCAATACTATTCTTCTAGAAGACCACGTCCATGTATTATCAATAACGGGAGCACCGGGTAAATTATCAAGTTAGATTAGATATCCTTTCCATTACTGATGTAAAAAAAGAATGATGGTGCCAAAAACAATAGGAGTATGTTCCACCAAAATAAGGAAAATGCTAACAAGTACGAAGGATACTTTGTAAGAAATGTAAGAATACCCCCTACCACACCACCCACCGGTGATCTTTATTCTCTACCTACTGTGTTGGGTTATCAAGGAGCAAGTTAATACCAATCACCTGTAAAACACTTTATTCTTGCGTTTCTTGCCAGTAACTTCGTCCCATATAGCATAACCCCCAAAATAAATAAGCAGACCTCTTATTTGTGAATTTTGAATTATTTGTGTGATAAATAATAAACTAAAGACATTATTAAATTAAAAGAACGAATACACAATGAACCACAACTAAGGATATAAATTAAATTAAATAAAAGAACGCATATATACTAAAATACGATTGTAGATAAATAACTATTGTAACGCGGTATCAAAAGCGGAAGACGAGCACGGGAATGCCCGTCTTCCGCGAGTATATATAATTATTTTTATATTCATTTGATTTCTTACAACCATTTAATCATTTATTACTGTTATAATATCGTGATTTTGATATTATTATTACACAGTATAAAGGCTGAACCAAAAGTCAAATAAAAAGTGACTATATTAAAAATGACTTTCATGCATACAAATCAATTGTTTTTAGTCCCTTTTTTTATCAACTAGCCGAGTTATCAACTACATCATACAACATATGTTCCGGACGGGACTGGTCCCAATCCAGACTTGGGTCAACCTTTGCGACCCCATATCCATAATCCTAAGGGATTTACGCTTCCTCTCAATAAGATCTACAATGGAGATTAATTGGAATCTCATCGAACATTCAAGATTCAACCTCGGTTCACGAGCCTAAAAGAGGATCATGCCACGTCATTGGCACTATTCCCAATAAATATGTTATCCAATCAATGCATCATATACACATTTATTATTACGTGACACCTTTTCTCCGAACTGACTTGAATGTTGGAGTGTGTGTAGGTACCACCCCCTTGTTGGATCAGCGCAACGAAGCATCACTTGGAGCAAGTCTAATATCCAACCTTGGTAGCATCTCGACCCAACTTTCACAATTGAGTTCGGCTACAGTTCATTGGCTACCAAAGTGGGAAGACCAGCGCTCTCCTCTCCATCACTTCTCGAAACTTGCTCCAACTCACCACCATGGCTAATGCATGGCTCCAAAACATTGACTTGCTGAGCACGGATCCCGATAGGTACCTAACGCATCATGGTAATCCTTGGCGGCTACCCGACAGGAGTTTGTGAAGCCACAGAAACAATCAAAAGAAAGTAGAAGGAGATCACAAACTCCATTTCCTCAACATTGGCCGAGATCATTTCTAGTCGGCTTCCCTCAATGGAAGACCAAACGAGCGCGTTCTGATGGTAGTTTGAGCCACAATGGCGAATTGTGAGGTACAAAGAATTTTGGTAGCTAGATCATGGAAGTTCGGTCGATGTTATGTTTCTCGACCTATTAACAAAGTTTGATATCTCGCAGGAGGACCTCATCCTGTATCAGGGAACAAACCTCTCTAGATATAATGGCGCAAAAGCGATACCCTTGAATATATTGAGCTATAAATGACCTATCGGAAAAGGCCACTAACTCGGACTGTGAAGTCTCCCTTTTTTGGTGCTTCCCTAAAAAAAAACAGCCAAAAGGGTCAATTTGAGAGGGAGCAACCTTCATTGTCTGGAGAATTTGTTGTTGAAACGGAGTAAAGGGGGAGAACTCCCATCTCTATAATCACTATCGAGTAAATAAAAAATTTCAAATTGGTCACCTAAAGGTGGCACACAAGCTCATCACGGGGAACACCTAGGAGTTCCCATTCTTGGACCTATTCACGACTAGGTGCCAAGGGTAGGAAATATCCGAGGTAGGACTCTCCACGAAAAAATGCTTCTCCCCCTGAAAACATCCTCTGAAACCCAAGAGTGAAGGTCACATGCGTCATGGACAAGCTCGGCTTTGCCACTGCCAACAGATGATTCTACCTCTCGACCCGATGATGAGAAATCATCCTCGGCAAAAGAATGTTGCCTTATCCGAGTCGTCCTCTTGGTCCTTGCCATCAAAGACCAACATATGGAAGAAGTTTTTTGTCACTGACACAAGTAACGAGGTTGCGCAGACATTGTCATAATTACCTTGCCCTTTTAGTCAACTAGATAGGTCAAATGTGTCCTACCCCACCAACGAATCACGACCAATCATCAAAAAACATTGACAGGCCATGATTCGACCTATTGGTCGACTTCATGAATCTATCCTTGGTCGACTTCATGAATCTGTCCTTGGTCGACGTGGTACCTCGAGCTAATGAGATGAATGCATCAGATAGCCAACATTGACTAAATGTCGTGGCAAGACCGAAGGAAATTCAGAAAGGCCGACTTCACAAGTCAAGGAAATTCAATCGACTCTCAAGCCAAGGTCACTCTGCCATGCATAGGCAACCTCGACCGATTCTCTAACCAAAAATTGTAGTTAGACCATTTGCCCTTGACCTGTCCTCAATCTTAACCTTTAATTTAAAAATACTATAGAGTATCCAACAATGTTGATCTATTATACACCAGTGTGCACCACATTTTTTCTGGTACATGCAATCCCTTAGCTTAATAAATTTGATAGAGAGAAAAAACAATGACTTGAACTCGATGCTAGTTTGTATCTTAATGAATGAATGTGAAAGCTACAGTACCCACACCTATGTTGCTGACACTGAACCCTTCTTCCTGCCACTGTTAGAAGCATGTGCATCTTTAGAGCCTTATGTGTGTTTGTTTATGTTGAGAGAGACGAATGCCTATTTTAAATTGTGGCACTGAAAAACATGGTCTTTTTATACATACGAAATTAAAAGGAACACATACACATTGAAAATGACCCCTCCACTCTTTAACACTTTCTCACTCCATTCCTTTTTATTTTCCCACATAGAATTCCATCACAAAAAGGGGTATATAGATAGCCCCCCCACCTTCCTTTCGTGTATAGAAAAAATGGTCCCAACCATTATTCACTCAGATGAATGTCACATGTGTCATTAATTTAATATATTAGTATATATACTGACATTTCAAACATCATACTTTAGTACAACAACAACATTAATATTATTGTCTCAATTTTTTCTGAAAACAACAATTGACGATTCTCATTTTTTCCTTACCACATGCATGCATTGCCTTTAATGTATAATCCGTATAATTCAATAATCCATGATGGATATTTCCATATATAATCGACGACCCAGGCCCTCATGAGACTTGTCTTTTTGTTGCAGATAACCTTTATATCACTAGTTTTTCTCAACTTTTTTTTGCACCCTGTTTGGTTGAGAGATTAGATCTCATCTCAAAATTCAAAATAACCCTCACTAAGGAAACATTTTGTTTTTTCTCTTCACGTGCTTGGTTTTTCCCGAATCTTCATCGAGTAAAAACTATTAATTAGGTGAGAGACAACAAAAATCTCTATGTTTGCACATCAAAAAAAGTGATTTTACTTTACTTTCCAAACTAAATATCAAATCCTTTTTTTTACCGTGTTATTAGCGCGCAGTATTCACCAACTATGTGTATCCAACTTTGGCGGTTTTTGTGGTTCTCTCATTCCATTAGAGTTTTTGTCACACTTAAGATTCGAATTGAAAATTTTAGGTAGAATCTGAACCTAGTTACCGCTCAGACCAATCTTTATTGGTACAAAATCAAATCCTCTAAACTCACTTTTAAGATATGTCAAACACAAATAATTTTCTTCAACATCTACTTTTTTAAAATCAATTCTATTATCAAAATCAATTTCATCAAAATCTAAAATAAAAAGACCATAAGTCTAATCCTAAATTAGAGCATAAACTTTGGGGATGTATAATATGGACTCAGTCCAACGGTGGACTCTCCTATTTTTAGTAAGTTATAAAATATTATTTTTATTTTCTATTTTTTATTTTTATAAAATTATTTTTTTACTAAAAATGGTAAAGGTCCACCTTTAGATCCTTTTTTGAGAGGTCTATATTAGATGCACCCATAAACTTTTGCTCAAATAAAAATCGTTATCAAGTTTTTGTAACAATAATATATATTTTTGAGAAGCAAAATATACTTTATATATTATGGGTAAATTGTGCATCAGGGAACACATAATTATATACAAATCTTCGTTCTCACGAGAAAGATCACTCCAGAGCATAAAAACAGACACACCTAAAACGGTGTAGTCGGGCCAAACCAAAATGAGAATCAACAAAGCCACACAAATATTACTTTCACTCCACAAGAGATACATTCCAAAGGTTCCACACACCATTTATAGAATAGACTATGACTCGACTTAGCCTTAGCTAAATATTCACACAGATGATTATTCTTCCCCAAGCAACCCGACTGGTCACTTTTAGCGATATCTCTCCTCCGAACCACTCTTTTTATTTCCACTCATGATTTTGCTTAAGGGGTCTAAACTCTAGTACACTATTTTTCATCTGTGATGGAGTGTCAAACACCATCGTAAACTCACACACGTAAAGTGGAGATTACATGTTCGAGCCTGGGTAAGCACAAATTATCTAACCTGGCAATGTCGGCTTTGCCAATTGGACCAATACATTGTTGGTAATCAGCATTTTGAATTAACAAGTGATTAAGTTTGGAGAAGAGAAAATTATAAATTACCCTCCCTTATACACTACGCCCGATCGCTACCCATACCTATAAGTGAGTAGCGCTTTTAAAGCGTTCCTGTTGGGGACTCGCTTCAGTAGTGCCAAGTTAAGTAGCGCCCGAAAGCACTACTTATGGGGAAAAAAGCTACGCATCCTTAAATTTGTTGTAGTGATAACAGTAATTGTAAAAAAGTTGCCCATGATGTAATTAATTAGGTTAGGCATAAAAGGTAAGCTATCATCGCATAATGTTGAATTATTCATATAATATAGCAACAAATGAACAAATTAAAACAAGCTACAAATCACTTTAAAACAAACCTTCAACAGCTGTCAGACTCAAACTCCTAAAAAATGCATCTAGACAACCATGCATATTAATAAAGAATGTGAACTTTTTTTTTTTTTCTTAAAGAGAAAAGAAAACTAGAAAAAGAAGAAAAAAAGGAACAAGGAAAAGAAAGAACCATATGACTTATTGTAAATTAACTTTATCATCTTTAATTTCCTAACCTTTATGCAGATTAATGCTTTTCTTTCATTCTTTAGCTGATAACTCATCTGTAGTGGCTGAAGACATGTTATTATAACTCATAACAATGGAAGTTTCTTCTGATTGAACCCCAGAAGTTGAAGACTGAAACTGTTGCTTACATGCTTGACAAGTTATTTCCATCACAGTTGAACTTATCTTCTTAATAGCTTGTTTTCTCAAAGCTTCAGCTTTTCCAAGTTCATCTTGAGCTTGTTTCCTTATCCTTTTAGCATTCTCAAACTCAACTTCAGCTATCTCAATTTGACGTTTAGCTTCTCTTCTAGCTTCTTCTGCATAAGCTTTTTCAGCCATAGCTAACTTTAGCTCCACACTAGCAAATTCTTTCATCCTAGCCACTTCCAATGTAGAAATAGAATCACTCACTGTAGGTGGAGTAGTCTCTTGTGTTTCTGAACAATGTTGTTTCTCACTACTTGTAGTAGTTGTACCTATTGAAAGTTTCAAACCAGTTTCATAGTTTTCCTTTGACTTTGACTTTTCTTTTTGTTGAGGGTTTAATGAAGAGGGTAAGAGTTGAAGTTCTAGGTTATGCCTTTGATTGTGTATATCTAAGGAAGGTGGTTTTGGTTTTGGGAGTGGAACTCCTTGTAATGGGACAATGGTGAAATTTGCTTCACTGGATGGACTTGTGCTTGAAGCTGTTCTAGAAGAACATGCTGGTTGTTGTTGCAGTGCTTGTAACTCTGGCCTGCGTTGTTGCCTTTCAGTGCATGCATCTTGGTGTTCTATGAAACTCTCCACCCTAAAATGACAATAATTAACACAGATTATTATATAGTATTATATATAATAGACTTGTTATTGTTATATATATATATATGTCATGTCAAACAAAGATCATGTCATGTGTATGAAAAAACTTGTTCGTGTATTGTAAAGCCATATAAAATTTAATAAGTATGTGGGGGAGTTGATCAATATATTATAATAAGAAAAAGTAATCAAATAGGGTCTCCACTAGTACAAAAAAGATAAATAAATAAACAATTCCCTCTAATTATATATGGTTTCTTTGGATCTTGTTTATCAATAAAAGTGTATATGTATGTATAGGTATACTGTGATTACTGCCCTTAAACAAATTGGCAAGTAGATGTGCAAAGCCAGAATGAGGGGATCGGGTTAGGGGTGTATATATATATATAGAGAGAGAGAGAGGTAAATATTAAAAAAAAATAGTGGTTATGAATTTCAAAAATATTCAGCTAATTATCTACCTAGATTTTTCAAAATAGTGTATATTTTTAATATAACCTCAAGAATGAAAGAGATGGAATATGTGAGATTTAGGGTTTGACTTCCAAAGAAGATGCAGAAGAATAATCACATATAATAATACAATAATTTAAGAAATAAAATAATAATAAAATAAATTTAGTTTCTGTTAAGAACAAAATTAATTGCTGAGCAGGGGGTGTGAATGCTGAATTTGATAACTGATGATTAAGCCACACACAGACACAGACACACAGAAACCAAGAAAGAAAGAGAGAGAAAAGAAAGATAAAGATGGACACTTGAAATGAGCATGGTAGTGAGGGAAAACAGAAACAGAAAACCTGGAAAACACACGACCACAGTCACATGAATGGCCTCTGGTACCACATGTTTTGATATGAGCTTTATAATCAGATTGAACAGCATAGCCTTTAGAGCATTTATCACAAACCCATTGTTTATGATTACTATGTTTTCTCCTAAAATGTTTTTTGATTCCAACAAGGTCACCAAGTGCATGACAAGGATCATGGTGTAAACAACTTGGTTCTGGACAAACAAATACCCTCTTCTTTTGTCCTCCTTCTGTTTCCCTTTTTAACAATTTCCATGGCACCTTGTGTCTTCTCCTATGCATTTGAAGATTCTGGTCTCTTTGAAACCCTTGGTTGCAGATCTCACATACATATCTGTCTGATTCTAACAAAGTCTTTGGTGATAAAGACACAACCTCAGCATCTGGATCTATATATATATATATATACAAAATAAATAAAAAATTATAAAAACCCATAATTGTTTTGATGATAAAGTTTGAAACTTTTGAAGTGGGTGGGTCTTATCTTACCGGGTGTGCCTGCTGGCCTTCTTTTTCTTTTGTTAGCTCCATTTTCAGAAGAAAGTGGTGCAGGTGCAGGTGCAGGTGCAGGTGCAGAAGAAGAAGCACTGTTGTTTTTGTTATTGGTGGTGTCTAACATGGGTGGACTATATGTTGAGAGGCTAGCTAGGAGGAAAAAGAAAGTTGCAAAATTAATTGACACAATACACAGTACTACACAGCTGGTGAAGGTGTAATAGAAGTAGTGGGTTTCAGCTTTATTCGTTGGGGAGAGAGAGAGAGAGGTAGAAAGAGAGAGAAAAAGGTGTTGCTTTATGTAATCAGCTTTCTTTATGGCTTTTTTCTAGGTAGCTACTATAACTTTTTTCTTTCTTTGCCACGAGCTTTCTTGCTTTCTTGTTTGTTTTTATTTCATTGACCCCTAGCCTTCACTCACACACTCATTCACCTTGAGTAGATTGAAGGCTTGTTTCTAAAGCTCCTTCCTATATGAACCCCACACACACACACACAGAAATTTGGACAGAAACAAATAAAAAGAAAAGACAACCTTGTTTTGTTCATATAATTAGGAAAGAAAGAAGAGCATATATGTAGTAGTCGACACTATTCAATCGTGTGAAACTGTAATTTGCATGAAACTGTAATTTGCTGGCCAAGATATCCCATTACACTTCTCCACCTCATACACACACCCCTCTCTCTCACGTGACACACACCTCTTTGCTAATGAAACCAAATTTCAGTTCCCGATCACTATACTACTATAGTGAGGTTCTGTTGCATTGCATTAACAATAGTGGAAAATATGAGTGAGTAATTAACCATCATTATCAAAAATCAAAATGGGATGTTCAAATCAGAAAATATAAAGGAATGGATCAACCGCATCGTACATAGCCACGTGGTTCACATCCATAGTATAGAGTAGAAGATGTGAGTTCATTAATCATGTCAATAATCTCTATATATTAAGTTTAGGTGAAATTCAGCAAAATTGGCTCCAAAGAAAATAAAATATTGATGGCCGTTTCACAATTATAATTAAAGCGTGAAGGCAGATTTCGGCCAAAATCACTTAAGTCCAGAACCCTCAAGCCCATCAAACATTCTATGAAGCCTATTAGCCTAATGAACTTATCATAATTCACAATCTTTCTCATTCGGCGATCATGGATCAGATGACACTAGTCTTCTTTAGTTAACTCTTAATTCGACTTACACGATTCACTTGAAGAAATACTTATCAACTTGATAGTTTTTCCGTTAATTATTTTAGGCTTAAATACGTTTTTGCCCCCTGCAAATAGGGAGTGTTTTGATTTTACACTGCAAAAATTTTTTGTAAAAACCCTTGCAAATTCCACGTTTTTGGCTTTGGTCCTTCTATTACTTCTCAAGTTACAAAAACAAGTGGCGTGTTTAACTGAGTCGATTTGGTTTCTTCTTCCTCATTTCCAGATTCATTTTCTCTTCCTCTTCACCTCCTTACCCAGAAATTATTCTATTCTCTTCATCTTCACCATAATCCATCTCTTCTTCATCTTCACCAAACACAAAGCCACAAAGCCACAAACTCATCTTCACCGAACTCATTTTCTCCTCCATAAACTTTGCCGTCACCACCATGGATGGGAAGCTAAACTTCTTCCTGCGCTCGCGTGTTCTGTCGCCGCCGTCGAAGGTCACGTCGGCGCCGCAATGGGTCACGCGGGACTTGACGCCTTGAACTTATATAAACAATGCTTGAAGGTTTCCATCTTGTCTCTTTAGATCTTTCTCTAAACAAACAAAAAAGACAAACAAATTGGGATTGAAATCCCTTACGGAAGAAACACAAAGTTCCTATACCGCCAAATCCCTTGTGACCTCACCTCTGCCATGTAATTACAATCTTCCATGGAATTCCAATGTCCTAATTCTTCACCTCTCTCTCTCTGTGGGTTTTATTTTCTTTAATTAAATTAATTTTTAAAATTTATTTTGAAGGACAATACATGTAGATTGTAATGTGCAAGAACATTGGTGCTGCTGTGAATGTCTTCTGCTGGGTGGTTGTGTTGTTGTTGAAGATGAATAAAATAAGGGTGGTGGTTGTGTTCTGGGTAATGGGTGTGTTGTTGTTGATGATGAAGATATGATATGTGAAAAGAAAATGAAATTGTTTTATAATTTTATCCAACTCATCATTTTAAAAATAAAAGAAAATGATTTGGCAAAACCAACAAGTAAAGCTGTTAGACAGCTCAGGAACTTGTAAACAGAGACTTAACAAAAGGATTAATACCAAACAAAAAATATTTGCAAGGGGTTTTTTTAAAAAAAATATTTTGTAGGGGGTAAAAGCAAAACACCCCCTATTTGCAGGGGGCAAAAACATATTTAAGCCATTATTTTAAGGTGTTACCAATTAATGTCACTTATATCTTTTAGCTGAATCATTGCGAAGTTAAAGTGATGTCACAAAAAGTCATTTTCTTGAGCTCTGCGCCACTCATTTAATTTAGCTCCTGAAACAACACTAGAAGTTAATTACAAAACACTTTAAACTGGTTGCGTGAAGACATGTTTATCTGCTATAAAATTTTCATTAGAAGTTGTTGGCGTGAAAGACAAACTTCTCTGTTATAAACTTTTCACTATAAGTTGGTGGCGTGAAAGACATGCTAATCTGTTATACAATTTTCGTTAGAAGTTGGTGGCGTGAAAGACACGCTTATCTGTTACAAACTTTTTCGCTATAAGTGGTGGCATGAAAGACATGTTTATCTATTATAAACTTTTCGTTATAAGCTGGTGACGTGAAAAGACATGTTTACCTGTTATAAACTTTTCGCTATAAGTTGGTGGCGTGAAAGACATGTATATCTGTTATAAAATTTTTGCTATAAAGTATTGAGTGAGTCTTGCCCAAAAAAGTATATTAGTTATATTCTTTGATATCTCGTTATTTAAAAAAGACAATATCTTTGATATCTCGCTTTACTTCATCTGCACTTTATTGCTTAATTTCATCAGGTGCCCTGCAAAGAAGGTACTGGTTGTGTCGTTATTTAATAAATTATGTAACTGCTAAAAACTATCCAATGAATATATTTTGGAAAATGCTAAATGTTACGAGAATTTTTCACAAGAAAGAGAATAATGTTATATTGCATAATATAATAATTTACAAATTATAACTGCTCACTCTCACATGTATTGTTAGTCATATTGATTGGTCAAATATCTTACTTTTTTGTGTTCTTCTCTTTCTTGCAACAATTTTTTGTAACAAAAGACAATGCCCATAAATTTAAGTGTAGTTGATTCTCATAAAATTAAGATATTGAATATAATTATTAATTTTCTATTTTTCCTTCAAAATCACTAACCCTCAAGCCCATCAAACATTCTATGAAGCCCATTAGCCTAATGAACTTATCATAATTGACAACCTTTCTCATTCGGTGATCATGGATTAGATGACACTGGTCTTCTTCAGTTAACTCCTAATTCGACTTACACGATTCACTTGAAGAAATACTTATCAACTTGATAGTTTTTCGTTAATTATTTTAAGATGTTACCAATTAATGTCACTTATATCTTTTAGCCGGATCATTGAGAAGTTAAAGTGATGTCATAGAAAGTCGTTTTCTTGAGCTCTGCGCCACTAATTTCATTTATCTCCTGGAACAACACTAGAAGTTAATTACAAAACACTTTAAACAACTGGTTGCGTGAAAGACATGTTTATCTGTTATAAAAATTTCGATAGAAGTTGGTTGCGTGAAAGACATGCTTATATGTTCTAAACTTTTCACTATAAGCAGGTGGCGTGAAAGACACGCTTATCTGTTACAAACTTTTCGCTATAAGCTGGTGGCGTGAAAGACATGCTTATCTTTTATAAACTTTCCGTTATAAGCCGGTGGCGTGAAAGACATGTTTACCTGTTATAAACTTTTCGCTATAAGCTGGTGGCGTGAAAGACATGTTTATCTGTTATAAATTTTTTGCTATAAAGTATTGAGTGAGTCTTGCCAAAAAAAGTATATTAGTTATATTCTTTATTTCTTTGATATCTCGTTATTTAAAAAAGACAATATCTTTGATATCTCGCTTTACTTCATCTGCACTTTATTGCTTTATTTCATCAGGTGCCATGTTAAGAAGGTACTAGTTGTGTTGTTACTTAATAAATTATGTAACAGCTAAAAACTATCCAATGAATATATTTTGGTAAATGCAAAATGTTACGAGAATTTTTCACAAGAAAGAGAATAATGTTATATTGCATAATATAATAATTTACAAATTATAACTGCTCACTCTCACATGTATTGTTAGTCCGTTATTGATTGGTCAAATATTTTACTTTTTTGTGTTCTTCTCTTTCTTGCAACAATTTTCGTAACAAATAACAATGCCCATAAATTTAAGTGTAGTTGATTCTCATAAAATTAAGATATTAAATATAATTAATAATTTTCTCTTTTTCCTTTGAAAATCAATTAAGTCCAGAACCCTCAAGCCCATCAAACATTCTATGAAGCCCATATTAGCCTAATGAACTTATCATAATTCACAATCTTTCTCATTCGGTGATCATGGATCAGATGACACTGGTCTTTTTCAACTCCTAATTCGACTTACACGATTCACTTGAAGAAATACTTATCAACTTAATATTTTTTCCGTTAATTATTTTAAGGTGTTACCAATTAATGTCACCTATATCTTTTAGCTGAATCATTGAGAAGTTAAAGTGATGTCACAGAAAGTCGTTTTCTTGAGCTCTCCACGCCACTCATTTCATTTAGCTTCTGGAACAACACTAGAAGTTAATTACAAAACACTTTAAACTGGTTGTGTGAAAGACATGTTTATCTATTATAAAATTTTCGTTAGAAGTTGGTGGCGTGAAAGACATGCTTATCTGTTATAAACTTTTCACTATAAACTGGTGGCGAGAAAGACATGCTTATCTGTTATAAAATTTTCGTTAGAAGCTGGTGGCGTGAAAGACACGCTTATCTGTTACAAACTTTTCGCCATAAGCTGGTGGCGTGAAAGACATGTTTATCTGTTATAAATTTTTCGTTATAAGCTGGTGGCGTGAAAGACATGTTTACATGTTATAAACTTTTCGCTATAAGCTGGTGGCGAGAAAGACACTTCTCTGTTATAAACTTTTTGCTATAAAGTACTGATCGAGGCTTGCCAATTAAAGTATATTAGTTATATTCTTTGATTCTTTAATATCTTTTTTTTTCGAAAAGACAATATCTTTGATATCTCACTTTCATTCATTTACACTTTGTTGCTTCCATCAGGTGCTCTGCAATGAAGGAGGGGAGGAATTGTCTACCTTAAGGGATTTGGTACCTTAGTCTCTGTATCTCTCTCTTAACTCATCACTCTCTCTCATCACATATATTATTTTAATCACACTTCTCTCTCATAAAATTCACCAAAGTTACCAAAAGCTCAAGGTTTACAATCTATGGATCAATTTCATGAAGTTAAGCAGCAACAACAAAAGTTTAGAGTTTGGATAGCTAATAGATTGGGGGATCAAAGGTTGATCGAATTTGAGGAATGGAATGTCAATCCACTCTCTTGTTTGAACCTGTTACATTGTATACGGATTGATGCATCCCTAGTGCCATACATTAATAAAATTTGTTTGCTTATAAAATAAAATAAAAACAAAAGTTTGGCGCCTTATTATCGATCAGCATAAAATATTAGTCGAAGGACTTATGCGTTTTTGCTCTTCAATATTCTGATCAGAAAGCTTAATATTCTTCTTCATATATATATAAAAATGAATGATCTAATATGATATCATCAGGATTCTCATGCATGTAATGTAATGAATTCAATTTCAACTTCTTTCTGGTGCTTCACGTGTCTCTCCCTTGTGCCATCATTCCACAGATTCATGCTCAATATTGTTCCCTCTATGAGGAACTTTAACTGTTAAATATTATATTTAACCTTGTAAATATCCAACAAACAAGACATATATCATACTGTAATGGCTAAAATTAATGTATTAAAGATAATTCTTTAATTTTCTCTTTTTCCTTAAAAAATCACTTAAGTCCATAACCCTCAAGCCCATCAAACATTCTATGAAGTCCATTAGCCTAATGAACTTATCATAATACACAATCTTTTTCATTCAGTGATCATTGTTCAGAGACAACTAGTCTAATTCAGTTAGCTCCTAATTCGACCGACCTAATTCACCTAAAGAAATACTTATCAACTTGATAGCTTTTCTTTAATTATTTTAATTAAGGTGTTACCAATTGTCACTTATATATCCTTCAATTGAATCATTGAGAAGTTAAACTGATGTCATAGAAAGTCGTTTTCTCGAGCTTCACGCCACTCATTTCAAGTAGCGTCTGGAACAATAGAAGTTTGTTACAAAACACTTTAAGTTGGTGGCGAAAAAGACTTGCTTATCTGTTATAAACTTTTCGTTATAAGTTGGTGGCGTGAAAGACATGCTTATCTGTTATGAACTTTTCGCTATAAGTTGGTGGCGTGAAAGACATGTTTATCTGTTATAAAATTTTAAACTATAAAGTACTGGGTGAGTCTTGCCAAATAAAGTATATTAGTTATATTCTTAAATATCTCGTTATTTAAAAAAGATAATATATTTGATATCTCGCTTTACTTCATTTACACTTTATTGCTTCATTCCATCTAGTGCCCTGCAAAATCACTTAAGTCCGAAACCCTCCCATCAAACATTCTACGAAGCCCATTAGCCTAATGAACTTATTATAATTCACAATCTTTCTCATTCGGTGATCATGGATCAATGACACTGGTCTTCTTCAGTTAACTCCTAATTCGACTTACATGTTTCACTTGAAGAAATACTTATCAACTTAGTTTTTCGTTAATTATTTTAAGGTGTAACCAATTGTCACTTATGTATCATTCAGTTGAATCATTGAGAAATTAAACTGATGTCATAGAAAGTCGTTTTCTCGAGCTTCACGCCACTCATTTCAAGTAGCGTCTGATACAACAGTAGAAGTTTGTTACAAAACACTTTAAGTTGGTTGCGTGAAAGACTTGCTTATCTGTTATAAACTTTTCGTTATAAGCTAGTGGCGTGAAAGACATGCTTATCTGTTATGAACTTTTCGCGATAAGCTGGTGGCGTGAAATACATGTTTATATGTTATAAAATTTTACTATAAAGTACTGGGTGAGTCTTGCCAAATAAAGTATATTAGTTATATTCTTTAATATTTTGTTATTTAAAAAAGATAATATCTTTGTTATCTCGCTTTACTTCATCTACACTTTATTGCTTAATTCCATCTGGTACCCTGCTAAATCACTTAAGTCCAAAACCCTCAAGCCCATCAAACATTCTATGAAGCCCATTAGCCTAATGAACTTATCATAATTCACAATCTTTCTCATTCGGTGATCATGGATCAATGACACTGGTCTTCTTCAGTTAACTCCTAATTCGACTTTCATGTTTCACTTGAAGAAATACTTATCAACTTGATAGTTTTTCATTAATTATTTTAAGGTGTCACCAATTGTGACTTGTATCCTTTAGTTGAATCATTGAGAAGTTAAAGTGATGTCACAGAAAGTCGTTTTCTCGAGCTTCACGCCACTCATTTCAAGTAGCGTCTGGAACAACACTAGAAGTTAGTTACAAAACTCTTTAAGTTGGTTGTGTGAAAGAGTACATGCTTATTTGTTATAAACTTTTTCGTTATAAGCTGGTGGCGTGAAAGATATGCTTATCTGTTATGACCTTTTCGCTATAAGCTGGTGGCGTGAAAGACGTGTTTATCTGTTATAAAATTTTCGCTATAAAGTACTGAGTGAGTCTAGCCAAATAAAGTATATATTAGTTATATTCTTTAATTCTTTATTATCTCATTATTTAAAATAGATAATATCTCTGATATCTCGCTTTACTTCATCTACACTTCATTGCTTTTAATTCCATCATGTACCCTGCAAAGTCACTTAACTCCAAAACCCTCAAGCCCATCAAAGATTCTATGAATCCCATTAGTCAAATGAACTTATCATAACTCACAATCTTTCTCATTCGGTGATCATGGAATATCAAATGACACTGGTCTTCTTCAGTTAACTCTCCTAATCCGACTTACATGATTCACCTGAAGAAATACTTATCAACGTGATAGTTTCTCGTTAATTATTTTAAGGTGTTAACAATTGTCACTTATATCCTTCAGTTGAATCACCGTGAAGTTAAAATGATGTCACATAAAATCGTTTTCTTGAGCTTCGCACCACTCATTTCAAGTAGCGTCTGGAACAACACTAGAAGTTAATTACAAAACACTTTAAGCTAGTGGCGTGAAAGACATGCTTATCTGTTATATACTTTTCGTTATAAGTCGGTGGCATGAAAGACATGTTTACCTGTTATAAACTTTTCGCTATAAGCTGGTGGCATGAAAGACATACTTATCTGTTATAAAATTTTCGCTACTGATCGAATCTTGCCAAATAAAGTATATTTATTATATTCTTTTTTTCATTAATATCTCTTTTTTTTAAAAGACAATATCTTTGATATCTCAGTTTACTTCATTTACACTTTGTTGCTTAATTCCATTAGGTGTCCTCCAAGGAAGGATCAATTTCATGAAGTTAAGCAGCAACAACAAAAGTTTGACGCCTTATAATCGATCAGCATAAAATATTAATCGAAGGTCGACATGTGCGTTTTTGGTCTTCAATATTCTGATCAGAAACGTTAAGCTTAATCTTCTAATTCATATAAAAATGCATGATCTAATATGATATATATCATCAGGATTCTCATGTATGTAATGTGATGAATTCAATTTCAACTTCTTTCTGGTGCTTCACGTGTCTCTCCCTTGTGCCATCATTCCACAGATTCATGCTCAATATTGTTCCCTCTCTGAGGCACTTTAACTCTTAAATATTATATTTAACCTTGTAAATATCCAACAAACAAGACATATATCATATACTGTAATGGCTAAAGTAAACAATTGAATTGAGATTAATGATTGTGATCACTAGGGGTGTTCCAATTCCATCACAATTCATGGGACCCATTAATCTTTAAGTAAAGGAATCTCATCAACATTATTGTCTTGTAGCATACTGAAAGTAGAGAATCTCTCAACAACATGCATTACCATTTTATCACTAGAGACAGTAAGAGTGTAGGACCCAAAAACTGTGTGTAGTCAATAATCAAGAATATGGCACATTGCTTCAACATTCGCATCAATACATATACTTCTATATCCATTGAATTTTGCCAAATTGATTATCATTCTGTCAGACTCTGTTTTTTCATTTCAATCCCCTCATTTTGTATTCCTTTCTGCTTTGAAATCCTGCCAACTTGAAATGATTTATTGTCTCACAATCTTAACTCTTAAATTGTTAGTACTCACAAATTCAAAAGTGCTATTTTTCTGAATGGTTCTTATTTCAAAAGATAGATAGAAGTTTACATAATAAAATAGTTAATTAGCCTAACCTTAAACACATAATATTATACTCTTCATATTTTCTTTTGATAAGAACATGATGGCATCCCAAACATAGGATCCATCTTAGGCCATGCATCCATCATTGATATTTGGCCTTTTATGAAAACTATTTATTTCATGTCAGAAAAACATGTATGAAGAGAATCATTACGTACATTATACATCTTATATTTATATATTTTGACTAAAAAAAGGCTCCAAACAAAAAAAAGTTTTTAATATTAGTAAGTTAAACTTTTATTTAGCTTTCACATCCAGCTCAGTTGATAAAACACACACGGCTTTCAATCTTGTTGTCTGATAATCAAAATTGTTTAGCAACCAAAATTCTCATTCTTTATGGTTTCAAATTTCCAATGATCCTAGTACTATACATGTGTACCCGCTTGGATGACACTTTATTTGTTATAATTTACTATAAATTTATAAATACTTTAAAATTTTAAAATTCAATAAAAAAATGGCAAAAGTTGATAAAAACAATTATTTTTAGTTGTTATAATTTCCTGAAACGGCAGCAGTGGACTGTGAGGCGCTTTTTTTTTCTTTCTCACTTGCTCATTTGGGAGCATAAAAGCGTTGGACTTCTATAATGCTCTTGCCTCTTGGACTTAGTTATGGTGTGTGATGACTTTGGTCCAATTAAATAAACTAGCGAAAAGATTAGAATGCTCTTAATGAAACGCGCACTTCCATTTTTTTCCGAGATTACGATGGTTTGGAAGTTTAACACCAAACCTGGTTCAAAAATTTACCACTAATATTGAATCTACTAGATTCAGAAGTTCCCCATCGAACCGGTATGGAACTTTAAGCTCGAACCATTCAGAATTTCAGGAAAAAAGGGGGGTATTTTGTGGATATTGTGGTGTTAGGGGTGTCCACTGAGTAAGGAGTGGGTTGTAGGAAGTTGGTGCCAATACTATGCAATGTAACATCAAAATTAGGTTAAAAGTTTTAATGCATATTTATCTTTAGGGTGTTTTTTTTCCAACCCCCACAATCATCCTCCATACCCCTACACACCTTATGAAAGGTCCATATTACCCCTGAAATTTCGCAAATTGGATTTACCTATTGTACATCATATTTATCTATAACTACGGATTTATCTATTGTACATCGGATTTATATCGTCGAATTTATCTATTGTACATCGGATTTATCTATTGTACTCGTATTAATATCGTCGGATTTATCTATTGTACATCGGATTTTTCTATTGTACATTAGATTTATCTATTGTAGGAAGTGTGAGGGGTATTGTGAAAATACTGAAAAATTGTGGGGGTATTGGGGGTGATTGTGGGAGTTGAAAAAACACACCCTTATCTAAGCAATGGTTTCCTGTAAAGAAAAATCTTTAAGCAATGGAAAGTTCTGAAATAAGTATAACAATGGCCAACGCCGACTTTTCAGGAGTTTACAATGTAATTTTTATTGGCTATTGCTTTTCTTACACCCCTCCCTACTCACCCCACACCCCAAACCTCAAATATTCCAAAATTATTCTCACGTGGAAACCTCCCTACGCAGTGTTTTTGACGGGTACGGTAGAGGAGCTCTGAACCAGTTCGGCTCACAAGCACTGAGCCAGTTCGGCTAACAATCACCTTGTCTTCAACAATCAATTATTAGTTCAATTATTGTTTGTAAGTATAAGAAAGGTGAAAGCTTGATTGATGGAACTGATTATTCTGTTTTGTTTAAGTGAATTTGAAGAAGATGAAAGTCTTAGACTTTTGCCTATGTGTAATCATGCTTTTATTTGAGGGTTCGGTAGGGGTATCCCGAACATGTTAAAGGGAGTGTATCACAAGACAGTAGACACGACACCACTACATCGAACAGGTTCGGTTGGGAGGGTCCGAACTCGTGAAAAATCTGGAGAAAAAAAGACGTGTTTAGAAGATTTTATTCATTAATGGTATTATGGTCATTTCCATAGTTATGGGGTGTGCGCTGAATAAGGAGAGGTGCGGGAAAATCAGTGACCTTTTTATTTGTCTTGGGGGCCCTTACCCCCTGCTACCAATCAAAAGAGGAAAATGAGCCCAATTGCTTTTAACTTTTGGGTGTTACTTCCTACCTCTCCCTAAATTGCAACAACCCCCCTCCCAACAACTTTTTCTCTTGCAATTATGATTTTTTTGGTATAAATCGGGTATCTTCCGCGCGTAACTGCAGAGACTAATCCCTCGAGATGGGTAGGACCACAATGGGCGACAAAACTCTCCCTCAAGAGATTTAACACTGCTGCATGCCCAAGGCTGGATTCGATCCCAAGAACTTGGTTAAGTTGGAAGAGACTTTTACCATCTCATCCAAGTGCTATTGGGTTGCAATTCTGATTTTTGATAAGACATTGAAGGAGGTTTGGGATTGTTTGGTCGCAAATGCACTTGATCGTGCATCGTACCGTCTAGATGTACGCATATGCTTTGGAATTGTGTGGTTTGATCTGTAGACTAGAAGGGTGTATAGGGGCCAAGTTGGGTGGATTATGACCAAATTCAATATCTGAACCAGTCAAATTTTTCTAAGTTTGGGTAGGTTTAGAAACCCATAGTTTTTATCTATGAAATCTGAATTAACTAACTCGGAGATGAGCGGGTTGGATTGAGTTGACTCATTAGTTTGAGGAAGCGTAGAAGCAACAATGAACTAATGATCAGGACTACTAAGATATTAGAACACCACATTTCTACCTAAAACTTTAGAGTAATGTGTATAAGGTCACATCTCTTACATGTCTTGGTATGAGACCAGTGGCGGATCTTGACTCAAATATTAGGGGGAGCCAAAATAATCAAATTTTATACTAAAAATATTATATTTACAAACAATAGTGGGTTAAGATTCACCATAAAATATTGTGTAAAATGCTATGAGTAGTTAAGTTGTTTACAATCCGCAAATGAGTTATATATTGTATATACTTAATAGATATAACTATCATTAATATACATTAAAAAATTCATTTTTTTTAACGGGCGCCGTGGCTCCCCCCGGCTCTTGAGAAGATCCGCCTCTGTATGAGACTAACTACTCCCAACATGAAGAACTCTATTTACTAGGCAAAAATAAAAGCTCTCCAAACAAAGATAATTATTCCTGCAATAGTAAATAGATTCAACCGTTGCATTTTTGTTCTCTTTTTTACCATTTTTCAATTTCATAATATTTTTTTCCAAAATTTCAGAATAGTTTTTGGTAACTATTTTGAAAGTAATTACACTTGAATTATATTATTTATATTTCATGATATTATTTTTACTCCCCAACATACTAACGCTTAAGCATACAATTTGTGGAGTAAAAAAAAAGCGCAATTTTTTTTTTGACACAAATTTGTTTTTTTATAAACACAAATCTTGTTTTTTTGCTTCCTTTCCATTACAAGGAGATTGTAGCAATAATATCATCAGGACCGGCCCTTAAGGGGTTCAAGGCGTGCTACAACACGGGGCCTCAGTTTAATTTGATTTTTAGGGCCCCAAAAAAATACTTTAGCTTACTAAAAAATTTAGGTGCTTAAATACGCTAAGTTTGTTACACAATAACTAATTTGGTAAAAATAAAATTTAATTTCGTGAAAAATATTTAAAGTGTGACGTTGAGCAGTGTGTTTTGATGTACTTTAGAGTTCAGAAAAAAAATTAAGTGTTCAAATATGCAAAGTTTCTTCCTCAATAACAAGTTTGGTGAATTTTTTTAAATTTTGTCACAGAATATGTAAAGTGTAATGCTCAGGAGTGTGTTTTGGGGTACTTTAGAGTTCAGAAAAAAAAGTAAGTGTTCGAATACATAAATTTCCTTCATCAATAACGGGTTTGGTGAAAAAATAATAATTTTGTGGCAAAATACGTAAAGTGCTGCGTTCAGAAAAACCTTTAGATTTGACTTATGAAAATAATAAGTATATCATTCATGAAAAAAATTAATTCATGATAAAAGTATAATTAATGGCCCAATTATTAAGATTTGCACAGAACGTCCATATTGTTTGGGACGACCCTGAATATCATTCGTGTTATTTATACTGATAAAAAAATTCACGTGTCATTTATTTCATTTATTTTGTTGGATTCAACACATTCAGTTTTATAGCATTTTGAGTAAAAAATAAAAAATCATGTTAGTGCTATATATTCTCATTGTTGGCTTTATTAGCCTATACAATTAATTTAAGATTAGTATTCCCTCATTTTGTCTCATTTTAAATGTCATGTTTTGTCTTTTTTCATTGTCTCCAATTGCCTGCCACTTTAAGATACCAATAGAACATTTATTATTTGTTTCTAATAATACATTTATTTACTGTGATAGTGCTTTGTTCCTACTAATATTTAGTCTTATTAATTCATTTATTTTTTGTACTTTCAAGTAATTCATAGCTCCTTTCCCACCCATTTCACTTCTCAATGTATCAACGATCATGCTTTTGCTCCACCCTAGAATAGTGGGAGTACTAATGATTTTATAGTATAAAAGTGTCTTAGTCCAACCAAATTTTTTACCCTAAATATTAGCATAATTAATCATTTTCTTATACCCGCGCATAACCTTAAATGACAGATAAATTGAGACGGAGGAGTAATATTTGTCAACGAGTTGAGTTCACATTGCAAAGGAAAAAACGGAGTAAAATATCTATCGAGAGAAAAAGCATGTGAAGCTCTCTGCTAGGGTTTACAAGGAAGACCAACACTACTAGGTTTTCCTAGGAAGAGCAGCACCGCTTCAACACAACTGCTAGGGTGTCCATGCTAGCGTTCGTCTCTGGATTTTGGTTGTCGTGGTTGGCATAACAGGTGTCGTCGGTTGGCACTGCGTTGCTGAAGCTCTTAGTAGAGTTCATTTGCTCTTAAGTAGTTTCCCTGTCTCTGGTCTTCTCCCACCAGGATGCTTTCTGTCGCGTTCAAACCCTCATCATCTCAATTGCTCACCCTTCTTTAGATCTACTAGTGTTCCAGCCTCCACCCACTAGCCCCCTCCTCAACCACCAAATCCAGTTTCTTCTCCTACCTCAGATTTGGATGCAGCTCACCCCACTGCTGAACCTCTTGACCTCTAGATCCTCTAGATCCATCTTCTCAGTGGCTACTCTCTACCTTTCACTTGTTGTCCCTTTGTGGCCTTCCCTCTCAGTCCCCTTACTGGCTTTTGAAGTTACCAGACCTTACAGAATCCTGTTAGCCTTAAACGTGGTCCTCACCCAATCTTCGATGGCTTCTCAGTTTATGAACAAGAGTCCTCGCGGCCATTTGGTCGTTAAATACGGGAAAAGTATGAACGCTTCGTCTTTCTTCCCACACCAACTTCGTGGGTCTCTTTTTTATTTCCTGTGGATCCTCTCGCATTGCCCAGTGGTGGATCTTGTTCAATGGCGCGGATCAGCTGGGGTTTCTAGTACCTTTCCTTGCGATGAAGACATAGAAAGATTTATTGTGGTGTATTTTTTGATGGCTCCTTAGGCTGTATTTTAGCTTGTTAGTGATTTCTTTAAGTTAGGTTATTAGTACTTGTGTTTATTTAGGTTATTATTTTTATCTGCATTTAATTAATTTATATAAAATAAATATGTTTATGTTAATTTTGATTGTTTATACTTATGTTTATTTAGGTGCTGCTCTTAATGGAGCAACACCTATTATTCCATGGCCGCTCTTAGGTTGTATGTTTGTTTATGATACTACTCTTATGCTGCATGGAATAAACTAGTCCTTACTGTATTTTAGCTTGTTGCCCTTAACAGTTTTTTAAAGGAGATAGTCGGAGAGAAACTAAAAAGAAAACGATGAAATATGCATGGAGTTATTAATATTTTTTTCATAAGAACTAAATTCGAAATAACTATATTCGTAGGGACCAACAACATATTTTAACTGATATGAATCATAGGGTAAATATTTAGAATATAAAAAAAAAGCTTCAAAATGCTATAATTTAACTAATTTATTAAAAAATATATAATAATTTAAACAATCAAAATTAACATAAACATATTTATTTTATATAAATTAATTAAAGCAGATAAAAATAATATATTTTATTTTTTGTAATGGAAGACGAGAAAAGGAAACAAAAAAAAAATACAAAAAACCAACTACACTAAACCAAAAAAAAACCTAAAGACTACAAATGATAGAAAATTATCCCTGCTAATCATCTACCAAAAGGCGGCTAATCTCCATTGAGGCAAAGCTATATTTCTCAAGCAATCTTCAACTAGACACCTCGTTTTACTAACTCGTCTACAATATGTTTACGCTTTCAGAGGGTGTGGTACATATGAACTTTTCCATTTGAATTGAAGTGTCCTAAACAGCTTGAATCTAGATCTCACATCTATGGAACTGGTTCTTGGCCCAACAATGAGAGAAATTGCCATCGCCAAATCAAAGGGGGCACACCATCTCCGATCCCTTTGTCCAAGCTAGATCGAGGCCCTGGTCAATAACCATAAACGTTTCTTGTAAGATGTTCAAATGGCCAATGTACCCACGAGTCCCATCTCTAAAAACCCCATCAGATATTGTAATGGCTCTTACAAATCCTTCGTGTCCTAGATTTCCTAGGCTCCTCTGATCAAAATTGATGACATTGGGAGATCTTTTCGATGATGACACTAGGAGATCTGTTAGGTTGGTACCATGACACCCATGTCTCGCATTTGTCTTTATATATTTATCCGGAAATACACATTTAGATTGCTTGTAAAATGAATGATGGAATGTCACAATCTTGGTCTTCGTTATCATCAAAATATTTCTTGTTGCTTGTTTTCTAGATCCGCTTGATCTGGGTGAGAAACAAAGGATCCATTTGACCTACCACTTCCTTTTTCAACCACATGTGATGGTCTTCTTAAAAATAGAAGTGACTTCACTTTTTCGAGATATTTTTTGCAAAATGGCAGCTATGGGTACAATGGAGGAAAGTTTCTTCCCACTCCAAGCATTTCTTACATAAATTGGACAAGCAGATGACCTAATGGTGAAGAAGTGAGAGAGTAGGAGTGGAGCTATGCAGGACAAATCAAATGAAGTGTTTGATGTTTTCAGATTCTCGAACATTTATGAGGCCAAGAAGTGTCGTCATTCAGGTTACCTATTTTTCTTATAATTTATGAAATAATGCCATTGCTATGTAGCCCTAGTGTACATTTCACCCAAAATGTGTGTATATGTGATTCCCTGCTATGAAAGATATTTATTTATTGGATGTCCAATTTAATGTTTTCTCGTAATACATAGTTGTTGCCATTGTCACTCATAATCAATGTACATGTCTTTCTTTGCCATTGATTAGTCATAGGATCAGGCTCAGTTCAAATATCAAATACAAGAATGACTCATTGACTTCTCCACTTTGGAGGCGATAACCATCCTTGAGAATCTCTCGAGTTTTGACAATTGCTTGCCAAATGGGAGAGCCACTTTTCCTCTCCCCCTATATAAAATCTTCATCTAAACTTTGCACCCAAAGTTGTTTCTGCATATGATGCATATCCCAACTAGGTTTTCCAATAGAGGTGGTGTGTCAACTTCTCATATGCAAACTCATTATAGTCATATATCTCTATCTATCTCGTGTCCCTTTCTTATTTTAATTTTTCTGTTAAAATAAATGAAGGTCAAGGGAAGCAAGAGAATCACATCAAAAACCGCTAAAGATGACAACTAGAGCGACCATTGAAAACATATAAAACGTAATCTTAACTTTGTTAACTTTCCTCAAAACATTAATTATACAAGATATTTTCATTTTTAGCTAAGCATAACTCAACAAAATTTGCCATATTTGTTAAGTAGGGGGAACTTCACTTCATATCCTTGAGATCATGATTTAGAGGATATTAAATTATCTTGAGTTCTTGTAAAAAAACAGAAGAAGAAAAAGATACTAGCATGAGTTAAAAGGTATTGAGTTTGACATGAAAATTAGATATTGTAGGATAGATTGAGACAATATGTCAGCACAAAGAGGGCAATTTCTATTGAAAGCCCAACATTTTATTTTCCCCTTTTTTCCACATTGTCCGCATCTCCGACCCTCCTCAATCTCTCTCTCTCTCTCTCTACATTTTTTTAATTGATTGAATATATTAAATTTATTTAGGGTTTAGATTAGATATATATATGCGCACAAAATCATCCCCAATTTTTTTAGCTGCATTCTCTCTCCCATTCAGATTGCTCTCTCTCTCTCTCTCTTTCTCTTTCTCTTTCTCTTTCAGATTTCTGTCTCTCTCATCTTTCTCTCTCCGGAAGGGCAAACCCTAAAGACCGTTTGCACCCACCAAGTAAGTTTTCTCTCTCCTCTCTCCTATCTCTCTCTCTTTCTCTCTCTCTCTCTCACCCATTCTCTTTCTCTTTCTCTTTCTCTTTCTCTCTCTCTCTCCCTCCTTTAAAATTTCAAATAGATAGATGGGGTCCTTTAACTCCCTTTGAACCTCCTTATATATATATTTTGTTCTGTGAATTGGGTTTTCTTCACCATTTCGAACGAGATCTTTTATCAAATTTTGAAACCCTAAATGAGAATTGGGGATCTGCACACCATGTTCTTCTTTTTTGTGTGTTCTGTTTATTTTCCAAGAAAATGTAGGAATTCTAACGGCATTCAGATCGGGGGTTTTCCATTTTGCGGCGATTGAATTGACCAGGTTTCAATTTTTTTAACTTGGAAATGGTACATATAGTTCAAAAAGATCCTGATCTAAGAATTTGACTTTGATAATTTTAGTATTTTTATCAATTTCTATTGAATTTGTTGGTTGTGTTTTAATATTTTTCGCATTATCCAATCTAATTGTATGCTGTTTCATCGATCTATAGTTTACTTTCTCTGTTATATTGGTTATCTTTTTGTTTTTTTGTTGTTTTTTTTATCAGTTTTTTGTTGTTCAGTTGATGTGCTTTATTGCTTCCTGAATAATATTATGTTGCCTTGTTGAGATTTTAATGATGGGCAGTGACAAAAGATGGATAAGATGCAAAAGGTTGTGTTTTGAATTACTTTATGATCCTTTGTTTCCTGCTGTGTGTAGTTGTCATGGATGATGATGTTTTGAACATGCCCAATTGGGGCTATTATGAACCCTTCAAAGGTGGGCATCTCGGTCTGCAGCTCATGCCTGGTATGGCAGATCGTGAACGTGACACAAAACCGTTTTTTCCTGGTCGTGATCCCGCTATGCTAGGAGTTGCAAATGGAGGTTTTCTCCCTCGAGATTGTGTTGAAGCACCTATTCCATTGAACTATGTCAGAGATAATTGGTTAAGCCAGAGGGATAGGTTTTTCAATATGCAGCCAACCAATCCAAACTATGCTGCTGTTCTTCCTGAAACATCAGGACCTCCCTCCTTGCAAATGATTGCACCCCCTGATTCGTCAAGAGATGCGAATGTGGATAAAATGGAAGAGTTGGCTGTTAACAATGAAGGCGGCCAATCAAAGAAAAGAAAGACTAAGGGTGCTCTCACTACTCCAAAAGCTAAGAAGCCTAGGAAGCCAAAGGATAATAGCATTGTTCCAGCTGAGCGTGTGAAACCGCCAAAGAAGACTATGGAGTTTGTTATCAATGGAATTGATATGGACATTTCTGGTCTGCCAGTTCCAGTTTGTTCATGTACTGGAGCTCCTCAGCAGTGTTATCGTTGGGGCTGTGGCGGTTGGCAATCTGCTTGTTGCACCACCAATGTGTCAATATATCCTTTGCCGATGAGCATAAAAAGGCGTGGTGCAAGAATAGCTGGTCGGAAAATGAGTCAAGGAGCTTTCAAGAAGGTTTTGGAAAAGCTTGCAGCTGAAGGCTATAATTTTTCCAACCCTATTGATCTGAGGACTCATTGGGCTAGACATGGCACAAACAAATTTGTCACTATCAGGTAGATTGGTGCTGCTGAGACATGGCATTTGTTCTGTTTTTATCTGTATATGCACCTGTGTGGTCTTTCACATAGATGTTGAATTATTGTTCTCCAAGGATTTTCTGTTGTGGTGCGTCTACCTAAAATTTGGACATCCCAGTTCTTTTTTTCTTCCCTCTTCAGCACATATGATGAGGGGAAGCCCATGGCATTAAACATTTATCTAGTAGATGAGTTATGACTAGATAGACTTTTTTTCGGATGATAATCATTCACATTTTTATTTAAATTCGTTAAGATTTTGCAATGCCGTGATCTTTATTTCAAATGTGTTTCTGGCTTTCTGTTAATGATGAAATGAATCATCTTTTTATCATTCAATTATGTGCTGGCTTTATTATTTTGCGGTTGGAGTTCTAGGAGAACATGGGGTAAGAGGGGTCATTATCCTAAAGAGTTTTAGATGCTAGACAGTAGGGTTAAGAGTCTTTCCCTCTATCATAATCCCAACCATGTGATTCAAATGAAGGAGTCATAGGATAGAGATCTCAGTCCCTTGTAGGCTGCCCAGTACTGTCATTCATTTGCTTTGTTTTTCTTAATGATTCTGTATACCGTGTTACTACTGTGTTTGTTTGTAATCAATTTTAGGTCGTGTCCTGAACGGTTTAGAGAACAGTGGGAAATAATTGAATGAAAAGGGTCTTCTTCCCCCCACCCCAATTCTGGGTGAGCTATTCTTTTCATGAGAGCAGGACATTTCCGGTTCAGAGAGGTTTTTTCCTCTCTGAACAATCGATAGGCAATCATCAACTAGAGTCTAGATGAGTAGTCCAGATTCTATGCCTAGCACAATGAATGGAAGAAATGGGAACAAGGGAGGCATTGTTAATAGATCCCAGTGAACGTTGTCCCCTGCTGTAAGGGTTGGCAATAGCTGGCAATGTTGATCAAAACTGTAGTGCAAGTGCAACTCGGTGAGACCATTGAGACATCTAATGTATATCTGTTACAATCGTTACATTAACTTGTTTGGCACAATATATATATGGGTTGTAGGCAATGTTTCAGGTGCACTATGCCACTTTGGTAATTTTAGAAAGTCTTTATATTGTTTTTGCTTCTTCAGCCACATCCAATCCTTGAGCGGTGAAGGTTTTGACGACTAATCATACTTGTTGTTCTTACTTATTTAAAAATATCATTCTTGTGATATTGCTACCGTTGTTTCTATCAAGTGTTGTTTTTTGTCTTTTGCATGTAGTTATGGTGCCATTTTCATTCTCACTTGTTGGTGTTGAGGTGCCTTTTTTCTTGAGTAATTTTATTTTTTCCATCAGTGTGTGAAATTGTAAAGAGGCTTAGAGGAAGAAAATGGGGGAGGTTGAGTGTTTGTAATCTAGTCTAGGACTAATTTTAGTTTTTTGAAAGCCTTTTAAATTTATGGAAATTCCATGGTGCTCCTAAGACATTGTCTGCCTTGTAAGACTTGGATAAAGAGAGGAGGGTGGTTGTGTTACGTAATCGACAATGTACGCAAAATTGGGTTGAGTTTTTATAACGTAAAGTTACTGCCTATTTTGAGTTAACATAAGAGGGAAATAGTGTTGGTAACTATTTCCCAATACATCCAATGTTTGAAATGTTCCTTCATTTGAAAACAAGCTAACATACAAGAAGGGAAGAAAATGGATAGAAAGAGATTCTCACGTAATTACTGTATCTAATTATTACATTAAAATTCTGTTCTCAAAACATGAAAACATAACATCAAGAACAATAACAGAATCTTCTCTCCCCCTCTGAGATTTGTGCAGCTCTCCCCCCTTTCTTCCTTCCTTCGAATCACACATAACAGATGAAAAATTTCACTATATCTTCTGAATTTGCTTTATTCTTTCTTCTGCACTAAAGCTATACCTGAGAAAATCGTCAACGGATTTAAATAGGCGACATTCAAAGTTGCTCAATTTTTCTTGAGATTTTGTTTTTTCGGCCTTTAACCGACCGAAACCGACCACTACTCAGACATTTTTTCCCAATATGTAGATAATTGTATTGAATAAAAACCCATCTTTACAAAGAAAGACAGACAAGGATACAACACCAACACACCTAAAACAAACTCCACCAAAACTAAATAAAAACTACACCAAGAATACCAAAACACAAACAACAACTAAATAGAAGCAACACCAAGACATGCCAAGGATACCAGAACACATTGAACAAGCTAAACATTAGCTACACACTGAGACACCAAAGGTAAACCAGAAGCAAGCCAATCAATCCATCAGCAAGGTTCACAACCTCCAACCCTCAAATATACCTCCAACTCGCAAGAAACGAAGGCTGCCAACACACAAACTCTATTGTCGCTCCTTTGCTACGATCTCTGCAAAATATCTCCATTGGTAAATTCACTTCTCTGCGCCTTTTCAAGAGAAGAACCAACTCCTCAAGCCGCCAGGACACCAAAACACCTTGAACAAAGTAACCAGAGTCGGAAGAGAACTCTTAGAGCTTGACACAGCAATCCAATACAAAACTACACCCAAACCAGAAATCGTCCGAACCTCCTAGCAGCGATGACTAACCAAACCACCCCAAAACAATCTGATGGATGCAAAAAAGCCAAGACAACTAACATCCATCACCCTATGAAATGGCCCACACTCCAATAAGGACATGAACAAATCCATGTAGCATCTTAACAAATTCTTCTACTATTATGAACAAAAGACATAATTAGAAGAATTTGATCCATTTGGATTCCACTTTTTCACATTTCTTTTTCTCAAAAAAAAGTATTAGTACATATATATACTATATACTATATAGCATAATGAATCTTGTGAAGTGAAAACTGAAAAGGGAATCACATACATATAATAAACCTTGGTGCTATATATGTTTCTAAAAACTAATTAAATCAGGAAGAGCTTGATTACTGTGAACATTAATATAAGGTACGAGGCTATATGATTCCTCAAAAGGGTTATTTGCTATAGGCATAGCAATAGTCTTTGCACCATTGAAATTGAAACCACTATTTCCTTTAACTTCAACCATTTTATCATCATCAAATACCTCCCATTGATGAGTTATCACAGTTTTCAAACTCAATCCATTTTCTGATTCTTTTTGCTGCAAAATGTTTGTATTGGAAGAATAATCTCTCACCAGAATTGCTTTATTCTCTTCATTTTCAATGTTTTTCTTGTCAGAAACACCACTGATTATGATCCTTTCAAGATCTTGAATATCTTCTTCAGAGATTCTTTCAATCTTAGGACATTGAGAAGCATTAAGGACACCAATATCTCTACAACACTCAATGAACAAACACAATTCATCAGCTTGAATAGATGCTTTTTTAAGAACCTTTAAAGCAATACCAGCTTCCATTTTTCCACCAACTTCATATATTTTTAACAATACCCTTGCAATCCTATTGCAAAATTTACTATAAACATCAAAAACTTCAACTATAACACAATCCATAGCTTCAAGAATAAGACCAGCATTCATGTTCATATTCCTTGGTTTTATTTGCAAAAGCATATCAATCATTGCTTGTAACTTTTGTAACTTCTCAAGCTCTTCCATTAATGTATCCTGAACCTTAATCATATTCTTCTTGTTCTTTCTAACCTCGGAAAACTCAAATGCTGACCTTGTATCCAAATATGCAAAATATGCACGTACAAAAGCATTGAAACCCCAAGCTTTTGCAGGAATTAAATGTATATCATTGAAACTTGATAGATCAAATGGTAACCTACCCATTTTATGAACAGCAGGGAAATCAACAGCAAAAATTCCATGAATAAGCATTAAACCTTTGAGTGCAACAACCCAACTTTTTGTCTTTTGCAAGCGAATGGAAAGAGCCCACATAAGAGGTTTAAAGTAAACAGGTGAAGCACGTAACCATTTGAATACTCTTTGAACGTTTTTACAATCAATACGTTGTTCATCATGGCTTGTGGCTTTGATGATTGCAGTTTCAAGATGAGGGTTACGCCATGGACCTTTCTTTGAAAATTTTGCAACCCATATGCTGTTTTTGTCTTTGATAATTCCTGAGGCTTTTTTCCATACCTTCATTTCCTTTTATTTTTGGATTCTTTAAGATCAAATGCAAATAGAAGTTTGTGAAAATTAAGTATGTGGAAGGTGCAGTGCAGGGTGATTCTCCCTACCCTTTTGCACCACCTCCAATACCTTGAATTCTTCTTGTCTGATCTGATCTTTTCTTTTGGTTGATGTTTTGTTTTGTTTTTATTTATCAGTTTTTATTTGTCATTGAACTTTTTGTGGTTAGAGACAACGTATAATGTATGGATGGATGGAGACTGGAAATAACAATACAAAGGTTTTTAATTTGTTTTGACCACACCGATGATGTGTTGTTTTGTTAATGTATTTTTGGATTGTCTCTATCTGGTGGAATGCGTCAAAGTTGTTATGTTAATTGTTTATCAGCTAAGAATACGCTTTATATCTTCATTATGTGTTTTTTGGTGTTATGTTATTATTAACAGAAATATTTTTTGATGCCCAAAATTTACACCTATACATTTTTTTAATTTTTCTCTTTTCTTTTGTAAATAAAGAGGACTTATTATGTAAGAAAAACTAATAATGAGTCCTAATATTTCGAGGCACAGCCAACCCAGACATGTCATCAATAATCTTACTAAGAATGCCCTCAGGGCGTCTTCTAGAAAAATGGTCTCCACAGAACTGAGTTGTAAGCTGTAAGGAGTCTTCTTATGCACTTGGTAATGGTGGTACCGGTATATCGGTTATCATTGGCTCCGGTAAGCATGTCCACCAGAACTTTAGACTCACTCTCAATGATTAGCTTGCCAATGCGCAAAGCTGGTGGGTCATCTCAATGTCAATTCTGTTGGGGAAAAACAACATAGAGAAATAAAATAAGCACAATCGACCACAATGATTTCACGTGGAAAACTCCAAAACCGGAGAAAAACCACGAACCGTTGTTTAATGACGTCAATCAGAGAATAACACTATGTGAAATTTTTTACAACACATAGACCTCTCTCAAACACCCCATGGCCCCAGTACACCTACACCTTCCAAAAAATATATTTAACTACATCGTACAACACTTTAAAACAAGAGTATAAGAGAAAAAAACATAGTCAAATATAACATAAGGTGTTTCTGATCGGTGCATTTTATAATGAAGAAATTCAGCTCATTATATAGCCTTGACCTTCCTCTTCCTTCGCCAAACTAAACAGTGTGAGACTTTTTCAAGATGTCAATTTCAATCAACTCCAACGATCTCCACCTTGATTATAATTGATCCACACACTACAAAAAAACGAGGATTAGCGACGGAATTAGCGAGGGAAATTTTGTCCCTCGCAAAAAACAGACATTTGCGACGGAATTGCAAGTCCCTCGCTAATGTGACCATTAGCGATTAGCGACGAAAATGAGATGTTCTGGCTGATTTGACTGAGTAGCACGTTTTTTTAGGCAGTTAGCGACGGAAATTTACAGTCCCTCGCTAATTGATTGACATTTTGCGGATTCGACCCATGGCGTGGCTTGGAAACGAAACGAGATTAGCGAGGGACAGTCCCTCGCTAACTGTAATATATTTTTTTTATAATAATCCGAACCACCTCTTCTCTCTCTCATTTACACTCTTCTCTCTTCTTCTCTCTTCTTCTCCTCCACTCTCTTATTCTCTTTTCTTCTCTTCCACCACCACCACCAACCACCACACCACCACTCTCTCTCTTCTTCTCTTTTCACTCCACTCTCTCTCTCATTTACTCTCTTCTTCTCTCTCTCTTCTCTTCCACTCTCTTCTTGCCTTTTCTTCTCTTGACCACCACACAACACACCACCACCACCACACCACCACCACCACCACTCTCTTTCCTTCTCTTCCACCACCACCAACCACACTACCACCATCACCACGACCACATAGATCTCACGACCACCACTACCACCACCACCACCACATAGATCTCACTCTCTTTCTCCCTTACTCTTCTCCTTCTCCTTCTCTCTCTACGACACCACCACCACCACCACTCCACCACCTCTCTATCTCTCTCTCTATATTGGTTATAATAATATAATAATAATAACAATAATAATAATAATAACTAATAACAACAATAATAATAATAATAATAATAATAATAATAATAATAATAATAATAATAATAATAATAAAAATAAAAACCGATCAGATTGAGAAGCGTGCGGTCGATTGGGAAGCGTCTTTGTCGGCGTTAGCGAGGGAATTAGCGAGGGACTGTCCCTCGCTAATTAGCGACTGACACAAATTCTGTCGCTAATTGCCATTAGCGAGGAAGATATTAGCGACCGAACTGGTCCCTCGCTAATTCCCTCGTTAATGACAATTAGCGACGGAATTGGGCCTTTTAGCCACTGATATTTCTCTCGCTAAACCCAATGTTTTTTGTAGTGACGAGGCATCTTCATGTTTCATTGTCTATACCGACAATCATAGTTCAAAAGAACTATCATACTCTACCGTAAAGTTAGCCACATCATATCATATCATATAAAGTACACTTATATTTTGTTTGCCCAGGAAATGACTAACTTGGTGCAAAAGAGATAAATTAATTAGTAAGACTTAACTGACAAATATCAGTTTACCCCTTTTAATTATTAAGGGGCCAAATTGAATTATGAAATATATTAAAGAACCAAAAAGATAACTTAACCTAAAATTATTTAGGCTTAATTACAGTTTTGGCCCTCTATTATGACAAACTCACAATTTTAGTCTCCAAACTTTTTTTTTCACGAATATAGCCCCCAATTTTCCCAAGTTTTAAAATCAATGCCCCTCCCTTGGTTAAATATTTTGGTGACTTGGGGCTCATTAAGAATGACACATAGGACTTCCAGAATGAATCTTAAAATAAAAAAGTATTAGAACTACAGTTCTTCGAGACACTTGGATGAGTTGCGATGAAGAATATATATGAAATTGTTTTTACTAATTTAAAGACAAAGAATAGTACTTTTATTTTAAAATTCATCTTGACAGTCTTGCGTGTCATTCACGTAGGATTAATGAGTCCTATGAAAAATGTTTGATTAGATTAGGGAGTGACATCGATTTTAAAAATTGGGAAATGAGGGGACCAAAATCATATTAAAAAATTAGGGCTAAAATCGTGAGTTGGTCACAATAGGGGGCCAAAACAGTAATTATAAACCAATGATTTAACATTGTTAATTTACGTACCCCCCTCATTCCCTACCACACCCCCATTTTTCCATAAATACCAATAATACCCCTGTGTTTTTAAAAAAAAAAAAATTTAAAATTTTCGGAATTACCTCAAAATAAGGTAATTCCGGTTCAAAAAAAAATTAAAATTTCGGAATTACCTCTAAAAAAAGGTAATTCCGAAATTTTTAATTTTTTTTGGGTCTAAAATGTCTAAAAATGACTGAAAATAAGCACGTGAAGTAGGTGAACGGGCGACATCTAGGGCATCCCGGGCCAATCCAGACTTTGCGGTGCGTATATATATCACGATTTGTTTTAATTTTTATTACTAATAGGCTACTAAAAATAGTCAAAACTACTCTAAAAAATATAAAAACACCACTAAAAATCTAACAAAACCAAAATAAGGCTATACAAATTTTTTTAGATTTTTGGAGACTATGAAAAATTAAAAAAATCGTAAAAAATAATAAACGATGGAATTTGGGATTTTGAGGCCGTAGTCCCATAAGAAGTCCCTTCTAGGGAGTCTTGATTCTTGATTTTTTTAACTTCTAATGGTACTGGTTTCATTACGATCGAGTATATTGTCCAAAACCGATTTTTTAGCCTAAATTATTAGTTCGAAATAAAAAAATTAAATTTTAATTACTCCGAAATAGGTAATTCCGGTTCACAAATGTGAACCTAATTACCTCATTCTGAGTAATTCAAATCTTTTCGAAATTAGAGGTAATTCAAAATTCCAAAATTATTATTATTTTTTTAACAAACCATGTAATTTTTGGGAAAAAGTAGGGGTATTTTTGTCCATTTGGGATATTATGGGGGTGTGGTAGATGATGAGGGGATACCAAAAATAACACCCTCCTAACTTTTACCATGTTCATGTGAGAAATGAAGTGTTATTGAGCATGTACATACGTGTAAAATAATATGTACACACAGATTTGATATATGGTAAATAAACAACTACTACTATAGTACGTACCATAGATACCCTACTTGGAGAATGCATGCATCGAAATAAACAAACGGCTAGTTGAAAAAGTGTGAATTGAAAGACTAAAGTCACTCCCAATCACACTATTTTTTTGCTTTCGGCACTCGCTTTCTCTTTCCCTCATCACCACCACCTCATTTTCTAAGCTTTTCTTTTCCTCTTTACGAAGGAAGGGTTACTTAGCAGCAAACACAAAATCCGTTGGTCATTTCCTTCTCCTGCAAAATCCAAGGAAAAGCAGAAAGTGTGTGTTTGTGTTATGTCTCGTGTGTGTGTGTGGGGAGAGAGAGAGAGAGAGAGAGAGAGAGAGATAACATTACATAGGATAGGATAGGAGTAACATTTTCAACCAAAAAATACACTACACTAGTAATATACTGTTACCCTTGTTAAAAAGCAGAAAAAAGCGATGCTTGTGATACGCCAAGACTCAAGAGACAAGGACCCTTATTAAAAACCAAAAGCAAAAGGTTCAAATTTTAAAAGCAGTACCCAAAATCCCAATGGGAAGGAATCTTTCTTCCTCTCTTCAACCGTGCAACCAGGTGATCCCACGTAGCTTCTCTCTCTCTCTCCTTTTTATGCTGTCTTCTTCTTTTGATATCTTTTCCTCTTTCTCATTCTCGGAGTGACACAAACACACTCACACACACACACTAGACACACAGACAAACCAACATTTTCTATCTCAGCTTCTGGCATGAGCTCATATATTCATGGTATTTTCATGCGAGGAGAGGATCACTTTCTTGTAACTGTAAGTGCTCTTAACTAACCCTTCTCTCTCTCTCCAACTTGGTCACTTCATTGACCAAATGGGTAATTGGAGACTATTTTAATAGAGAAGAAGTAACATTGTCTGTTTTTTTTATCCTTTCTTCTTCTTCTTCATTAGTTTTTTGTTCTTGTGACACATATTTTAATATTTTAGAACGAAAAGGAGGGTGAGTTTTCCTTAATAAGCGAGACAAGTGCAACAGAAGAAAGCAGTATCATCATGGAAATGCATCATCATCAACAAAACACAGATTTCTGTCCAATTGAACATCCTATGGAGCCACCAGATGAAGATCGTCCAGTCAAATGCCCAATGCCTGGATCTTCAGTCATTAGTGTAAGCATGCACATCATTTCCTATTTATAGTTTTGTTATAATATCTACTTATCTTTATATGGCAAAGAAGCTTTTGCATGGTACAGAAAATAAAAACAATGCAGCTTCATTTCTCCATTTGCCCTCTAGTTATGGTGTGCTTTATATTCAATATAAAATTATATTAAAAGCACTGGAAGAATTTTATATACTGTACACAAGATTTGATTGGCCTGCCAATTCTTATATCTATGCAAAACACATTTTGGACAACGAGTACACCCCTTTGCAACTGGACATTATTGATCCTCTCTTGCGCACAACACGTACTACACAAATCCGTTGTAAAACATCTGTATAGGTTGTTTCTAACAATAGTTTTTTTTAAGCTAATCAAATATAATCAGAGCCAATGAATAAAGTTTGGCAACCATTTGCTGGTATCTGTCAATGCACTTTGATGTTTACACAGAGTTCAGGGAAGAATGAATCTCTGACAAACATGAGTTCTGCAGGATGGAAGGATTCAGGAAAAGAGGTTTGGAGAAAGCTTAAGGAAGAGAGGGGAGATGTCCGGAGCTATTGCTGGAGGAGAAAGAGCTGCTGCCATGGACACACAACCTCCCACTGGAGGAGTACGAAAGCGGCATCACACCCTCACACATGGAGGAGACATTGTGATGACTCCATTTATGAGAATGCCACCTCTCCCTCCAGTATCATCCCAGAATATCACTATCTTTCAAGTGCTTCAGCAGTTAGACAAGTTTGAGTCTTAACAAAGGAACTAAATTCCATCACAGCATTCTATGCAATGATGATTCATTTTGATCATTAGCTGAGTGAACAAAACTTCAAAATAGAGCAAGAACCCCAATCTTTCGCCATGTGTCCATTGTCACAAAAATGTATCTCTCTCTCATATTTTCTATTTTTTTTGACAAACATCTCTCTCTCATATTTTCTATTAAATGCAACATTATTATACTTTTAAGTGTATTATTATTACACAAGTCAACTTGCAATGATTACTTGTTATAACACTCGACATGAAATTTCAAAATCAAAACATGCACCCGGTGGAGTGAAATTCATATTGATCAACGTCCTTTGTACAAGTTACAACAGACAACGAAAACAAAAAGAAAAGGACAAAGACGAATAAGGAAAAGAAGAATTGCACAACATCAATCAGTGTTTTCATTTCACGTGCATAGGAAAGAGGAAAGCATTTTGACTGCTATACAGCTCAAAAGGGGAAAAATGTTACTATACAATGTTTACTCTCTTAAGGGCTAAGGAATCATTGCAAGTTTGAGTCTGACCATTCTGATTGATCTATCATTTTCTCCCAGTTCATCCCTACGAGCTTTTCTGAGTGCACTACTTGGCATAAAGCAAATATATAATGAAAGAACTTTTAAACAGGTTGCATACATTTTGTGAAATAATTGGAACATCAAGAATCAAGATATGCAAATCCTATGAGAATTGAGGGCACATTTCATTCATTCTACAAGGGAAATACCCAGGGCAACAGCCATGCCCAATGTCAGTGAGATTATATGGACGGCTGTAGTTCTCAACGTCGTACTCCCACTGTTATTCATTTCTGCAAGCACACCTGCAATTGCGATGTATATAAATCCACCTGCTGTAAATCCCTGTAAAAGGAGAGCTCGTCATTGCAAAAACAAACATACAACTCAACCAACAGATACATTATGGAACATTCCTCACCTCAATCAGAGATGACTGTCCAGGATCTTTCCCCAAGAGCAGAGCCTACGCCAAAAACAGTGAATTATTATTTAATTCTATGTTTAGACGTACTAATTATGAAGGGCATAAAGTCGAGAAAAGGGAAGAGGGAGACATGGAAATGATTGTAGATGCACTACTTAAATTGTCCAATCACTCGAACAAATTTACCTTAGAAATACAACTTTTTAAGTTTAATGCAAGTTCCAAAAAAGCTTAGAAATCATAAATTCAATACTCTATAAGGATCTAAGATATTCTGAGTCTCTATTTTGTTTTTATTCTTATTCTGAGTCTCTCTTTTCAACTTTATCTCATTCTACTTTAATAAGAGCACCTCCTACTAGAATTGCTTGTGGAGTTAACTTTTAAGCACCCATACTTAATGGGAGAGGAAAGCAAAATGGAGTTAACCACTGGAGAGGAATGACCTGACTTCCATACTAAGGACAGTTGCTTCTGCAAGCAACAAGTCCTTGTGATTAAAAAATTGTTTTGCTAAAGTGTTTGAGCGTTAATCAAGAGCAAAATGCAAGAACAATGGACAAACTCTAAACCCAGATCAACCAAAAGACTTCGGAAACAATCAAAAGAAAAACCTCAACCCAAAATCAACTCAAAATGAAGACAAAACCAGATCCAGTCTGAATGGAGATGGTAGGTATCAGCTTGGTCTGTATCTGAGCCATGGATGGCAGAGAGGGACACAGTTGCGTACAAAAGTCGGGTAACATGTGGGATCCATTTGGAGTTCTCAAGGGGTGCACCATTAAAGTTAAAAACGGATGGGTATGCATGGATCGGTAGCTTGGAAGTGATGCAGCATAGTGGGGCCCACTTAAGCAATCCAAGGTGGGTTGCACCATTGGGGATGTTCTAGAAAAATACCTTGAAATTTTAACTTGATTACCCCTTTGTTTCTCCAATGCTCATTCACTTAACATATGCTCTTCATGTCACCATTTCTGTATACAATCTAACCACTAATGTATCTTAAGTCGTAACTACAATTTGTGAACGCAATATTGTCAATATTCAAATCGTTTATTTGTTTAAATGTTGGGTGCATATGTGCTGTTTGTGTATCCACAAAACAACTCCACTGAATGAAGACAACACTCACCAATGCAGTGCCTGCAAGTGCCACAAGTGCTGATAAAAAGTTAAAGAACAAAGCTTTTGGTATGCTGAAACCAGATCTTATAAGAATACCAAAATCACCAATCTGCATGTGAAAGAACAAAAAACATAAAACACTTGGGAGAGGTATCCTGAAACAGACAATGCAAATTAATATACATAATGACAATAAATAAAATCAATACAGAAAAATTAGAAAATACAATAAGGAGGGTAGTATGCAAGTATGTAAAATATCTAAAGAGGTAAATAGAAAAAAAGTAGAGCATAATGACTATTTCTTGTGGACAGAACATTGATGTGGAACGTACTCTTGAAGAGGATTATAAAACAACTAGCATAACTATGTTTATAGTTTTTCTTGATCAAATTGTATGAATGTTCCTAATAAAGATAAAGATTACCATAATGTTATAAATATATTTTAAATACATGCATGCAGCTAGTTAGCTATTGAAATTCATTGGCTCCAATCCAAGAGCCTTGAGGCTCAAGAGGACCTAGAATATTGACATCTCTCAAAAATGCACAACTGAAAAGCAAAATAAAATAAAGAGTCTAAAACAATCTTATAATAAACAATAATTGTAACTTGGAAGTCAGATCTATAACACGGAATATGAATAAACAATGCTTGCTGTTGCATGTCTAATATGACTCGGACATTCAGAAGTAATATAAATTAACAACTAGGCTAAAATGCTCCCTGGGTCCCTTAATTTAATTTAAAGTAACGATTTAGTGCTTTATCTTTTTTTTTGTCTCAATTAAGTCCTTTATCTTTCAATTATTAAGCAAAGTTAGCCTTTTCCGTTAGTGTCCGTCTAACTTTGTTAACATTTGTGTACGTGGCTGTTACGACGCTGATGTGGCGTAATTTATATATATGTGGCTTATATAATATTATTCCATATCTTTTTAATTTACTTTTTATTAAAAATCAAGCCCAATATTCTTCAATTTCCTTCAATTTCCTATGTAAAAGGGCGTAATATGGGTAAGGAATGATGCCAAGCAGCACCTCCATCTTCTCGCTTTCGATCGTTGCAAGTGCAGAGAATCCTAGTAAAAGGGAACAACTGTTTTTGTCCAAAAAGGGAACAACTTGAAATCCAGTAAAATAGCCATCAAAAACTAAATACTTTGGTGTTAGTTGCATCCCTAGCTCATGAACATTCATCAAACCCATGAATTTGAAATATCCAGATGGATTGTCCATGGGAGTTGTTGCACATGATGAAGAAGAAGAGGGGAGAATTAGGGATCAACAATGAAGTTTCTGGACCTATCTTCAAGCTTTCAACAATGGTGGAAAGATGAGATCTAGGGTTTAAATAAAGAAGATGACCCTCAGAATCTGATTCGCCATCCATGTCAGCAGGTTAACAGCAACCTGTACAGTCACTAACGGCGTCTGTCTAAAAACGTAAAAAAGGATTTATTTGTTTAAATTTTGAAAGATAAAGGACCTATTTGGGACAAAAAAAAGTTAAAGGACTTAATCGTTATCTTTAATTAAGTTAAGGGACCTCAGGAGCATTTTAGCCTAACAACTATATTCAGACATAAACTACAAAAGAGTAGCCGGATAATGTGAAAAGATCTAAAATGTACATTCATGCAGACAAATTTGCATAAAAGTCACCAGATGGAATCTGTATGACTATTCATTTAGTTTTTTCCCTATGTCAAAATTACAGTCACACTGCAACCAAGTTATACTGAGCATCTAAGTTAGTGTCCTCGGATGAATAATGTGTTTTGGCTACTTTGACACCAAATTTTGTACGTTTAAACAAAGTAGAGCAAAATTGTCGTATTCAAATCAAGGAAATAAGCTTAACCAAAGATACATATTTGCTCCATGTTGTCAACTTAAACAAACAAATTTTAAAGCCTTTAGTCAATAGTTTGCTACAATTTATGTTATGCCTAATTAAATGGGATGTTGTGGCAAAATATTCTACAATTTGGCAAAAAAAAACATGTTATAGGATGAGGATGAATTTGAACCTCTTGAGGAAGTTCATGTGCCAACAAAAACAGAGTTCTAGACCAGCCACCAACAGATCCATATAGCAAGAACGCACTTCCTAATGCCATCCCATCAGTGAAATTATGCTGCAGTATCAACACAGTTTGCATGAATAATGGAAAGCTTTCCTTCAATTCAACAAATAACAGGTCAACATGACTTACAACTCCATCCGAGAATAGATTGAGATAGCCAAAAACAAGACTCGATGGTGGTCTAATTGGTTCAGTAGTGTTTGAGGATTTGATATCATCAGCGGAGCTATCTACAGCCTTATCACTGGGATTATCACCTTTTGTTGCATTGCTTCCAATTCTCTGTAAAGCACAAATAAATTCATCACATGTCAGTTAACGTTTCTCATCAGTTCCAATACACCATATACCATTCAATACAAATCACAATAAGAAAAATAAGGTGTTCAGGCTTTGCCTCTATACTGCACTACAAACTAAGATTAAGCAATTGTATATGTCTAATACCGCATTAAATAACCTCAGCAACCAACCTATGCTGGTTCATAAGGTTGTGCTTACATTATTATCCTATTTGTCTTTAGTAACTGTCTGTCAGCACATCTAGCCAAAACATCTGAAATCTTAATAGCAATGTCTATTGGTTAAGTCCTAGCTTGTGACATCAAAAATGGGTTAAAGCCAATTCAAAGGTGTGTACAACGTCAGTCAGCTGTAGTGACATATTAGTGCTCATCTTACCTTTCTAAGCGAGGATTCTGATTTAGCTGGATTATCCCCCTTCAAAGAGTCCTTATCATTACCTTCAGCTAACAATTTCTCTTCTTTTGTATTGGAAGACTGTGACTGCATGTTGACATCAGAATCATTATCATCTTTCAATTTGTTTTTGCTGTTGTGGTTATGGTGGTGGTGTCCATGCGTCCATGAATTAGCTCCTCTTGAGTTTTCTTCAACATACCTCACTAGCTTCTCCACAAGAAGAAAGAGTACAATTCCAGCTGCAAGAACCAAAAAACATGGTCAGAAATAGAATTAGTGGTTCTAAAAACCCATCTACATAATCCTAATTTCTAAATATCCAAAACTGACTAGAGAAATTTAGAGATGAAATAAATTAAAAAAAAACATATTTATATTAATGGTGGAGTGGGGATTTATCACCACAACTACAAGAAAAGAACAATATAATATACTTCCTCCCCTATGCTAAAGAAATTAATTAGATGAATAAAAATAAGACACAAAATCCATGCAAATAATTAGTGGGAGATAAGGAAGCCAATAATTCAGCATATCTGTGCAGCAGGAATAATCAACAGCATCAGTAAGAAACATCATGCATGAATACTAACCTAGGATTGATATTCCTGTAGATAGATCAGCTAGAGAATGTGCATGTCCATGTCCATGTCCAGAACCAGCATGATGGTCATGAGCTGCGTGGTTATCATGAGAATGGGAATGTTCGCCACCTACAGTAAAAGAGAATCATATCATATATATGTAAACAAGATAACATTTTTTGTTGGAAAAAGGGGACAGTAAAACTGATAAGGATAAGACGCAATCAATAATAACGGCAATTTTGTCCATTATTCTCCAAATCAAAAAAGAAAACTTGCTTCTTAAGTAAAATGTACAATTAATTATGATCTAAATTAAACAGCAGCAAATACCGTAAACCCTTAGTCCCTGTTTCTACTGGAACATTTAAAATGAAGCATGAGAAATTGATTTGATTGAAGAGAACACCTAATGCTTATAAAACATACCTTTCATCCAAAAAGTAAAAATAAATAAATCAAACACACCAATAAAAAATCTTTCAAAGGAAAGCTATTTCCTGACAATGGCATAATAAGTAAATATCTCCCTGTTAGGACAGGAGGGCTTTAGCTTGGAAGATTGAAGGGAAGACAAAGAAAATGGTTAGTTCTGACAGTTAGAGGAGTTACTTAAATGGGATTTTTTAGATAAATAAATAAGGGCATGCAAAGGTGAAGAGAACATTCTAAATTGTTATCGTTTGCGAGCAGAGCATTGGTTAGATAGAAGAGTTGACCTCAGTGAAATGCAGATTGGTTACTCAAGAAGAAACTAATTATTACAAAAAACACACCAGAATAAAGAATATACCCAAACTTTCTAATTTGTGGAGGGAAATATCAAGTCAAACCACAAGAGATTGTATTTAAAAACTCTCAGCTTCTTAAAAAGTAAAATCTTTGAAAAGATTGGGAAATAATTGGAAAAAAAATATAACTAGTACCATACTTTTAGTCCTTCTGTCTCTCACTAACATTTCACACAGGATTCCTTCAAGTGCCAATTGACAAACATCAATTATTTACATTCAAAGGATTATTGATCAAACTGACATATACTCTAAGGCCGACACCAATATAAGAAAAGGAATAGAAAGGAATGGTGAATAGAGAAAGGAAGAGACGTATTTCCTCTAATGACATCAAATAATTGAAAGCTAGCAATCATAAGTTTTTTTTTTGACACAAGCAATCATAAGAGTTTAAGTTTAACTGCACATAACCTTAGTAAGTACTCTTACACCAAAATCTAAATGTAATTAAGAGATAAGCAAGCTTCTTTCTATGAGGATTGGATTTCTAAGCAGCATGCCTTTACAGAAATACAGAATCCACTTAACCAGTAAACTTATTGCAATAAAATAGCCCAGGTGTTTCCACAGAAACAAAGTTAATCAACAAAGGAATAAACTATAATGAAAACAGGTTCTGATGCATTTCATACCAAAAGCATGAGGTAGTTGGTGAAGAAAAGCATCCCCCAACATAGCTCCTGCCTGAAAAAGGCATGGCAAATGAGAATGAAACGATAAAGGTAAACTGGAAACAAAAGAAGAAAAGAAAGATATTTAACTAAGTTATTGACAGAAAGTAAACCAGTAAGTTTTCCTAGTTAGCAAGGCAGCAGCAAGGGCCATATACAGATTTTTATAAAATTCTCATCCAGAACTTAAACAAAAAAGTAATTAAATATGTCACACCAGCAAGGAAGCAAGTATAATTTTTAATTTTCAAATGGGCATTAATTAATCTATATTACAAAAGCAAACAAATTTCATCCATCCAGAAAAAATGTTATCTTTGAAGAAGTATCATCATCAATACTGAACAATGTAAGATGTGAAGTTAAACATATAAAACATGCTAAGAGGTCTTTTACTAGTAGTTTTGATGATAAACATAGTAAAAGACTAGCAATCAAAGGAGAATTCAAGACAGTGAAACCAAAGGAAGGAGCTAGAAAAAAACTGACCCCAAATAAAGCCAATGAATCAACAACAGCCTTCGATGGTTTCCCTTGCACTGAAACACAGAATAACCAGATTTTTTCAGTTGTGTACTGTATTGAATAATGGACAATTTTGTATTGTACAAAATGACAACAAATTGCTTACCAAATATTACTGGCAGGGTAATCAGGCAAATAAGGGAAGCCATGCTCACCAGAAATGAACAGCCAATTGCATTCAACCAAAGACCTAAAATATAATATACATAAATAAACATACTAAATAGATGTCAAATCCAAAACAATCAAATCATGGATTCAAGCTTCCAGCAAACAAGAATGGCATTTAACAGTACACATCTTCTGCTATTATTCCCATTATTCTATGCAAAATATAGGAGTTCTATACAGGAATTTAGCATTCTGTTGGATGTTAATTTTATAAATAACATCGAAACCTGCACATACAACACTGGTAATAGTTTCCAAATGTAATCATGAATGAAACTATTTTCCCCACTACTAAATTTACATCAATGAAAGGTCTACTGTTTTCAAGGGATATCTGCACAGGTTATCCGGGCTTGAAGAACTAGAAGCCTTGAAGTAGTGGTATTGGTATATGTCTAAAACTGAATTACTCTAATTGTGACTCTGTTGAACAAGGAAAATCCCGATTATGATCTTATATATGTGACACAGTCAAACAAAAAGAATCTTCTTCATCCTGGAAATGCAGGAATTTGAAGGCAAGTAAGTAGTGTCTCATCCCGCAAGTGATATTTCAATTCCTATCCTTTGATTCCTGATACGGGAATTAGCCCCATGATTTTCATTTTCATTAGCAACTAAACTCATGATATGCAACATAAATTAATAGAAAAAACCAAATGTTAACACAAAGTTAAGCTAAAAGAAATTAAGCAAGTTACTGTTATAAATCTTTCCACCTAGTACACTTGTGAAAATCCCAAACATCTACTCCTAAGTGGAAATTACATTAGAAAATAAAAAGCACTAGAAACCAGACTTTCAATTTTAAGTCTACAAAGATTACAAATAAATATTCAGCAAACAAATAAGCTCATGCCAGCTTCTTTTCAAATTTACATCCTCAATTGAGAATTGAGAATTGAGATAGCATTCTACATTTCTACTTCAGCCTATATAAAATCCTTGAGACACTCGGTACTTAAAATGCTACTCCTTAATACTACTGATATTCAATTCCAAATCTAAAGAGTCTTCTTATTCACTTCAACAATCTTCCATTCACTAAACCCCTAAACAAAATGAGCATTATTCCCAAATTTGAGAAACTCAAAATCCGCTAATCAAGTCATTACCCTTGACCCATTTCACCCTAATTGCATTTAAACAGCCGAATGCTTCAAATCAATACAAAAGAACTTACTTTGCAACAACAAAAACAAAGAAAACGAATGGAGAAGAAGGTAATAGTAAAATTCAATAAAATACCTAAACCCGATAGTTCAGTGGACTGAATAGAGTGATGGTGGTCATGGTCATGATGATAGTCATGGGGTAAACCAAACCCATATAGTTTCATATCTTCCTCTTCGGCTAACTCCTCAGGAAGAAGCTTCGACCGAACAACAATTTCTTCCTTGTCCTGATGAACATGAGAATGGGCATGATCGTGATGATGGTGATGGTGATGGTGATCTCCTTGACACTGATGCCCCGTTCCAAGATCCAAATAGGAGCCAAGAAACAAACAAAGGAAGAGGAGTAACGGAAATTCAACTCTGTTTCTACTCAATGCCATGGAAATGGAATTGAAAGGGTTTTAGTAGTTAGTTGCTAAGAGCGTGACTTGCAAGTGCCTTCGATTGTGATATAACAAACAATAACTAAGAAGAGAATGATAACGGCGACTATGATTCCGAAGGTTACTACATCCATATATATAGATACTACACCGTTTTCGTTTCAGTTTCTTTCCTTTTATCGATTCGACGTTCCGCCACTCTGCTGCAGTAAGCAACATCGCACCCTTCCTAGATCCACTCACGATTTTTAGTCCTCAATTTTCTTTTCCCATTATTTTAGTAGCCCTTTTCCTAAGCCTCCCCTTAATTTTGTCAAATATTTTACAAATTTGTCACTCCTAATCCTACGAGGAAAGGAACGACACGTTGTAACTCCTAAATCACTTGTCATTTATTTTCATAGAGGATTAGTGAGCGAAGAATAGCAAAATATTTGACCAAATTAGAGAAGGACAATGATTTTAAAAATTGGAAAAATGAGGCAATAAATTCATGAAAAAAAAAATTGAGACTAAAATTGTGAGGGTGTCGTAATGAAGGACCCAAAGTATAGTTAAGCTTTTTTTTGGTGAAACTCTAATTTTCTTTTTTTTTAAAAAAAGAAAAGCTTCTTAATCCATTTAATAATGTCCTTTTAATAGTCTTTTTGACTTGGCCAAAAATAAAAAAGGTTTGTTAGCAGATATTAATGAAAAAATTTAGGTGTGATTCTATAGATGTTGTTTTCTAATCACGCCATGACACGTGGATTTGGTATTAATATTATGGCAAAAATGCACCTAAGGTCCCTTAACTTAATTAAAGATACTGATTCAGTCTTTTAACTTTTTTTTGTCCCAAATAGGTCATTTATCTTTCAAAATTGAAACAAATAAATTCTTTTTTACGTTTTTATACTAATGGCGTTAGTGACTGTACAGGTTGCTGTTAACGTGCTGACGTCGACGCCATATCAGCTGTTGAGGGTCATCTTCTTTATTTAAACCCTACATCTCATATTTCCACCATTGTTGAAAGCTTGAAGATAGGTCCAAAACTTCAAAACACCATAACAATGGCTTCCTATCGCTCCAATGGGTCACAATCTAGAAGTTCACGCTCTGTTTCGTTCGATTCCAGTAGGAAACTACCAAAATGCCATTGTGGAACCAAAGCTGTTATTCGCACCGTTGTCAAAGATGGACCCAAACAAAGGGAATACATTTTGGGGTTGCAGGCATTTTGTGGTAAGCTATTTGGTTCTGCCATGGTGATGTTGTTTGTGCATTTTTTTACAGTAACAGTAACATGGGTTCAGCCATGGTGATGGTATTTCTGTGTTTTTCTAAAGTAACGATTAGGTCCCTTAGGATATTATCCAGTACCAAATAAGTCATTTATGTTATTTGACTTAACACAATTTGGTCCTGTTGGTCATTGTAGGCTCCCGGCATAGATTGTGGCTGTGGATATTTTGTATGGTACTCAGATTGGCTTGCAAATTATGTCGATGATGATGATGATTAGAATGTCCCCGAGAAGGATGTAGAGTTAATGATGTTGAGGAGGTCTTTGGTGACTATGAACGAGGAGAATAAATCGTTGAAGATGAAGATGAAGTTTGTCGTTGTCATGTGCATGGTTTTAGGAGTAATTTGTGCAATGTTATGCAAACCTAGCAAAAGTGGATCACATGATTTAAAGTTAGGATTTAAGTGAATTTGGTATTAGGAGTAATTTGTGCAATGTTGTTATGCAAACCTATATGTAATGGTTGCATTCTAAATTTGAATTAGGTGTTAAATAAGTAGGATATATAATGGCATTTGATACTTATGTGTAAAAAAAACAAATTAATAAGGCATTTGATATTTATGTTTTAAATAAAAATAGTGAGATAAGTGATTATTGACTCAATACTTTGATCGGTTTACAAGAATGCCTCAGTATCATCTCAAACACACTCCAAAATCAGCATAGTGTATATTGGGATATGTTGCATAATATGCATATGCATGAATGTGTTCCCAAGCAATGGTTAAAAAACTTGCCATGGTTTCTAGAATTATCATTTTTCCAAAGTTGACGTTCATTAGTTCAAATATCTAACTTTGACCAAACTTAACTGACTATTGCGTTATGTATATGCTACATATAAATATGAACCCTAATGTTCATTGGCATTCACTTTGAGATAGCAACACAAAAGTATTACCTGTTGAAATATCTAATTCAACACTTAGTGCTAATTGGCTAAATATTTTTACAAACAGAAAAAAACATGTTTTAAATGAAATAGCCGTTAAGCACTATTCCACAATTAGTTATTGCAGTTACAACTGCCTAACTAACTTCTCTCTATCTAATTCAAGTCCTAAACACTTGTATATAATAGTTTACATTTCAGAAATACATTGTACAGAAAAATCATATACATAGAAACAAAGAAATAAAAGTTTTACTTTTAATTCATTCTTCTTCTTCAGTCTTTTCATCTTTCAATCTCTAGTTCAAGTTTTCTTCACTGAGTTGTGAGCTACAGGGAGGTACCTCGCATAGAAAGAACAGAAACCAGTTAGGGTTGTTCATAAGTGAAGATAAGAGAAAGAGAGAAAGAGAAAAACAAGAGAGAATAAGAGGTACCTGCTGTATATGAGAGATTGTGGTGAGAATCCTAAAGGAAGGTTCAGAATCATCACTGGGTGTTTGTGGAGAGCCACATGCACAGAGAGATCAACAACAAATTAGGGTTGTTGTTGAGAGAAAGAACAAATCAAAGAAAAGCTCAAGAAAGAAGACGTTTTTACCTTCATTATCCTCAACCTCGGTCTAGGTTACTCTTGACTGCGCAGAAACCAACAAGAACGAAATTAGGGTTCATCAGATCTACAACAATCCAGGAAATAAACAGAGGGGTTTGGTAGAGGAGGTGAAGACTTACGTTTTGGTGCAAGATTGGTGAAGATTGAAGGTTGTCTGCTAGGTTTCCATTGAAACCCTAGCAGAGCTACGGAAGAGTCGCCGCGAGAAGAAGATAGATCAGCAGAGAGAGAGAGAGAGAGAGAGCTCGTCGCGACGTTGTTTTGTTTTCTGTCTTGAGCCTTCCTCTTTCTTGAAATGAATGTGTGTGTCTGATGTTGGGTCCATTTGTTATTTGCAGCCTGCAAATCATAAATACATCCCCTTGTTAGTTTTAAGTGAAAAAAGGTGAAAAAATTATAAAGAGAGTCAAAATTTTACATGGTATCATCAGAGCTCAGATCAATTCTGGGATAAAGGACAATTCTTTAAACTCTAATCTCCTAAATTTCAGTTCTTTAAGTTTTTCTTTACCTGTTTTCACTACACAGTAGCTAGCTGTGTAGTTTGTGTTTTTACTAACAAGTTTTGTGAAGTGTGTGCAGATGGCACATAAAGAAATGAATCCTAGTTTTGGCACTCAAGTGCCTGTTTTGACAGGGACTAACTGGGACAGATGGAGTCACCAGATGAAGTCAGTATTTGGGTGTCAAGGGGTCTTAAAGATTGTAAGGGAAGGGTTGAAAGAACCTCATTCATCTTCTATCTGCGAGAGAAGAAAAAAGCAATATGAAGAAGATGAGATGAAGGACTATAAAGCACTTCATCTTATCCAAATTGGGTTAGATGACTCAAATTTTGACAGAATTAGAGATGTGGAAAGTGCCAAGAAGGCATGGGACATTCGATTCTTACTACAATGGAGCTGCAGGCAAAAAGCAAGAAAAACTACAGCCCTAAAGGCTCGTGATGAAGCCTTAAAGATGAAGGGTGATGAGAACATCATCACCTATTTTGGCAGAGTGAAGAAAATCACTAATGCCATGAAACTGAATGGTGAAACCTTAAAGGATGAAGACATTTGCAGAAAGATACTTAGATCTCTAACAAAAAAATTTTATGTTGCAGTTAATGGTTTGGAAGATACCTGCAAAGTGGAGGATCTTAAAGTTGAGCAACTACAAAGTCGCCTAGAGGCTAAAGAGATAAGGTTGAATCTGTTAAATGAAGACTCAGATGAAGACAGTCAAGCTTTCTTCATTCCTTCTAAAGGTAAGAAAGGTGGGAAGGGTGGCAGCAAGCAACCCAACAAGAATAATGGGCCTAAAGGTAAGCCTCAAGGTAAGTTTTCTAAAGGAAACTCATCTAACAAGCCTAGTAATGATACTAGCAGTTCAAAAAAGGATAAATCACACATTCAATGTTACAAATGTGAGAAGTATGGTCACTATGCAAGTGATTCTTTGGTCTAAGAAAAGTAATAAGGGCAAAGAATCGAAAGCAAAGGGCCAATGTGGCCAAAGAAGACTCTCGATTCAAATTCGCCCAATGAGTGTTTAGTGCTTATAATATATGATCCTATTCCTATGTCTAAAATTGAACCTAAAGAGGAAATTAGTATAACTAATGTGGAACTAGAAGTAGGATCAGAATTTGTTGTTTTTGCTATAACTACCAGTGATGGTAAAACCATCACTGAAATTTGGTATTTAGACTCGTGTTGTTCCAATCATATGATCGCAACAAGGAGTGGGTGATAGATTTTGATCCTAGTAAGAGGACCACTATCGGTGTGCCAAAGAATAAGGTAATTATGCGCAGAAGGTATGGGAAACATTCTGCTTTAAAAGAGAGGATGGTAAGACAGTTATGATTCAAAATGTGTTTTATGTTCCTGGTGTGTGCTCTAATCTGATTAGTTTAGGTCAATTACTTGAAAAAGGATTTTCTATTGTAATGAGAGACCTAAAACTAAAGTTGTATGATCCTCGAAGTAAGCTTCATTGACCACACCTTTAGCCAAAAATGAGAACTTTCAAGACTAGTATTTGCTCTTCAAAGGCAAGGTGCCCGAGTCAATTACTAGTTCTCAAAGTTGTTTATGGCATAGAAGGCTTGGGCACCTAAACTACAAGAGTTTGACAAACCTAAGTACTAAGAGCCTAGTAATGGGTTTGCCTAAAATAGAGGCTCCAAATGAGTGTGTGTAACACATGTCTTCTGTGCAAACAAATTGGGAAGAGTTTTCAAAAGGAGTTGCAAGACAGATCAAAGGATCTGCACGCATGTTGTATCTGATGACATTTGTGGCCCCTTTGATGTTTTATCACTAGGTGGTAATAAATACTTTATTTCTTTTGTAGATGAGTACTCAAGAAAAATGTGGATCTATCTAATAAAGACTAAGGAGAGGCCCTAGCAATTTTCGAAAAATTTCGTGACATGGCGAGAAAAAACAGAGTAACTGTAAACTAAAGATCCTAAGGATCGATGGAGGAGGTGAATACACCTCAAAAGATTTTGAGGAGTCTTGCACCAACAAAGGGATCATTCATGAAGTCACATCCCTTATACTCCACAACACAATGGTGTTGAGAAAGAGAAAGCAGAATCGTTTCTAGACATGGCGGATCTATGCTCAAACAGAAGGGACTACCTAAGAAGCTATGGGGTGAAGCTATTGCTACAGCTACCTACATTCTCAATAGGTGTCCAACAAAGAAACTTGAAGATAAAGTTCCTGAAGAGGTTTGGACAGGTGACAAACCAAATGTCAGTCACTTTAAGGTATTTGGCTCCCTAACCTATAGCCATATACCTGATCCTAAAAGAACAAAGCTTGAAGACAAAAGCAAGCCTTTGATTCTAGTTGGATATCACTCTACTGGTGCCTACAGTTGTATAACCCTACAAGTGGTAAAATTGAAGTCTCTAGGGATGTCACAGTCCTAGAGGAGGAGCAATGGGTGTGGGATGAACCACAACAAGTAATCTCAGTGCCTATTGACAACTCAGAAACTATTGGTGACAGAAATGAAGTACCTCAGCAAGGTGAAAAGGATACTTCAGGTGATGAGGAAGGTGTTCCTCAAGAAGAAGAAACTCAAAAAAAGCGATTCGTGCCTAATGGTCAAGCTACAGTCAGACCACAGAGACCTAGAAGAACTCCTAGGAACCTAGCAGACTATGAAATCCTAAATGATGGTGAGGTAACAGAAGAAGGTGACCTCATCCATTTTGCTATGCTAGCGGATCATGCGAACACATAAACTATTTAGAGGCTCTAAAATCTAAAGAGTGGAAGGAAGCTATGCTAGAGGAGCTTAAGTCCATAGAAAAAAATGGAACATGGACCCTAACTACCTTACCTAAAGGCAAGAAGGCCATTAGTGTAAAATGGGTGTTCAAAGTCAAGCTAGATCCTAATGGCAAGGTAACTAAGTATAAAGCCAGATTGGTAGCAAGGGTTTTCAAAGAAAAAGAAGGCCTGAACTACACTCAAAGTATTCTCACCAGTAGCAAGGCACGAAACTATAAGGTTAGTTACTGCCATTGCTTGTAATAGAGGGTGGGAACTATACCACCTTGATGTGAAATCTGCTTTCCTCAATGGACCACTAGAGGAGACAGTCTACATTGAGCAGCCCCCAGGTTTTGAGACTAAAGGTAAAGGGAACTATGTCTATCATCTACACAAGGCTCTCTACGGGTTAAAGCAAGCTCCTAGGGCATGGAATAAATGTATTGACAAGTTCTTCACAGAAAATGGGTTCAATAAGTGTGGTTCAGAATATGGTGTCTACACCAAAGGTACTCTACAAACCTATTTTCTAATTATATGTCTATATGTTGATGACATGCTTGTAACTGGCAATTGTGCAAAAGAAATTGCCAAGTTCAAGCAGTCTATGGAATCTAAGTTTGAAATGACAGACCTTGGAAGGTTGTCATATTTTCTGGGAATGGAATTCCTAAGAACTCCAGATGGGATAATCTTACATCAGTCTAAGTACACTAAGGAAGTGTTGGCCAGATTTGAAATGGAGGATTGTAATCCTGCCAAGACACCAGCAGAAGGTAACTTGACTCAAACAACTAAGGAGGATACTAGTGAAGTAAATCCTACTGAATACAGGCAGATGATAGGGTCCTTAAGGTACTTATGTCACAGCAGGCCTGATATTCTATATGCTACAGGAATTGTGAGCAGGTTTATGAATAAACCACTCAAGGTCCACTATTGGGCTACTAAAAGGATACTCGTGTATCTACAAGGTACTACGAACTATGGTATTTGGTTTCCTAAAGGAAATGGTGAAAATACTACTCTATTGCTAGGTTACACAGATTCGATGGTGTGGAGATAAAATTGAGAGGAAAAGTACCTGCAGGTTTCGCTTAAGTTCCTAGGGGCACCTATATCCCGGAGTTCAAGAAACAATCGATTGTGGCTCTGTCTCTCTGAGAGTGTAGTATGTAGCAGCCTAAGAAGGCTTTGCATGCCAAGTCGCTTGGCTTGAGACACTGCTAAATGAGCTATTGGTTGAGTTAAATCAACCACCTACTATCCTAATTGACAAAAGTCTGCCTTGAGCCTTGCTAAGAACCCTGTGGCTCATGGCAGAACCAAGCATATTGAAACAAGGTACCACTACTTGAGGGACCAAGTTTCAAAAGGTAAATTACAGTTGAGTCTTCGTCCTACTAAAGATCAAGTGGCAGATATTTTACTAAAGCTCTCAAAGGAGATCTGTTTGCTAAGCTAAGGAGGGAATTAGGAGTAATTTCATTCAAGTCAAATGAATGACTACTCCTCTGAAAGTCAGCTTTGGAGGCTTGTTCCAAAGGTTATTTTTAAGGCTATCCCAAGGGCTTGTCTTGGGTTTATGTTTTCCTATTAGCTTAGCTCTATTCCTGGTTCTACTCAACCTAAGTGTTTGAATTAAGGGAGAGTGTTGAAATATCTAATTCAACACTTAGTGCTAATTGGCTAAATATTTTTACAAACAGAAAAAAACATGTTTTAAATGAAATAGCCGTTAAGCACTATTCCACAATTAGTTATTGCGATTACAACCGCTAACTAACTAACTTCTCTATCTAATTCAAGTCCTAAACACTTGTATATAATAGTTTACATTTCAGAAATACATTGTACAGAAAAATCATATACACAGAAACAAAGAAATAAAAGTTTTACTTTTAATTCATTCTTCTTCTTCAGTCTTTTCATCTTTCAATCTCTAGTTCAAGTTTTCTTCACTGAGTTGTGAGCTACTGGAGGAGGTACCTCGCATAGAAAGAACAGAAACCAGCTAGGGTTGTTCATAAGTGAAGATAAGAGAAAGAGAGAAAGAGAAAAACAAGAGAGAATAAGAGGTACTGCTTTGTATATGAGAGATTGTGGTGAGAATCCTAAAGGAAGGTTCTGAATCATCATTTGGGTGTTTGTGGAGAGCCACATGCACAGAGAGAGATCAACAACAAATTAGGGTTGTTGTTGAGAGAAAGAACAAATCAAAGAAAAGCTCAAGAAAGAAGACGTTTTTACCTTCATTATCCTCAACCTCGGTCTCGGTTACTCTTGACTGCGAGAAACCAACAAGAACGAAATTAGGGTTCATCAGATCTACAACAATCCAGGAAATAAACAGAGGGGTTTGGTAGAGGAGGTGAAGACTTACGTTTTGGTGCAAGATTGGTGAAGATTGAAGGTTGTCTGCTAGGTTTCCATTGAAACCCTAGCAGAGCTACGAAGGAGTCGCCGCGGAGAAGAAGATAGATCAACAGAGAGTGAGAGAGAGAGAGAGCTCGTCGCACGTTGTTTTGTTTTCTCTGTCTTGAGCCTTCCTCTTTCTTGGGTCAATTGAAATTGTGTCTCACAGATTGGGTCCATTTGTTATTTGCAGCCTGCAAATCATAAATACATCCCCTTGTTAGTTTTAAGTGAAAAAAGGTGAAAAAATTATAAAGAGAGTCAAAATTCTACATTACCAACCAACAATGGCAAATTAATCATGTTTTTGAGAACACTCGTTCTATTCTTAGTGTTGTGGACTCCATCCAAAAACCAGATTTGTATATTCGCTCAGAAGAAGAACTTTCATTTCGATCAGATGAAACCACTCCCATGCAAACACTTCCCATCTTTGACTTTCAAACCCTAGTTTCTCACCAAGACACCCAACTTGACAAGTTTCACGCAGCATGCAAAGATTGGGGATTCTTTCAGCTCTCTCTCTCTCTCTCTCTCTGTATATATATATATATATATATATATATATATATATATATAGATGCAATGCAACTTTATGTTTTAGTCTGAAGTTATTGAACATAACACTGTTTTTATATATGAAGGTGGTGAACCCTGGTATTAGCTTTGAACTGCTTGAGAAGCTGAAACTTGAGATAGAGAATTTTTTCAAACTTCCTGTTGAAGAAAAAACAAAATACCAAATCAGATCAGGAGATATTCAAGGTTACGGAACTGTCATCAGATGTGAAGGTCAAAAACATGATTGGGGGGACAGATTCTACGTTGTCCTAAACCCTATTGACAGAAGAAAGCCACATCTTTTGCCTCAACTCCCATCATCACTCAGGTGAGAGAATCCTTTTACTCATTTATATATACAATCCCTCTTAATGGCATGTTTATTTTATGACTCTTGATTTTTATGTATGTATATGTGAAGGGATACATTGGAGTCATACTTTTCAGAACAGAAGATAGTTGGCATGTCACTTCTTGGAATAATAGGGAAAACAATAGGCACATGGATGAGAAGGAAGTAGAGGAGATGTTTGATGATGGTCTTCAATCAATGAGGATGTCATACTATCCACCATATCCACACATGCAGAGCAAGTTGTTGGAATTAGACCACACTCTGATGCAACTGGCATAACCATACTTCACCAGGCCAATGGAGTGGATGTGGAGGGTTTTCAGATCAAGAAAAATGGGGTTTGGATGCCTATTACCTTTCTTCCAGATGCTTTTGTAGTTAATGTTGGTGATATCATGGAGGTTTCTTATTCTTTTCTTTCACTTTATTATACTTTTTGTTTTTCATTTTTTATATGAAATGAAGCACTTATAGTTAGTTTATTTGTTTCATGATTTTGCAGATTCTAAGCAATGGGATGTACACCGGCATTTAGTTAATAGTGAAAAGGAGAGATTTTCTATTGCTATGTTCTTCAACCCAAAATTTGAGGCAGAAGAAGTTGGGCCATTAAAAAGTTTAATAAGTTCTGAAAATCCACCTTTGTTCAAAAGCATGTTGATGGAAGATCACTTCAAAGTCTTCTTTTCACGAAATCTCGATGGAAAAACCTACTTGGAGAAAGTGAGGATATAAAGCTTAGATAAAAATGATTAGTAATTGACTATCTGATACAAATATTTGTGTTGGAAAACTTGCTGTATACTTTTTATTTTCAATCAAAAGCTCTTGTGTTGGACCTTTCACATCATATACTATCTAGATATATTAATAAAAAAATTATATTTGTGATGAATATAAATTATTAACTTAATTTTCTCTGTTCTGGATATACTTGTTTCAGTTTGTTAGATTGCGTCACTGGATTGAAATGCTATATAAAAAAAAACATATGGCTTCTCAAATTAACATATTAACTTAATTTTCTTTATTTGTTATTATTTTCATAACGGGCTAATTATCTATGTAGTACATACACTTCAGAAGTTGAGATTAAACACGTGTGGTGAACATGAAAAACATATCTTCCCACTCCAATTTCTGCTCATGAGAAACTACAAAACTTCTGACCATAACCCTGCAAGAGTAATTGGTTCGATCCATAACTACAATTCTTTCTATAGTCACAAGCAAGTGTGAAATAACAAAATAAACCAGTCTGACAAAACTGTGAGACACTCACTACTCATATGTTTCAAACATTTGGATATTTTTATTTTATCCCTGTAGTATTTTTCCCATCACTGCTCCCCATTCTGTCTTTTATCTTTTGTTTTTGTTTCGTTGACAGGAGATATTACCTCTTAAGCTATTGCTAGTTGCTACTACTACTGTCAGTGGCGTATCTAGGACCCTGACTTAGAGTGTGCAAAATTTTTTAAACACACACATTGCTATAAATATAATAAATGAGGAAAAGAAGAAAGAAGAACACGCTCGAGAGTGAAACAACGTTGGGAGAGAAAAAAAATTAGAAACATGTAAGAGTGTGAGTATGGTGTATTAGATAGGTGCAAAACTAGGAGTTTCAATGCAAACAAGTATTTCCAATGTGTGCAAAATATTTTTTTAATAGGATATTGGTGTTAATATTATTTTTTAATAAGAGTATTGATACTAATAATCTTTTTTCAGGATATGCAGTTGACCATCCTGTGGGAGTAATTCTTAAGTGGTCATAAATATTTGGTCACACACACAAAATAACAATAAATGCACTTGGGAGAAACACAAAAATATTATTTCATTAGTGCATTATTGTTGTTTTGTGTGTGTGACCAAATATTTGTGACCACCTAACCTATATCCGCCCCTGACTACTATTGTATATACTAAGTATGCAAAGACAAATTTATATACTAAGTATGTTAAGAATTAGTAGGTTTTTTTTGGATACAGGTTTTGGTTTTGGTTTTGTTTTTTTTTTAAAAATTAAATCTAAAATCAATCTTTTCATCGCCCTTCTATAGTTCTATTATATGATGATATCTCTACTTTGGTAATATTAGTGGTGGACTTAGTGACGACCCTAATCAACCGAGGATTATTCGGTTGTAAAACTAGTGACGAATTTTTTGATCAGTAACAGTTTTTCTCCGTGACGGTTTTTATCCGTCATAAATCCGTCTGAAAGGAGGAATTAGTGACGAAATTTTGGATTTACCAACGGATTTTGCCGTGGATAATTAGCGTTTTCTCTTTAAATTGTTGTTACTAAGTTTCATTTTTTTCTCTTTAAATGGTTGTTACTAAGTTTCATTTTTTTTTCCAATAATATAAATTGTTGGTCATTTTTAGTCACATACGTTTTTTTAACAGCAGCCACATGTGTTACTCCTTAGATAATATTTTGATTTTAAACTAACAAATATGAGGACTAATTTGACATTTACTAGTACTCCCTCCCTTTCTTTTCTTTTGATGTTTTAACCTCAAAACTTTGTTCCTTTTCTTTTGATGTTTTACCATACCAAGGTTACTTTAATCATTTTTTTCCAACAATACCCTTAATAAATTAATAAACAATTGCAAATTAACTTTTAATAAACACATATACCAATACTATTTATCTCTCAAAGTAAATGATGAGTGTGTATTTGCCCAAGTAAAATTGTGTAAAACAAAGATGATAAATAAGAGTATTTAGCTAGGCATTATCTATTTATTGTTTTCTTATTCCTTGTGCATCTACTAAAACATCAAAAGAAAATGAACGGATAGTTTTTTTGGACTATATATTTTTATTTCAGTATTTAGTTAGAGAATTTAAAATATTTTAACGTGTGGACTAAAATGACCATTAATTTCAGTTTGAGATATGATTGTTGACTTCTTAATTTCAGGGACCACTTGACGATTCATTTGTTATTGTTAATAATTAATAAAAAGGCATAAACCACAAATTTTGTCTCTAAACTTACCCGTTTTCTCATATTTGACCCTAAATAATAAAAATAATAAGTGACATCTAAAGTTTGTCGTATTTGTGTGTTATTTTACAACCTTTTGTCAAATCCATTTTGTTACTTTCTATTGTTTTTCCAATACATCTGGTCAAAAAAAATGTTTTTCCAATACATAACGGAAGAGACTAGGAATATTGTGACGAAAGCCTAGATACAATTTATTATCTTCATTTACTTAAGAAATAAAATAGCAATTAAAGCGTAAACCTAAAGGACGAAATTGTTAGTTTACTCCATTAAAAAAAGAAAATAAAAAACATTTACTCATATGAAAGAAGCCTTAATTGTGGAGTAATATAATAAGTATGAAGGCCAGCTGCGTTTGATCCAAACTGAAGCGATTTATCAATTTATTGATATAGTCAACGGAATGCTATAGAAGGTTTTTTTTTCCTAAAAAAATATTCGTTCATTCATTCAATTGATAAATTACATCGATGATAATACAAACTCAGAATTGATAAAAATACCAAGGATTAATTTGCGAGCAAAGTCACAACACCCAAGTTAATAGTATAAAAATGAAAAATGTCTACAAATGTGACAACGTAAAAGTCATTGAGGTACACATGTCTCTGGATCTGCAACTTTGAGACTCTAATCATTGGTTGAACCCAGTGGCGGATCCAGGACCCCGGGGTCAGGGGTGTTAAATTTTTTAAATACATAATTTACTAAAAATATAATTAAAAACACTATAATATATTTAAATAAATCAATTATACATTTCATAATTGTCCTCTACATGATTTCATATCCTGAAATCGTTGAATAATAAGCTCAGAGTCAATTTTGTTGAATACATCACTCACAATGTATGTCACCAAACAATTGTTCATCCATGTATCCCAAATCCGGTCACACAACTTATTCTTCACAATATTCATAGTAGAGAAAACTATTTTTACTGATTCTTCACAGCAATAGCAAAAAACTAGTGTCGAACGAAAAGAATACTTTATCAGGTTTAACTTGTGTTGCACTAGACCAACACAAATTAAATAGCACAAATTAGTTCATAAATACAAATTAAATAGCACAAAAAAAATCAATATTGGTGTTCCCCTTCCAACTGAGCTTTTGCCACACCCAAAATTCAAACTTGAGACATTGCAATGGGATCCAAGTTACCACTTAGATCAGCTGTTGTTGGTAAAAAAATTCAAATTAAATAGCACTAACAAAAAATACAAACTAAATAGTACTAACAGATTCAAAATTAGGATAATAAGAACAAGAACGAATCCAAGGAGATAGAGAGACAGGAACTTTTTTAAAATAAAATATAATAGTGTGAGTGATTGTGTAAGTGTGGTGCATTAGAGTGGTGCAAAATTAGGAACTTTGATGCAAAACTAAGAACATGGGTGCAAAACATATTTTTCGGGGGATGCAAAAACATTTTTTCCTAAAGTATCAGTGCTAATTTTATTATTTGAGGGGGTTCAGGTCCCTCAAATATATGTAGATCCGCCAGTGGTTGAACCTAGGGATGGCGAAACAGCTTGCCCGCTAGCCTGCCAAAAATGGCGGGGTTGAGTTGGTGATTTCACCCCGCCAACCCACTGTAGCCCGCCACACCCGCCAGTTCGGTGGGCAACAAGCGGGGCAAGGCGGGTTGTAGTGGGCCGACCCACTAATCCGCCATTTTTAACTATTCCAAAATATTTTTTAATGGTTTTTGGCGGGTTGTAGTGGGCCGACCCACTAATCTGCCATTTTACTTTGTTTTTGGCGGGCTTGGGTGGGGCAACCGGCCTATTTTAAGCCTAAAAAGTATGTCTTAAATACATTTTTTATTTGTTAATTTTAACAGCGGGTCGGCCCGCCAAACTGCTAAGAGGCGGGGTGGGCTCAACTTCTCAAATCAATATTTTATGGCGGGTCGGCCCGCCCCGCCTAATTTTTGGCGGGCTCACAACATGGCGGGGTGGCTGCTGGCCCATTTTTCCATCCCTAGTTGAACCTGCAATAAGTTGAAGTTGATCTGCCGATCTGTACGAAACAATCACTGCAACAATACAGGTAATAAAAAACACAGCAATAGCCAATAAGACAGGAAATCAAAAACGCCAAAACAAGACGACAACCAACAATAACGCCGCACCCAGCAGTCGACGAAATCTAGAAGAAAGACGAAATACAAATTAGATCTATATGATAATCACTAGTGATCTAGAAAGAAGAGAAAAATGAGAGACGAAAAATAATATAGATGGTTGATTCTAGGCCAAAAACTGACCTAAAACCACCTATTTGGTGGTGATCTAGAAAGAAGATAAAAATGAGAGAAATTTGAGAAAACGAGCTAGAATTTAGAGAAAGAAGTCACTCTCATCATGACATTGTCAACTTTGTTAGAAGGGTGTTTTTCGTATATGCTCCTTTTTTCCTCCCGAAGAAAATTATTTATTGATAAGAATTTACATAGCATGAACTCACATAAACAAATTGAGTTCTTGATGGGTGAGTAATTCGTTCACCACCAAAAAAAGTGAATCTTCGTTTTTTTATTAGCTTATAGCGTTTTTTGAAATGTTACTTAAAGTAGTGTTTGAGCTTATAGCGTTTCATTTTTTCTACCAATTTAGTCCTTATTATTTTAATTAAATTTATCATTTATCTACCATTAAATGATTCTTCTATCTCATATTCAAGCATTAATTACAAATGTCCATTCAAGTATTTTATATCTATAAGATAGTTCAACCGCTAATTTTACCAAATACTTAAAATTCAATCCGCTAGTCTATCCGTTATCCACTCGTTCTTGCCAAACACAAAGAGCCTACACTTTTTTTTATTAAGATTACAAATGGATCATTGTTGGATATGGAGATTAGTTGTATTGTACTTGTATACATTGGAAAGTGTACTTGGAGATTAGTTGTATTGTACTTGTACAAAGTGTATTTGTACATGTTCAACGAAAAAAAAAAGTAGTGTTATATAGCCAAAAATTTTAGACAAAAGTAGCCAAAAATCACATTACAATACCAATTAACCAAGTTTTTTAAGCAAAAAACCAATCTACTTTTCACAGTTTTTAGTCAATGGCCTAAAAAACTGTGAAAAAGTATGTTGGTTATTTGCTTAAAAAACTTGATTAATTGGTGTTATAATGTGGTTATTGGCTACTTTTGGCTTGAGAAATTTGGCTATATAACATTATTGAAAAAAAAAAAGTAATGATATTTGGACAAAAAATTTCATACAAATATAGACAAAAACCAATTCACAACACCAATTAACAAAGTTTTTTAAACTATTAACCAAGTAATCAATTAACCAAGTTTTTAGTTAATGCCTTAAAAAACTCTGAAAAAGCAGGTTGGTTAATAGCCTAAAAAACTTGATTAATTGGTGTTGTGAATTGGCTTTTGACTATATTTGTCTGAAACTTTTTGTCCATATAACATTACTCAAAAAAAAAAAGTGTACTTGTATATGTCTTTTTTTTTTTTTTTTTTTTGGTCCAAAGTATATGTCCAAACAAATGAAATAAGTTCATCCCGAGGAGGATGCGTAACTTCTATCTATGGGTGCACAAATTAACCGGTTACACGGTTAAACCACATCCACATCCATATCCGATTAAATAAATCCGGATATTTTTGGTAATTTTATAACCGGTTATTTTAATTTATCTAAAAATGGTTATGGTTTTTTATCCAATTTTTTTATGGATATCCAAGTGAGCCTATTAAAATGTCCATAAGTCCACCAAAATGACCAAAATAAAAAAGGTCATTGCTTTTCCCACACCCCCTCCTACTCTTTCACACCCTTAACAAATTTTATTCCAAAAAAAAACCTCGCGTGAAATGCTGAGTTCACGTGTTTAAAGACTGTTCGAACTACCTTGTTCGAACAAGTGAAATTACGCACAAGAGAGTGTGAAGTCAATATTTAACACACTCGAACGATGTCGTTCGAACGGGTTCGAACGAGGTCATGCGAACTCGCATGACCTCACTCGAACAGGTGAAAAACGCCCAAAGAGAGTGTGAAGTCAAGATTTAACACACACGAGCGATGTCATTCGAACCTGTTCGAACAGGTGAAATTTCGTGAAAAAAATAGAGGTTTTAGCTGGTTTTTTAGTTTTTTCACACCCTTATGAGATGTGTTTTGAGTAGAAGAAGACGTGGGAAAAGCAATAGCCATAAAAAACTCTAAAAATTGAAAATTCTCTCTCACTCTCTCTCTCACATCCAATCATGCACGAGCACAAGCGTTGTTGCATAAGTAAACGCTGTATCTATAAAAAAGCGTAATCCACGTGTTTTTTTTTATCTCATTCATCCACCATTTCTCTGTTAAAACAATTCCCATATAGTATAAAACATAATTTCTGATCTAGTTTTCCACGTTTTTTTTACCATAAAGCTAACACTGCATATAAATAATTTCTGATCTAGTTTTCCTTTTTCTTTTTTATCTCTTTAGTTTTATTTTTGATCTTCTTTTTGAAAGTATTGATGATGTAGAAGAAAAGATTGAGCAAATTTTTGTGTGAAGATATTATATTTTTTTTTTTTTTTGACAAGAGTGTGAAGATATTATATTTAACATGATTGAATATTTATTTATAGATTAATAGTGTGATTAGTAATTAACAACGGATGAACAACTGAAATTTTTTACAGTGTGCATATATATATCTCCTCTTTTAGCAAATTGTTTGAATTAGAAAAATAATAACTATCAATGGTATTGTAGAAGTTTGAACCTAAACTCCATTGATATCCGAAGAGAAAGCTCAAAGGTGATTTGAGTTTGAAACTAGACGAAAGTGAAAAAAAAACGAATACTTGATTCTTCATTGAATTGAGTAAAGCGATACAAAGGTTTATATACACATGATACAAGACGGGAGAGAGAGGTTGAAAAATGAAAAAAATTGACTTTTTCTAGCCAAATACAGATTTTTAAATTTCAGTTTGGTAAAAAAAAGGAAAAAAAATTCATGTGAAATCCGGTCGTTAAACCGATTATGGATATAACTGGCTTTGAAAATAAATAACCGATTATGTTACTTTGATTATAGAACTGATTATTTCAAATGGACATTTGATGGATATGGATTGATTTTGTATCCATGATTAATTTGTGCAGTCCTACTTCTATCTCTGTAATTATGAATTTTGTACATGTTTATCTCTTTCCAACTTACTTTTCTCTCTCATCTTAATAGTATTATTTTAATTAATATTTTTTCTCTTATTTTAGAGAAAAATAGATACAAAGTTATCAACGTTAGAGAGATAGAAATTAGAGAATATCACTGCAAATTAATGGCCATCATGGTTCGGCATTGTTTAGTCATAGTCAATAATTTTCATTACTTTTTTTTCAATAATTGTTTGGGTGAAGCCATGTACCGCCCCGTTCCTAAAATAAGATTCTCTTGAGATTTTTTGTCCTTTAACTCTAATTATATTATATATTTTTTTATCAACCTGCAAAATAAATACTCTCATAGAAATATAAACCAACTTTTTTCTCTTGAAGGGTAAACTTGTAAAATAATATCAATAAATAAATTTACAATTTTCTTAATTCTCATTATTTAGTCAACACTCAACAGGATCCTATATTTAAGGACATTGGTAGTATATCTCAACAGAAAGTTAGAAACTAATTTCTCGCAGTACTAAAATCTATTTATAGGTTGACCTCTATTAGTGGCATAGGAACTCACAAACATAAGGTAATTTTGGCCTCAATTTTTTTTATTAAGTAATTTTTTTTTCTTTCATATTTACCTCCCAAACAAGTTTACTGGCCTAAGGGGAGATATAAGAAGAACAATATCTTCCTTAGTCGATTATTAGTCCAAACCGATAAGGGAATTATTATATTAAAAACTATAATAGCATAAAAGTTTTCAAAATATAACAACATTCTTCAAGTCGTGCGAAAAGTATGTAGAAAAATAATAAAAACAAAAAAATTTCTCTTAAATGATAGATTGAGTTGTCTTGTTTTGACATTTTCAATCCTACACTAACCACATAGAGAGCTTACAAGACTCAAACAAAATAGAAGAATTCCTTGCAAATAGTTTAGTTGTTTATATTGACAAAGACATTAATGTTGTTTTTGAAGTCAATGAGTGACAACTGGAGTGACAAAAAAGGAGGGGTTGAAATTGTGACTATTTTTAAACTTTGACTTTGATCAACCAAAGCTTCTTAAATAAGAAGATAAATCTTACTTCCTTGAGATTTACTTATAAAGACCATCACCATCAGAAGATAGATCCTATCTTCTGAGTATAACATTCATCTGAATGCATATTGAGAATGTTGGGTAGAGTAGGTCAGGGTACTAAGAAGATACAAAGAGTGAGTCTTTATATAAAGGGCGTCTTCTTAGATATAGGATGGTGTAGAGAAGATAATAAGGTTATGAGGTAATGCTCAGTCTTCTCACACAAGTGATTTGGATTTCTCATTGTACTGCTCAAATTGGAAGATGAGATAGTTGTAGTTTAGATGATAGAAGATAGCTCAATATTGAGATTGTAGGAATAGTCCTACAATGGAGTGGAGAGAACATTTCCTTTAAGAGAAAGTTACTGTCAATATAGACTATAGAGAAAAGCAGCAAAGAACACAAAAGAGTTTATAGTGGTTCACCCAAATCACATGGGCAACGTCCACTCCTCACACCAAGTGAGAATTTCACTATTTTTCAAATAGTTTAGAAACCAATCACATGCTACAACATGATAGTTTCTTCCACAGACCTATCAACTATTCCACTAGTTTTCTTCTACAGATCTAACTACTGTAATACACCTACGGAAACACCTTAGGCATCTTCACTAACATTTCCAGGAACCAATGCCATGTTAGGAAGGCACTAACCCCTAATAACCTGCTTAGGCTTTTTCACTAACAATTTAGCAACAAATGCCTTGTTAAGAAGGCATATGAGTAAGGTAGTGTTTGGGTTCTATTTGGAAACTACCTTAGCTAGGATGATTTACAATATGTCTATCACTCTATGCATTCTAAGACTATTATATACTCGGAGAATATTCCCAAATTACTTTGTAAGCTTGTTGAGTATGGTTGAGAGAAATGATAGACCTTCAAAATCTTGGTGATGATCAACTTCAGAAGCTATGTAGAAAGTCATATGAAGAAAAGAATTAGTGCAGGCTTGCAATCTACTCTCACACATTTAATGTGGTCATCTATTAAGTATTTATAGAACATTTTACTCAATATAGATATGTTGCATATCTTCCTTCAAGACTCTAAGTAGCTATTGAGAGCTTCTCAAGAAAACTGGGTCCACTTTATGCGCTGGTGCAGGTCCGCACACTAACGTAACAGGTTTCCGTTGGAGTCTTCTGAGCAGTGGCTTTTGAATGCTGTAGCTTTTGAACTTGTTCAAGTGCTTTGACGATGGCTTCTAACACTTGAATACCAATCTTATGAATGTTGAATAAATCAATATAAGTGTTGTTTTATGAAGAAGTGGTCTGGTGACAAAGTTGTGCAATGTTGGCTTGTGATGTGTCTTCTGAACATGTTTTAGTGTCTTATGAAGTGTCTTTCTTTGAGGAGTCTTCTGAGTATCCACTACAAAAAAAAACGTCATTTAGCGAGGGACGTTGCGAGAGAATATTAGGTCCCTCGCAAACTCGCACTTAGCGGCGACAAACTTACGGGTCCTCGCTAATTTCTCACACACACACTTCAAGACACTTAGCGACAGAATTTCTAGGTCCCTCGCTAATTTCTGACCTTGACAGTACACTTTGCGATGACGCTCGGACAATTGACAAGACACTTTATTAGCTTAGCGGCATGCAATTAGCTGGGTCCTCGCTAATTCCTCGCAAACGCATATATTTTTTAATATTAATCTGAACCACCTCTTCTTCTCTCTCATTTACACTCTTTTTCTCTCTCTTCTCTCTCTCTTCTCTCTTCCACTCTCTTCTTTTTCTTCTCTTCCACCACCACACCACCACCACCAACCACCACTCTCTTCTTCTCTTTTCACTACACTCTCTCTCTTATCCACTCTCTCTTCTTCTCTTTTATTCTCTTCCACCACCGCACCACCACCACCACCACTCTCTTTTATTCTCTTCCACCACCACCACCACCACTCTCTTTTATTCTCTTCCACCACCACCACCACACAATAATAATAACAACAATAATACTACTACTATAATAATAATAATACACTAATACTAATAATAATACTAATAATAATAATAACAGTAATACTAATACTAATAATAATAATAATAATAATAAACTCAGATTGAGAAGCGTGTCAGTCAGACTCGAGAAGCGTGTTGTCAGCATTAGCGACGGAATTAGCGAGGGACTGTCTCTCGCTAATTAGCGACTGACACAATTTCCCTCGCTAACTGCATTAGCGAGGAGGGAATTAGCGACCGAACTGGTCCCTCGCTAATTCCCTCGCTAATGACAATAAGCGAGGAAATTGGTCATGTTAGCGACTGAATATTCCCTCGCTAATCACCTGTTTTTTTGTAGTGATCTTCTGAAGATCTTCTAAGTCACTTGTATTACTATAGTGAATTGTCATGTTTTTATTGTGTTGGCTACACCTACACCTGACGTTAAGAGTTCATTGAGTGTTCAAAGTAATTTGCTCCTGTGACTGTATCTTCCAAAGACTTCTTTTGCTTGACACATGTCTTCTGAGAAGCTAGGCATATAGAATTTTTATCTTAAATGTCGCATATGCTTCTTGTGTTCTGTTTGTACTTCCTTTTTCATTCCAAGCGTGTGCGTAGAATCATGTACTTACAACTTGGTTCTTCATAAGATGCTTGATAACTTCTTCAAACAAGTTTGTTTGATACTTCTTTTGCTTTTGTCATCTTATGAGAATGAATGAGATATCATCCACTACAAGAAAATCACTGATTTGCCATGGACATTTCCGTCGCAAATGCACAAATTTCCGTGGCAAAACAACATTTGCCACGGACAAAAATTGGTGGCAAAAACGCTCGTCGCAAACGGTTTGCCACGGAATTCTCCGTCGCAAATTTTCCGTCGCAAATCCGTGGCAAATTTTCTTCGCAAATCCGTGGCAATTTTTGTCGCAAATCCGTGGCAAATCTGTCGCAAATTTTAAAAAAAAAATTAAAAAAATAAATGGAGCAGTAGTTTCCTACTACTCCAACTTCTTCACAAATTGGGTTATCAAACATTGCAAGTAAAATTTAGTGCTTTATTTAATTTCTTGGTAGTTGATGTGAGTAGCAGTATAACATATTCTACCATACAACATTCTTTTGCATCTCCACAAAATGTAATTTTAAGAATACAATACAATTCCACTGACAAGACTATGGACAGTATATCAAATTGATCAATCATCACTCAGGTGCAAATGCTCACCCTCACTAAACTATGTAGACTAAATTAAATTACATCTCAAGAGTACAAGGAAAAACCGGGGTAGGGTGGAGCGTCTATTGCACATTCAATAAAAACATCTTAAGAACCTTGCATAGCATGTGTAAAACCCCACAACTGTACATGAAACAAATATGGTGAATAAGTCATAAGTTGTCAACAGACAAAACGGAAGCACAATTATAGAGTAATCCAAGGCACAACAGGATCAAAGGGAAGTAAAACCAAAAAATAACTGATCAATACCTTTGTGGCCTCCATTTCAGCTTTCCTTAGGGCTCTTTCACTTACTCAAAAAATTGAAAAATAAAAAAACAGTACAAAATTATAAAAGAAAAAGTAGCAACAATGAAGTATTAACAACTAGTAATGAAATATAATCAAAACCTCTCTTCTTGAAGTACTTCAGAAATCTGATCCTCCATTTGCTCAATTACTTGAGACCACTTGTGTATAGATTGCTCTGCAACAATGCGGCTTTTCAATTTTGAACCAACCCTCTTTGCCTAGTTAATTGAAAATCAATATTCACGAAAAAGATTATACAGTGGCTTGTTTAACACAATCAATATTCACAAAAAAATAAATTATATGGTGACTTGTTTAATACAACAACTTTCTTTTTCTTATTTTAGTTTGCATGCTAACACCCTCAAGAGAGAAGTCAATAACCTTTAATATAGGAAAATCCAAATCACTATAAACATAATTTGAGAAAAGGATAAAAATCTTATGGTTTTTTCCTGGCATATTATAGAAAGCTATTAACAGCAAATGACCATACAATCCAGACCATAGAAAAAGTAAATTTAGTAGATTTGAAATGAATGGATATTTCTCCGTAAAGGATGCTATATGAATGGTCATTTTTGTGAAATGTCAAACTTGAATAACTTGTAGGAAAATATGCAATGTTATTGACAGATCTATGTAATCGAGACCTAAAACCGGATCGCCTCCCAGACTTTTTAATCTTTTTAAGGAAAAAAGTGTGCAACTAAATATATTAAGTGACATAGCCACCAAGAAAAGAATGCTGAAAACAGATACTGAAATTTTCCAAATGATACTCACAATAGCTTTTAGAAGTGACCGATCATTATCAAGAATAAACGTGACAACAGATCCTTCTCTTCCAAATCTTGCGATCGACCCACTCGGTGAACATAGCTTCAAAGTTGAAAGAGATATTAAAGTCATCAAGACACCCACAGAGAATGAGATCATCATATTATCTATTACGAAAAATTGTGACCGACGCAAGAGAGCAACTAAGAAAATTGACAAACCGCAGGGTGTACAACAAGATCACGACATGTCAAAATACTAATCATCAAGAGTAGAATTTTCAGTTTTCACCAATATGGTTCATAGAGTATACCCGGTAAGATCACGTGGACATGCAAAATTTATAACTGTTTGAACACCAATAATGTCAAGGCCCTATAAGTAAATATAATATGTGAGTGGTTATCCAAAATGTAGAAAGAAAATGCTAATAGGCCATAAACTTTATAAATTTATGTTCCTAAGCAAACATAATTTCACTATTGTTATCCTGTATTGGGAATATACCATAAAAGGGAGGGTGTGTTATTAATACTATATTCAAAGTGACAAAAGAAGAAATAAACTTTAATATTTCAAGAATAAATTCTTACACGAGCAGCCACATCGGTTGCAACCAAAAATCCACTTCCTGCTTCTCAAGTGTTCCAAAGCCTATACAAACAAACAGTATGAACAAATAATGCCGAATATCATTCTATGCAAAGAAATAGTTTCAAAGAGGACTTTTTAATAAAAATAAAGCAAATCCAAATGAGCATCACCAATTTGGTATCCCCAAATGTGACAAGTAACATAATTATAATTATATAACTACAAAGCACACTAGAGAGCTAAAATACAAAAATCATACTTCAAGGCGTTGGGCTTGAGTAAGATTTCCATGAAGCTCGCACCTTCATTCCAAATAATCCAAAGATAATCCTCAACCTATGTGCAAATTTTGCTTCGCTCCAATCGCATACGGAAAATAATTAAGCGCTTAGAGGTAGTTGAATAGTGAAGAGAGGGTTAATAATCCAAAAGCAAAGAAATAAAAATGTAAAATCAAAATCAAATAAACTAAAGGAATACAGATTTTCACTTTGTTATAATCATAGATAGGTTCCATGAAATTAACTAGAAAGCTCTACAACTATCAATATGATGACCAACAAGTGGCATAAGACTCATGATTAACATTATCATAGTAAAATCAACCTCGAAGCTATCACAATCAAATTCATCAAATAGCTATATAAAATAACTCACGACAACTCATGAAACCAACTATCACAAGTCGCACTAAGCATAGTAAATAATTATGAAATGAAACACAAAAATGATGACTTTAGAAGTAAAAGTTTTGGAACACATTGCAAAAGAATCGCTTCGATTTGCTTCACGCATTCTTCGTACTCTAACCACCTGAAAAATTAACATAAGTTAACAGTAATCAAGGGGATTTCACTAAATGCTAAATTCATGCAAACAGCAAACTGCAAAATAGCTTCACATAATAATTTTGCACAATTAGTGATTTTGTCATTGTCATACAACATACAGCTAAAGAGGGAAGGATGAAAATGTCACACAAACCCTAAAATCCATTCCCAAATCCCAAATCACACAAACCCTAAAATTCAAAATCAAGAAGAAGGATGAAAATGAAATTAAAGAGGGAAGGAAAACGATATCAAAGAGAAAGGAAAACGAAATGAAAAAGGAAAACGGATTGAAGAAGATAGAAAACGAAGAAGATACGAAGAAGGAATGAAGAAGTGAAAATCTAACCTTGAAACTTGAAGAACAACCGACTAAGCAGAAGTAGCGGCTGATGACAGAGAAGATGACGACAATGGAGCATGGAGGACGTTGGTGGAGTGTGGTGGTCCTGGTTCACGATGCTACATGTGTGTTGAGGGTTTCGTCGAAGTTGAGGAGAATGATGGAGCAACGAGCACGATGGTGGGGAGTGTGGGTGGTGGTGATTGAGAGTGAGGGAGGCGGGTTGTGGTGAGGAGAGCGAGAGGGTGAGGAGAAGAAGAGAGCGTTTTGTTTTTTAGGAGAGAAGAAGAACGTACTGAAAGGGTTTTAGGGATCGTGGGTGTTTTATTTTGATAAATGGTTTGCCACGGACTTGCCACGGCATCTCCGTCGCAAATATCTGTCCTTTCACATGTCTGTGGCAAATCTGTGGCAAACACCAATGAAAATTTCCCGCTTTACTTTTTTACACATTCCGTCGCAAACTCAGTGCAGTGGCAAATTATCGACTTTAATAAGCTCCGTGGCAATTGTTGGTGGCTAAAACAAGTTTTTCTTGTAGTGATCTTCTCATTGTGATCAGAAGCTTATGGCAGAAACAATAGTGCCATAAGAAGATTCTTACTGTTGTTGTATGAGCTTCTGAAGAGTGTCTTCTTACTTGATAGAGTCTCTTATCCGACATGAGTATCATTCATAAAGTTCATTTGGCTTTGATCATTTAATCCCTTGTCTTGAGGATTTGTAGAAAGGCTTCTTCCTTGGTGAAGAACATATCTTCTCAAGATTGAGAATATTTTTGATCTATCTCTTAAACTATGTCTTCTTGTTGATCATCATTCACTTCTTGTTAAGACACATATTTGTGTCTTCTTGATCTTATTCTGGCCTTGTCAAGAGGATAGTCTGCTGAACTGGTGAAGCTACTGTAACTTCATTGTATTCTTTATTTAGTTCTTCCTCAAAGCCTTCTAAACATGCTCTTTTAGCATATTACCTTCTTAAGTATTTGAATATTTCCTCCACTTAGATCACTCAAGAAAATCCATTAGATCCAAAATGGATCAGATATCTTAAAGCATTTATATATCAAAATGGACCCTCTAATCTCTCCCAAAATGTTGTTCCATAAATATATGAATATAAATATAAATATGAGTAGTATATATATCTTCAAATCTCTGACTATGACCAAATTAAAGTGACACGTTTTAATAATTTTTTAAACTTATGAGGTTTCCGTACCGATTATTGCATTATAAATGCTGCATAAACATGGACCCTAACATTCATTGGCGTTCACTTTGAGCTACCAATATATAGTATTACCAACAATGGCTAATCATGTTTTTGAAAACACTCATTCTATTCTTGGTGTGATGGACTCCATCCAAAAACCAGATCAAATGGGTATACCAGATGTGTATATTCGTTCAGAAAAACAACTTCCATTTCAATCACATGGTGAAACCACTCCCATGCCAACAATTCCCATCTTTGACTTTCAAACATTACTTTCTGGAATTCACAAAGACACCCAACTTCACAAGTTATACGCAGCATGCAAAGATTGGGGCTTCTTTCAGGTTTATATATATATATATATTGTTCAGAGATGCAACAATTTTATATGTTTTAATGTCAAGTTATTGAACACAATGTTTTTATATATATATATATATATATGCAGGTGGTGAACCATGGTGTTAGCTTTGAACTGCTTGAGAAGCTGAAACTTGGGATTGAAAATTTTTTCAAACTTCCTGTTGAAGAGAAAATAAAATACCAAATCAGACCAGGAGATGTTCAAGGTTACGGAACTGTCATCAGATGTGAAGATCAAAAACTTGATTGGGGGGACAGATTCTATATGGTCATAAACCCTATTGAAAGAAGAAAACCGCATCTTTTGCCTCAACTCCCATCATCACTTAAGTGAGGAGGATCCTTTTACTCATTTACACAATCACCGGACACGAATACCAGACACAACACTCACACCTACACATAGAGTAAGTGTTGGTGTTTGACACCAGACACTAAACACGTCTTCAATTTGATGTGGTGCAACATAGTTCTTTCCTTTTACCATTCCATCCATGTTTGGTTAAACAACGGAATTAAGCACTTATCGAATATATAAGTTATTTCTATAATTAAAAAGAAAATCAGATTGAATTGTTTTGATATAAGCTATAGAATGAGTTAAATAAAGAATATATAAGACATGTGACATACATATATACTGATTATCTTAAAGTTATGGAGGAAGATGTGTGATCCAAGTCTCTTGTGAGTCTTCTTCTCTTAATGGTATGTTTATTTTATGACTCTTGATTTCAATTCATATATAAATTTGAAGGGATGCCTTGGAGTCATACTTCTTGGAACAGAGGAAACTTGGGATGAGAATTATTGGATTAATAGGAAAAGCAATAGGCATGGATAAGAAGGAAGTAGAAGAACTGTTTGATGATGGTATGCAATCAATGAGGATGACATACTATCCACCATGTCCACAACCAGAACTAGTTGTTGGAATTACACCACACTCTGATGCAACTGGCATAACCATACTTCACCAAGTCAATGGAGTTGAGGGTTTGGAGATAAAGAAAGATGGAGTGTGGGTGCCTGTTACCTTTCTTCCAGATGCTTTTGTAGTTAATGTTGGGGACATCATGGAGGTTTGTCATGCTTTTCTCTCACCTTTTTAAGTTTTTTTTCATTTTCTTTAATGAAATAAAGCACGTGGTTTATTGAATCTAGGATATCTCTCAGTTTGGTTTTCTGTAGAAACCTGCTAAAATTATTTTCAATCATTCGTGGTCATTATTTACCATTATTGTCTAAATAAAGATAATAATGCTAATTCCATACCTTCTTGTCATGATGTAAAGGCCTTTCTTAGTATATTTTTCTTATTGGAACTAAATTTTGTTTGTCTGCGACTATAACCACTCACTTTTTTCCTTTTTTAGTTTATTATTATTTACGATATTGAATATTAAGGTACTCAAACCAATTATATCCAAGAGCACATTGTATCAAAGGTCACTCACTAGGCACCGAAAATCGTTGGGATGTTTGGGTGGGGTCCCTTGGGATACGACGTCGTAAGAGGCACCACAAATCATATAGCTCTTATATTCTGGAGATACAGTCCACACACTGTTCATAAAAACATGATAGTTAGAGTTAGACCTAACCAAAAGTCATTTCCGTGAATAAAACTTAAATATAAAAAAGGTCTCTTAGAGGCCTGTGATTTTATTCGAGACAACTCTCATATTTCTAACTTTTCATATAGCTCAGAGAATAATGTGTCAAATCATAATGATTTTCTTTGTATTTCGTGTTGGAATACGCAAAATATAGATAAAAAAGGGTAGGGTGAAGTCGTAGCTAACAAATAAGTGTCTCTCTAACTCCTGATGCACCTCCCAAAGGACACATAAAGTAGTAGCTTCGACGCCAATTATGACCCCCTCTAGAATAGATTAGCTCGAAATGAGAGACGTCACGCAAAAGCAGAATCCTAGAGTGCCATGGTATAAAGGGTGTGAGCAACACAAATTGTTTGTCTCCTAATATAACTAAACTTATCATTTTCTAAACTTATCATGTTTTTTCTATCCCTTTCCTACTTATAAGACTCATAAAAATTTCCTTCTTGACATTAAATCACCAGCTTTTTTATTTATTTCTTTCATATAATATCCCCATATCTCTATCACGAAATAGAAAAAATTGGTAATTGGTGATAATTGATAAATAGAAAAGTAGACATTAAATGAAACTTAACGTGTACAAGGTTTCTTTAGAAATAGATACTGTAATTCCTTTCCTACTTAATTAAATCCAATAAAATTTTATACGTACAAAATAAAAATCACAAACCTATCGGAAGTCTTTTTCCAGATGCACAACCTGCACATGTTAAGATTCAGTAAATTCATATTTTTTTCATTAATTAATCACCGGCTTTCTTATTCATTTCTTTCATATAATATCTCCCTCTCTATCACAAAATACAAAAAAAAAAAATGGTAAGAAAATTAGACAGTAAATGAAACTTAACGTGTACAATATTTCTTTAGAAAACGATAATTAGAAAAAGATAAAGAGCCATGGATATATTCATTTTGGGACTCATGTTTTTTGTGATTTTGCAGATTCTAAGCAATGGGGTCTACACGAGCATAGAGCATAGAGCTTCAGTAAACAGTGAAAAAGAGAGAATTTCTATTGCTATGTTCTTCAACCCAAAATTTGAGGCAGAGATTGGACCAGTAAAAAGTTTAATAAGTTCTAAAAGTCCACCTTTGTTCAAAAGCATGTTGATGGAAGATTATTTCAAAGACTTCTTTTCACGAAATCTAGATGGGAAATCCCACTTGGAGAAAATGAGGATTAAAAGCTTTGATATAAAAGATTAAGTATTGACTATCTAATGAAAATATTTGTGTTGAAAACTAGTTGTATATTGTTTTCTTTTCAAGTTTCAATCAGAAGGTCACGTGTTGGACCTTTCTACAGTCAACAAAGATGATATATTCAGTAGGAGGTTTGGAGTGGATGTTGCCAAGCAACATAAAATTTATGTAATTAATATGGTTTAAATATTACTATTAGTCTCTGAAAATATATCTAGTTTTCATTTTAGTCCTTACAAAAGAATTTGTTTTTGTCAATACAATTTCCATAACTATATCACTTTTAGTCTCTAAGTAGGACTCTGAACTTTGTATAGTATATCATTCAACCAATAAATAGAGCAAGCACAGGATTTAAATTGCATGTCTCATACAACTACATGTATTAGATAGAAAAAGCACAAAGTCACCTAGTCACCTGAAAAATTTGAGAATGCTACACAAGCATCAATCAGATCTAAGATAGTTTTGATGCAGTAATTTCCATGCATCTCCTTGTGTGTAAGACATTTGTAAACTAAAATTTTCAAATACATTGTTCAACTATCAGTCTAGTTGTGATGATATATCTTAAACTTGTTGTAACTTGTAATCAAAGTTGGTCAAAAGGTGGATGAAAGTAAGAAACCAAATGACATAAAGTATTGAGCCAATAAGACTTACCATTATGATGAAAAATTAGTTTTGTTTCCCAGAAGCATTTGTCATGAGAAACGAGCCTCAAACATGCTATTTACTGTGATTACTCGTTAGCATGTGCTACCATATGTCTCTACAAGTACAAGTACCGTTCAGAAATCTGTGGTATCTGTTCACGTCCCTCACAATAATTTCCCTTTCTAAAACTCTTGACATGTACTTAAAAGCCTTGTGACAATCTTTACAAATCCTCAAATTCTTCACAATCCTCAGTGGCTTACCCGGTGGTACAGATCCAGACAGCACACCAAAAGCAACAGCCAATTTCTCACTATGATACCAAAGATCTTCTTTTCTCTTTTCTTCCCCAACATTATGCAACAACTCCTCCCAAACAGGAACATATCCTAATTTTTCAATATCCCTCATGAGCTCTTCCAACTTCTGATAAATCTCCACTAACCTCTCATGTTTCCAATCCCCTGCCATAAAAACATGAACTTTCCCCCGAACCTCAATCCAACTCATCCCTCCTTTCTTCTTCACCCTCCTATCTTTCATGATCTTCCTCAACTCCGCAACATCATCCCACCTTCCCGCAGCGGATAACACATTAGTAACAATAACAAAAGCAGAATCATCATTGGGCTCTAGTTCCAACACCCTCTTAGCCATAACCTGAGCCTTGTCAGTTGCACCATGATATGCACAAGCTGATAGCAAAGCCCGCCAAACTGCAGCATCTGGATCAAAAGGCATTGTCAATGCTATCCTCTCCGCACGCTCCAATTGTCCAGCACGGGCAATTCCACCCACCAAACATGTATAATGCTCTAGAGTCGGTTCCAAACCGTAACCCACTTTCATCTTATTCAACCACTGATCAATCTGCAGAAACATTCCGGCATTATACAGTGATGTTAGAATTGCCAAAAAACTATACTCATCAGGCACAAGTCCACAAGCTTCCATAGAATTAAACAGTTCAAGTGTAGACTGAGAATCCCCTTGCTGTGCATAGCCAGCCATCATAGCATTCCAACCCACAACATTCATACCCTGCAAATTATCCTCAAAAACCCGTCTTGCATCGTTAACAATACCCGTTTTACCATACCCATCAACAAGAGCACTACCAACCACCACATTTGAATCAAGCCCAACAACAACAGCATGTGCATGAATCATCCTACATTGCTCCAACGCAGCAACCTGAGCAGCAGAACGTAGACCCCCAGAAACGCTATGCACGGTAGACATAAAACCTTGACATCTCATATCAGCAAAGAGCAACAGAGCATCTGAATAACATGAATTCTGAGCAAGAGCAACGATCATAGCGGAGTAACAAACATTATCTCTGTGGGGAGTTTCATCGAACACTTTGCGCGCGTGGTAGGGGAGGCGGGACTTGGAGTAAAAAGTGAGGAGAGCGGAAGCAGGAAAGGGGTGGTGAGAGAGGGAGAGTTTGAGGGAGAGAGAGTGGAGGGAGAGGCCAAAGGAGAGAGAAGAGAGGGAGGCGCAAGTGGAGAAAAGGGAGGCGAGAGTGCGGGGGTTGGGGAGGTTGGAGTGGCGAAGCATGGAGAGGAAGTAGTGGAGGGAAAAGAGAGTGTTGGAGTGTGCGGTGATGAGTGATGTCCATGTTACAACGTTGGGAGAAGGAATTCGATGAAAGAGGGAGAGAGCATAGGATGAGAGTTTGGATTTGAAGTACTGTGTTACGAGGTTGTTCAAGACTGCAGTGTCGGTGACGCTGGATATTATAACCCGTGCGTGCGTCGCTCGGGGATCATCGGATTTGGAACTCAAATGAGTTGCTTCGTAAACCATCACTGAACCCAAATGCACCCTTCCAGGTGAAACAAGACAACAAATAACGATTCTCAAATTCTCTCTCCCGCGTTAAATCTATGACATGAACTTAACTATCTTTCTTGGGGTACAAGACTCGATTTTTACGGTAGTAGACTGAGGGCTCTCGTTTATTACAGATTATTTTGAGTCAAAATCACTTTTTATTATTAACTAAAAGTCAATTTTTAGTCTGTTTGTTTTAGCTTTTTAAATAACAAAAATCATTTTCCTGTTTAAAATTGTTAGGGTGAGATTATTGAATGAGTTGAAAATTGTATCTTATTAATTAGAATATATAGAGCTTACAAGAATACACAGCCACAACAGTTTCTGTTAGCTATTAATAGAACTAAAGTATTATTTACAAACAAATATATCAACTACCTAGCAGTAACTCTAACTGAATTAACCACTAGATAGCTAAACTACTTTACATTTCTCTCACTTAAACTGATTAAAATACAGATTGCAATTAGTTTACAATAGGTAACCCACAAACACCTAGTTGATTTCTAAGATGAATAAATGTAGCAAGCTTTAACGGTTTTGTCATCAAATCATCCGGTTACTCCTCGGTACCACAGCGTATCATCTCAATGCTACATTCCTTAACCAAATCTCTTACGAAGTGGAACATTACATCAATGTGTTTGGTCTTACTATGCATAATGGGATTCTTACTCAACTTGATTGTTGAGTTGTTATTACACAACAAAATAGTTGGCCCTTCTTGACAATGACTTATCTCCTTCAACACATTTCTCATCGACATAGCTAGACAGGCACAAGCTGGCAATTCTACACTATTTTTAAAGAATTAAGAGTAGGCTAAAAGAGTTTCACGTAAGACGTTTTTTTCGACAGTCACAAATGACATAGATTTTTAAAACAGAAAGAATGGCCTTCACAGTTGACAGAACTTTCTAAAAATAGAATGTATGAAAGAGTACTTAAAAAAATATTTTGATTAGAGCATGACCTTTTAAAATGCTTCTCCCTTATGTCATATTATAAGAGAGTTTTTCAAGAGGAGTGGAATGGAAGTCATTGCACCCCAAGATGGCATACAGTGTACTTACCAAAAATAGGAAGTGTGATAAAATTGCTTAAGATGGAATTTCCTTATAGTAAAAAATGTGACAAAACTTTCCTCAAATGATACTGAGAGACATGTGGTAAAACTTTTATCAAATGTTAGAGAAGTAGGCTAAAAGAATTTTACTTTAGATGTTGCCTGCGCTAGCGAGAATTGATAGAAGTTAAAAATAGAAAATATGAGAAAATACTTAAACAACATATTAGTTTGGGCAAGACCTTTGGAAATGTTTCTCCGTTAGATTATTTAGTAAGAGAATTTTTGAAGAGGCGTGTCATGGAGGTTGTTTCACCATAAAGCGTCATATAGTAAACTTAATTTCCAAAATTAGGAAGTGTGATAAATCTACTTAAGAAACATTTCCTAATAAAAGAATATGTGGCAAAAAATTCCTGCAATTCTACACTATTTTTAAAGATTTAGGAGTAGGTTAAAAGAGTTCCACATAAAATATTTTTTTCGACAGTCACAATTGACATGAATTTTTAAGATAGAAAGAATGACACTCACAGTTGACAGAACTTTCTAAAAATAGAATGTATGAGAGAGTACTTAAAAAAATATTTTGGCTAGAGCAGGACCTTCTAAAATTCTTCTCCCTTATGTCATATTATAAGAGAGTTTTTCTAGAGGACTGGAATGGAAACCATCGCACCCAACACTACAAAAAAAACGAGATTTAGCGACGGAATTAGCGAGGGAAATTTTGTCCCTCGCAAAAAACTGACATTAGCGACGGAATTGCAGGTCCCTCGCTAATGGTCACATTAGCGAGGGAATTAGCGACGGAATTGGCACGTCCTGGCTGATTTGACAGCTGCAGACTGACAGTTAGCGACGGAATTGGCACGTCCCTCGCTAATGTCCAATTATTTTTTGACCGAATACCCCATTATCTCACTCTTCTCTCATTCTTTCACAATACCCACTCCTCTCCTCTTCCTCTTCCTCTTCCTCTTCCTCTCTCTCTCTCTCTCACCTACAAACTCTAACCCACCACCACACAACCACCACCACCACCACCACCACCACCACCACCACCACTCACTCTTATTTTTCACTCACAACACCCTCATTCTTCTCTTCACAAATTTCTTACCCACACAACCACCACCACCACCACCACGCCCCCACCACACCACAACCACTCTCACTCCTCTCTCTCCTCAACCACACAACCACAACCTCTCTCTCTCTCTCTCACTTTCTTTCTTCCACACCACCACCACACCACCACCACACCACCACAACCACATACCTCTTTCTCTCACTGTCTTTCTTCCACCACCACCACCACCACCACCACCACCACCACCACCACCACCACCCTCTTTCTCCCTTACTCTTCTCCTTCTTCTTCTTCTCTCTTTACACCACCACCACCACCACCACACCACCACCACCACCACCACCACACCACCACACCATCCAAACAACAACAACAAATAATAATAATAATAATAATAATAATAATAATAATAATAATAATAATAATAATAATAATAATAACAGTAGTAATAATAATAATACTAATAATAATAATAAAAAAAAATTCAAATTGATAAGCGTGCCAATCAGACTGGGGTTGCGTGCTGTCGGCATTAGCGAGGGAATTAGCGAGGGACTGTCCCTCGCTAATTAGCGACGGAACACATTTCTCTCGCTAATTGCCACTAGCGAGGAGGAAATTAGCGACTGAACTGGTCTCTCGCTAATTCCCTCGCTAATGGCAATTAGCGACGGAATTGGGCATGTTAGCGACCGAAAATTCCATCGCTAATGACCGTGTTTCTTGTAGTGCAAGATGTCATACAGTGTACTTTCCAAATATAGGAAGTGTGATAAAATTGCTTAAGAAGGAATTCCCTTTATAGTAAAAAATGTGCAAAACTTTCCTCAAATGATACTGAGAGACTTGTGGTAAAGCTTTTCTCAAATGTTATAGAAGTTGGCTAAAAGAGTTTCACATTAGATGTTTCTTGCGCTAGTGACAATTGACAAAACTTACGAAAAATAGAAAATATGAGAAGATACTTAAGCAACCTATTAGTAAGAGAATTTTAGAAGAGGCAGGTCGTGGAGGCACCATAAAGCGTCATATAGTAAACCTATTACCTAATAATTTGTCAAAAAAAAAAGACATTTCCTAATAAAAGAAAATGTGGCAAAAAATTCCAGCAATTCTACACTATTTTTAAAGATTTAGGAGTAGGCTAAAATAATTTCACGTTAGATATTTTTTCCGGCAGTCACAAATGACATAAATTTTTAAAATAGAAAGAATGACGCCCACTGTTGACAAAACTTTCTAAAAATTGAATGTATGAGAGAGTACTTAAAAAAATATTTTGACTAGAGCAGGACCTTTTAAAATGCTACTCCCTTGTGCCATATTATATGAGTGTTTTTCTAGAGGAGCGGAATGGAAGCTGTTGCATCGCGAGATGTCATACAGTGTACTTTCCAAAAATAGGAAGTGTGATAAAATTGCTTAAGAAGGAATTTCCTTATAGTAAAAAGCTTAAATATCATTTACCCACTGCAAATATCACCATAATCCATTTACCCCCCTGTAAAATAAAAAGTTTTAAAATGCACCTTGCAAATATAATCGTTTCACAGTTACCCCCTGCAGTGTGTAGGGGGTAACATCTTCGATTTATATTTTGCGAGGGGGAAACAATAAACGCAGCTTATACCCATTATACACTTAACATCACAATATAATCTAACAAAGCGGGAGGGTAAATCAAAATGAGCTTTATATTTGCAATGGGCATTTTAAAATTTTTATTTTACAGGGAGGTAAATAGATTATAGTGATATTTGCAGGGGGTAAATGATATTTAAGCCTAGTAAAAAATGTGACGAAACTTTCCTCAAATGAGAGACATGTGACGAAACTTTCCTCAAATGATATTAAGCTTTGAACACCTTAATATAAAGAGCAATACTTGGTGCACTCCCGGTCTAGAAACAAACACATTTTTTTATAAAAAAATAATATAATAAATTATATTTATAACAATACAACTGTCTGGTGGTTAGTGGCAATTTTCGTACTCTTTTTTTTTAATTACAACACCACCAATACATAAAGTACCGTATGTAAGTTTTTTTTTCTAATATAAAAAACATTGGGTGTTATTTTTGGTACCCCCTCATCATCTACCACACCCCATAATATCCCAAATGGACAAAAATACCCCTACTTTTTCCCAAAAATTACATGGTTTGTTAAAAAAAAAAAAAAATTTGGAATTTCGAATTACCTCTAATTAGAAAGATTTTGAATTACTCGAAATGAGGTAATTCCTGCTCACATTTGTGAACCTAATTACCTATTTCTCGGGTAATCAAAATTACAATTTTTTTATTTCGAACGAATAATTTAGGCTAAAAAATCGGTTTTGGACAATATACTCGATCGTAATGAAACCACAAACCATTAGAAGCGAAAAAATCAAGAATCAAGACTCCTTTAAAAGGACTTCTTACGGGATTACGGCCTCAAAATCCCAAATTCCATCAAGCACTATTTTTTACGATTTTTTTAATTTTTCATAGTCTCCAAAAAATCTAAAAAATTTGTATAGCCTTATTTTGGTTTTGTTAGATTTTTAGTGGTGTTTTTATATTTTTTTAGAGTAGTTTTGACTATTTTTAGTAGCCTATTAGTAATAAAAATTAAAATAAATCGTATATATACGCACCGCCTGGCCCTGGATTGGCCCGGATGCTCTAGATGTCGCCTGCTCACCTACTTCACGTGCTTATTTTCAGTCATTTTTAGACATTTTAGACCTAAAAAAATTAAAAATTTCTGAATTACCTTTTTAGAGGTAATTCAAATTTTTCATGATTATGAACCTAATTACCTTTTTAGAGGTAATTCAAAATTTTAATTTTTTTTTGAACCGGAAATACCTTATTTTGAGGTAATTCCGAAAATTTTAATTTTTTTTTTTTTTTTTAAAAAACACAGGGGTATTATTGGTATTTATGGAAAAATGGGGGTGTGGTAGGGAATGAGGGGGTACGTAAATTAACACCCAAAAACATTTATTTCCCGTCAAAACTCACCACTTCCGGATTTATGTGTTAATATGTAAATCCATAATGTGTTTTTTCATTCTAAATTCATGTAATAATATATAAATCTGGAATTATGTAATACACTCCAAATTTATGTATTAATACATAAATCTGGAATGTAATTTTAATTTTAAGGATGTCTTTTAATAGTGCTTATTTGAGTAAATGCTATTAAAGGGTATGTTCAGGATTTATATTTGCATACCTAACCATGTGTTTAGACTCTTTAATAGCAATTACTCAAGCAAGTACTATTAAAAGACATATTTAACAAAAATCACCATATTTGTTTGCAATAATAGTAGAGTAATGGGACTTGAACTAATGTATTTTGTTATTGTTTTTTATACTCTTAAGCAAATAAACTTAGTTGGAATAGCTAAATAACATGTTATTAGGGTAACTAAATATTATTATATTAAATTCAAATACATATATTATTTTTATGCATGGTAGCCAAAACTACTCCATAGTTACACTACTAATCGCCCCTGGTGGTGCTGCAACAAGAAAGAGTAACTAGTAGTAGAAAGAGAAAATCGGAGCTGGGTATGAAAAAAAAGAAAATTAAAGATGTCAAAATATATTTTTATAGAGGTATTGGTGCAACAACCGTACACTTTTGAAGTGTATTTAAGTCCATTGCATTGCTCTTGTCCTAGAGTAGTTTATATCAATGGACCACGGTGTTAGTTACCATCTACTCACTCTAAAATTTATGTAAACAAAAAAAAAAAAATACAATTAAAAAATCACAACTCTGTTGAACAAAAACATCTCAGCTTTCTTTTGTTTTTACAGCTGTACATTTCCTTTTGGCTTAAGAAATTTTAAAAAAGCTTCCTTTATATTAGAGGTGCATGATGCTAAGATAATGTATGTCAAGTCCAAGAAAAGCAATAAATAAAGCTAGAAAGAAAAAAGAAAAGAAAAGCAGATTCTCATCAGTGGCAGTTATTATCCGTAAGTAAAGATGATAACTTTGTTTGGTGTAATAGCAGCATGTCAATTATGGAGAAGAACCTCAAAACCAATGCTGTATCTTTCTTGATTCTTCTATCACTCCATCACACCAAACAATGATTCCCATAGTAGCTTCTCTCGCAGCCATAATATCAATCATTCTACTATCCATCATCGTATTCTTAATCTTCCGATATCTAAGAAAATCCACAGCGACACAAACAAACCAAACATCTTCAAACACGTGTCGTCACTTTTCTATCCAAGAGATAAGATCAGCCACCAACAACTTCCACGAAGGTTTAATCATCGGCGAAGGAGGATTCGGAAACGTGTACAAAGGCCACATTGACAAGTCTCAAACGCCGGTTGCCGTTAAACGTCTCCGACCAGGTTCCGAACAAGGTGCACATGAGTTCCAAACTGAAATCGAAATGCTCTCACAGTTTCGTCACCCTCACTTGGTTTCTCTCATTGGTTACTGCAACGATAACGGAGAAATGATCCTTGTCTATGATTTCATGGCGCGTGGGACTTTACGCGATCATCTGTACGGCTCACATAACGAAAACCCGCTGTCATGGAATCAACGGCTTGAAATTTGTCTAGAGGCGGCGCGTGGGATTAACTTTCTTCACGCGGGAGTGAATAAACGGAGTGTCATCCACCGTGACGTGAAGAGTACGAATATTCTGTTAGATGAAAATTGGGTTGCTAAGGTTTCGGATTTCGGGTTATCTAAGGATGGACCTAATGGGTCCCACGTGACAACTGAAGTGAAGGGTAGTATCGGGTATTTAGATCCTGAATATTACATGAGTCTTTGGTTGAGTCAAAAATCCGACGTGTACTCTTTTGGAGTGGTGTTATTGGAGGTATTGTGTGGGAGGGCGCCTATAGAAAATAAGGTGGATAGGGAACAGCAATTTTTGGTGGCTTGGTTTAGGAAGTGTTTTGATGAAGGGAAAGTTGATCGGACGGTGGATCCAGCTTTGAGGGGAAGTATTAGATCAAAGTGTTTGAAGAAATTTGTGGAGGTTGTGATGAGTTGTTTGGATGATCATGGGAAGCAACGTCCTTTGATGAGAGATGTTGTAAAGGGGTTAGAGTGTGCATTGAATCTACAACAAGGTGGGGCCCATGTTAGAGGAAAGGAAAAAAGTGGGGGGGAGATCGAAATGAGGTTGAACGAAGAAATTGAGAAGTCTAGTAAGGCCACATTAAGATGCAGAGAGGATGAGCAAGCTTTGGTGGATGTTGTGTTGTAATGGTTCTCACTCACTTCTCATATCATATCATAGCATAGCTAAGGAATAATGAAAATATGTGTATTAATTATTAAACAGTGTGTTTCACTTGGCTATAGTAGTTTGTTCATATGTGTATTAATGGTTCTCAAGGCATACGTGAATGGAAATACACTTATTAGGGGTCATGCAGTTACAGTGTGTTTCATCTTTCACTTTGATTTACCATTTGTTGTGCAATTTGTTTGTCTTTAATTTGAGTAAACAAATAAATTTTATGGGTTGCAAAAAAGTGATCTTTCATTGCCACCTTGTTCCTAGTTGGATTAAATGGTGTTTTCAATGTATTGTTGAAATTGCAACATTATTTCCATAAGGTGTTTGATGAAATATCTGTTTCATATTGATGGAAGGGTGCACGTGAAGTATGGTAAAACTCATTTACCAGCCTTTTCCTGCTGTAGACTTTAGTATAGTCATAAGTCAACTGCTGGATTTATTTTTTTCACTTCAAATTGAGTTAAATTGTTTAAGATCATTTTCATTCTCCAAGCTCAAGGTGCAGTGGTTAATGACTCCATTTAAACGAAATGATTCGGATAAATTTGTCTGAGTTCGATCCCCTGATGGAACAAATTGGAAAGGAGGCTTTACTTACTTCCCTACGAACTCCTGATCATTCGGGACCCTTTCCCTGACACTGCAAAGTGAGGTCAAAGACCCCTAACCATTTTGTAACCATTTTGTATTGCGATGGAGTATTTATTGATTAGTTAATGTCCAAAAGTTGCTGCAACTATATATATGTTAACCAACCTGTGCAAAGTCAATGAGGAATTTTGGCTTATTTCTAAGGCAGTTTTCCCACCTCTTTTTTGTTTGTTATACTGACTGATGGCATTCACATTACATTATGATAGATACATGGATAGGATTTATCAAAGTCTTTATTGTATTTGGAAAAACCCAAGTCCTATATTGATTAGATATATATATGGTCTTAAAAGAGTTTATAAATTGAAGATATTCCTTACCTTACAAGTCGGTTTTGTGGGGTTGAGTTAGACCTAAACTACCTTCTAAGATATTGGTAGATGTATAGTTCTTCTGTTCAGTTGTTAAACTCAAGGTTGTCAAAACCGGACGGTTCAACCGAGAACCGGACCCCTATCCAAATTTAACCGAACTCGATAACCGAATTGCATGATAATCGAGGGCGAGCAGAAACCGCCAAAAACCGAATCGACGTAAAACCGGATTTTACCTATCCCCTCTTTATTAAGAGAGGGTCGCATATTATATGTGATTTGGGGGGAAAAAAATTTCTCCCCCATTTACCAATATACCCCTCATTTTGTACCCACTGTTTACCAATATACCCCCACTCTATATTTTTGGACCGACATACCCCCACTCTATATTTTGTACCCCACCATTTACCAATATACCCCTCATTTTGTACCCCACTGTTTACCAATATACCCCCACTATATATTTTTGGACCGACATACCCCGACAAATTTTTTATTTGTCCAACACTATTTTTTTTTCCACGTTTGGTGGGAAAATTTTATTCTCACCATTTACCAATATACCCTTCATTTTGTACCTCACTCCAATATACCTCCACTCTATATTTTTGGACCGACATACCCCTGACAAATTTTTTTTTGTCCAACACTCTTTTTTTTTATCCATTTTTGGTGCGAAAATTTTATTCCCACTATTTACCAATATACCCCTCATTTGTACTTGCAATGCTTACCAATATACCCCACTCTATATATTTTGGAAGACATACCCCACTCTATATTTTTGTACCCCACCATTTACCAATATACCCCTCATTTTGTACCTCACTATTTACCAATATACCCCCACTCTATATTTTTGGACCGACATACCCCTAACAATTTTTTTTTTGTCCAACACTTTTTTTTATTATCAAAATGTATCCCTCATTTTGTACCCCACTGTTTACCAATATACCCCCACTCTATATTTTTGGACCGACATTGTTGCCTCATCCCACCAAGGGCTATTGTTGCCTCTTCGTCTTATATATATGTGTTGCGTATTTTTATACCCCCTTATAAAATGTTGATGTTTTTTTGAAACTACATCCAGAGCGCATTAATCACCTCACCTCCGCATATAGCACGACGCATGTGTCCTAGTTTTCTTAAAAAAAGGTATATCATGTTGATTTTTTATTAAAAAAATGATAAATGATGTTAATTTTTTGTATATGGAATATTTTTTATCATTTTTTTATAATTAAATTTTTGAAATAAATAAAAATAATTAAAAAATTAATATGTACAGTAATATTATTATAAGAGTACTTATATTGAAACAAAAAAAATAGTACTTACATTATAGTATCTATTATTATTGTTGAATATTATAATTGTTTTGAAAATAAACCAAAATAGAGAAAGGAAGAACAAGAGAGTGAGAGAATGAGAGAAGATGAAAGTCTTTGTATTATTCTCTTCACACTAGTGTTATATTGCACAAAGGACTAAGTCCTATTTATAGGGTACAAATTGGCAATTGAATAGTCAATAGTAAAAAGCCACTAACCATCCACTCACATAAAGGGACTTAGTGGAATGTGGAAGCCTAAGAGTGGACATCCACTAGTTATATTATTCATAACAATAATGTTATTATGTGATATTATAACATTTTTTGTTTTTTTACCCTTTATATATTGTGAAAAAATATTAAATAATCTATTTAATTAATTCCAGTTGAACCCCGCGAATCTTGAACCGCTGCCTCTTCCGGTTCAATATCCGGTCCGATTTTGATTATCTTGGTTAACATTTGGTGAGATATCTGATGACAACAGTTAATTAGTTAGCTAACTGAATAGTGGCGAATCCAGATTTTATCTGTGGGGACAAGAAAATAAACTATCTATAATATTTCATTGAATACAAATATTATAAGTTTTTTTAAAAATACATAATCACGTACGTGAAAAAAAAAACCAAAAAATACATCTAATCTTCCACAAATTACAGAGGTGTCCTCTGCGTGTTTTCATATTCTAAAAATGTTGTATGACCTTTTCATTGTGAATATTATCAAAAATATCTCTTTTAATATAATTTTTTAAAAATACATAATCATGAACGTGAAAAAAAACCAAAAAAGACATCTAATCTTCCACAAATTACAGAGTTGTCCTCTGCGTGTTTTCATATTCTAAAAACGTTGTATGATATTTTCATTGTGAATATTATCAAAAGTATCTCTTTTAATATATGTAACTGGACAATCATTCAACTATTTATCTCTAATACGATTGTGCAGTCTATTCTTCACTTATTTTTAACTGAAGGGCAAACACAGTTTTTAACTGAGGGCAAAAAGAAAATTATTAAGTACATAAAAAGTTTTTTGGCTAAATTACTCTTTTGGTCCTTTATCTTTGGCTTTGGTTTCACTTTGGTCCTTTATCTTTTTTTTTCTCGTTTTGGTCCCTCATCTTTCATTTTTGGGTCGTTTTGGTCCTTTTTTGGTATTTTCCTTCCATTAACTTAACAGACGCCACACTGACAGTTAACTGCTGACGTGGCGTCTTAAGTGTCAAAGCTGACATGGAACCTATTTAGTGATGTGGCACATGGGGGACCAAATTGAAACTTAAAAGAAACATAAGGGACCAAATTGACACAAAAACAAAAACACTAAAATCTTCATCTTCTTCTTCCAAACACCATCTCTATCTACTCCGGCAAGCCACCCCCACCTCCGGCATCTCCGGCGAGCCACCACCACAAATCAATCTCACTCATCAACTTTTAATCTCTAACCTCTCTCCCTCAAATTCAAAACCCCCAATTTCTCAAACTTAATCCCTAACATCTCATCCACCATCACCACCCCATAACTGAAAAACCACTTGCCACAATTCCTTTGACCGTAAAAATCTTTCAGACAACTAAAAACAACTCAGCAACAAAAAGATACACATAAAAATAGATGCGTTAGAAACAATGGATACAGTGAGTACATTGACGGTAATACAGAGGGAGTGGAGCAATAACAGAAGGTTTTGTTACTTATGAAATGGGTATAGTGAGAATGGTTTTGGCTAAGATTTAAATCATGAAAGGTTAGGGATTAATATTGTGAGAATAGGTATAGTGAGCTATAATGGTTTTGGATATAGTGAGAATGGTTTTGGTGAATTGATTAATTCAGTTATGGGGTGGTGATGGTGGATGAGGTTAGGGATTAAGTTTGAGAAATTGGGGGGTTTTGGATTTGAGGGAGAGAGGTTAGGTATTAAGAGTTGATAAGTGATTGATTTGTGGTGGTGGTGGTGGCTCGCCGGAGATGGTGGTGGTGGTTCGTTGGAGGTGGGGGTGGCTTGCCGGAGTAGATAGAGATGGTGCTTGGAGGAAGAAGATGAAGATTGTAGTGTTTTTGTTTTTGTGTCAATTTGGTCCCATATGTTTCTTTTTAAGTTTCAATTTGGTCCCCCATGTGTCACATCACTTAATAGGTTCCATGTCAGCTTTGACACTTAAGACGCCACGTCAGCAGTTAACTGCCAACGTGGCGTCTGTTAAGTTAATAGATGGAAATTACCAAAAAAGGACCAAAATGACACAAAAATGAAAGATGAGGGACCAAAACGAGAAAAAAAAAAAGATAAAGGACCAATGTGAAACCAAGGCCAAAGATAAATGACCAAAAGAGTAATTTAGCCAAGTTTTTTTTATTGGTGGGGGCAAGTTCCCCTAGATGGGTACACTTACATCCGCCACTGGATAAGAAGTTGGCTGCTAAGAGTTAGTTAGTCCTGATTGTAACTACCTCATGTTTGTAATCTTCTTATATAAAATCTTAGCTAGATGCTATTATGACATAGAGTTAGAATACACATTGAATTCTAGAGTTGTCATAGAGAAAAGAGTGTGGTGAGGTTAGAGTGGTTGAGCAAAGCCTTAACTTGTAAAGTCTTGTAATGTGTGATTCACATGGTTCTATGATAATAGATTGAGCATTCTAGCTAAATCCCCCAGATTTAGGAATCAAGTGAGTGATTCCTAACTGAGTGATCAAACTGTGTTTTTTTTGACACAAACCAAACTGTGTTTTATCTTGCGTTATCTTTATTCTTTTTTTTTTTATCGTGGATTCACTATTGTAAACAAAGGTGTTTGATCTTTTTGTATCAAAAAAGGTGTTTGATATTTGTTCTTGTAAGAACTAGTTTTATGCTTCCGCTTGGAATTAGCCTCTTTCCTAAGGTTCAATTACTAACAACAGCTAGCTTCAAACAACTCAATACTTTAGCAAATTATTACAACCAAATACAAATTCAATTAGAGTGTACTCCTATATTTATGATGATTTGAGCAATAAGATGGGATTCAGAGTGCTATTTGTAGATCTTAAAGTTTTTTCATGCAAGATGTAGAATCCAATTTGATAAAGAAAGCCTTAGTCAATAAGCACAAAGCTGAAGTAATTACAATGTTAGTGCATTAGAAACCTGGAATAAGTAGTAGATTATAACAACCAAAGGAAGCTCTGTTTAATACACCAAAACAATTACATAAAAAAATGATGATAACAACAAAGAAATGTGTGTGATTTATCATTAATGAATAAATACATATGATATAGGAGTATTCAACCAAATAAAGAGTAAGATACCTAAAATGTAGTCACAAAAAATGCAAAGACCAATTTGATCTCTAACAAATAAAAAATATCAATTTGTTTGTATTGAAATGAAAATAGAGGTCAAAAGTTATTTTAAAAGAACTAATTTGACCTGCATTAAAGATTGTAAAAAAAAAAAAAATCAAATTGATATTTTTCATTTTCTACGAAATAAATCGGTGTCAATATTTTTTATAAGTCACCATTAATTGAGGTAGCCACTCCAACAAAATGCAGAGAGATTAGAGTTTCTTCAAAACATCATTGAACAAGTTGGGGTTGGTAGCTTGAAATTCAACCAATTCTTCAAGAGTAATAAAGCCATCACCATCTTTATCAATCTCAGCCATTCTGCGTTGAACTTCTTCCTGGGAAGTTAAGCCCAGCACTTTGAGAGCATCAGAAAACTCAGCCAATGATATCTTTCCATCGCCATTCACATCAAAGCGCTTGAAAACGCGTTCACACTCTGCTCTGTCAGCCATTTTTTGATTTTCTTGATGATTGAAAGGAAGTGGATTGGATGTGAGTTAATTAAGAATGATGAGGAATTTGAATTTGATTGAGGTGTTTAAGAAGTGGATTTAAGAACAAAGGGTGTGGCTTTCAGAGACTCTCGGTTGTTTTTTTGCTTAATTATCGGATCACCTTTGGAGTTTTAGAACATGTAATGTAATACAAAATATATAATTGCCAGTAATTATTTGCGTTTGTTTGCGTTTATTTCTTGCCTTTCTACAGCTATTCTTGTTTTATGTATGTAAGGTGATAAAACATTCTCACTTAAAAATTGGGAGGTGTATATTAACACCCTAAAATATAAACCCTTAATTGGGAAGTTTAATTTAATATCATCCATGTGTCAGAAAAAAAAAAAACTAGTAGTGGATGTATGGATGAAAAAGGAGGTGCATGTAGCCGGCCCTAAACAATTGGTATTAGGTTCAGCCCAGTTCTAAAACACTACGGTATCCAGCAGCATGGGCCAGTCCTTCTCTAACCACCCAAGTCAAAGTTACTAGGGTGAGGATTTTTATACCCCCGCAGCTGGCTTCCATATTCCCACACATCTAGTGAAATGTCTATTTTACCCTTAATTAATATTTTATACGGATTTATTTATTAAATAGATAAATCTGTAGTTGAAAAGTTTTCAACAAACGGATTTATCTATTAAATAGATAAATCTAGTTACATTATTTTCACAACAACGGATTTATCTTTTTAGTAGATAAATTCATCATTTATTTTTTTAACTATAGATTTATCTATTAAATAGATAAATCTGTTTTAACTCAACCTTATTTGAAAAAGATTTATGATTGGAATTCCAGATTTATGATTGGAATTCCGGATTTATGATTGAAATACAAACAGATTTATTTTTTGACAACAGGAACATTATTGCACCCTTATTTGCATAAGTGGATTTATGCTTGAAATGAAACAGATTTATTTAGTATTAAACGGATTTATGCTACCAACAAGGATTGGTCCAAGTGTTAACTGGACTGGGATCCCACCCCAAGGTCTCGGGTTCGAATCTTGGGTGTGGCAAAAACTTTGTTGGGAGGGGAGAACCACACGGCCGGCAAAGCCGGTACTCGTGGCCAGCCAGGATCCCCGTCGTAGATTAGTCATCGGCAAAGCCGGTGGAAACTGCGCACCAAAATCATGGTAACTCAAAAAAAATGGATTTATGCTTGAGCACAACCATATTTTTGACAGATTTATGCTTAAAATACAGGATTTATATAAGTTAGGTTGCTAACACTGAATTAAGTAAATTTTAACTACGTGAACATAATATTACAAGTGACGGAACTCAACAAACACTAAGGGGGTTTTGGGTGGGGAGGAGAGAGCTTGAAAAAGATTAGTTTTAATATATATGTAAGATTTTAAAAAAAAAAACGAACAAATTGATAAATAATAATATAACATTTTTCATCACACTTGATTTATGTTTAGCGATGTTTTATAGTTTCCTCAATTTAGCATTGAAAAATATGTCCTACCCTCCATTTTCTCTCTCAAAAACCCCCTCCCAAACATACCTTGCCCTAATATATATTAATACTATAGTATATAATTAACAAGCAAGTTGCAATTGGTGACAATACAAAGACTAGTGACTAGTGAGGATATCCTTTCTCGATGGAGGAGTGTTGGATCACACAACCCCAAGACTTTGTTGTATTTTGCCCTTGAGTAGTGCACGCCTCAGGTTATATACCACCACTAGCTAGAAAAACAAGCTTATTTCTTCTCACAAGTTGCATTTATATATATAAAAATAATAATATCTTCTACTATATATAGATTTAATAATTGGTCTTTATATCCTTGATTATGCATGTTTCATGCAGAGAGAGGATAAGAGGGTGATGTTCCCACATTCCCACATAATTAGTTTCATACTAACCATTGTCCTTTCATTCCAACTTGCTCAATAATTGGTCTATAATTTATATTTCAGTCATTTCAGAAGGGTAGTTTAACTTTTTTTTTTTTTTAATTCATGATTAATACAATTTGAATCTTACAATTAATTTGGTCCTCAGGTTACAAAAAAGTTTGATTAATTAATTGTGTTTAAGCTTCAAAAGATACTAAATAATTCAACAAAAACAACAACCAACTCCACTGTATACTCATCATCAGCAACAAAAAAGCTTATATATAATATGTCAACTGCAAGACTCTGAATTTCTAATTCTGTTCTCTCCTTTTAAAAAAGTTAAAATTAAACAACCAGAAAGTCAATTGTTTTCTATAGACACAAATTCATCAGTGGTTGAAACATCAAAAGGAGCTTTAATTTGTTCGAATGAATGTTTCTGAGAGAAACAAGCTTTGTGTGGTTTTGACTAGTGCAGTAAACATTGCCTTAACAGGCCTATGATCTGATAGTTTTGATTCACTCCTACTGTACTGAATTTGCTTTAATCCCTTGCCGCACCAAACTATTCGATCACACCTAAATTATGAGCAAACAAAAAGCCAACGCTGTTATACTGAACATTTTCCGTGCATGCATGCATGGTTGCCTGAATTTGAATCTGGGATCAAGACTAAATTATATATATATGGTGCTAACATTTTCTGTAATTAGACTGATCTTCACTTAGAGACTCTATTAACTGACCGACTGAAAAGACTAGTTTGATGATCACAAATTGTTAATTTAGAAACTATTTAAAAACTAAATTAATGATGGTACCATGCAATTTGACTAGCTAGTTTTATAGTATTATTTCTTACCAAGCTGGTGCTCGCCTCTTTTGTGTATTATTTCCATGATAGTAGACGTCAGAATTTGGAAAATACTTGTAGGTAGGGGCAAATTTGATTGGTCCTTCATGCCATCCTCTTAATATATTTCCATTCATTAGCTCCATCAATAGCTGCATTTCCATTGGATCGATGCAATTAAATTAATTTGAGGGATAATATTAATATTAAGGAATTTGAATAAGACTTTTCAATCTCTCACCTGATCATTTTCTAATAAGGAATCCCAGTCCCTTTTATCAACAAGTAAGCGTGTCGTTTCTTCTGGAAGAGATATCCTATAATTTAGATCTCCAAGCAATATTACAATACTGCAGCACCAAACAATTAAGCTGTGATTTAGTTAGCTAAAATAATTAATTAGCACAGGAATAGTTTAATACAAGTTGAGAGAATGTGCGTTTCATTAATCTGATGATTAAGTGGGATCAATATATATATATATATATATATATATGCTAATAAGTACTATTACAGGCACTTTTTTGTGTCATCAACTTGTTTTCATGATTTTTGTTTGAAAGGAACATAATTATTAAAGAAAAAGCAAGGGGGGAAAAAGAACTACTAGTAATAAAAATTAACTTTAGTACTGTACTAGTCAAGTACTTACTCATGATCTAGAATGGTTTTTGGCAAATCAAGCAAAGGACCTCTAGGAAAGCTAGTACGTGAAAATATTTCAGCAACATTTGAGTTTCTACACTTCTCATCTCCTTCTCTTCCCCCTGAAGCTAAATGGCTGCACACAAAGCATAAGCTTGTTTCATGTAACTGAAATCTCACTGTTACTGAACCCTGCAAATTACAGTAAATTAAATGGTATACACATAAGATTTCTTGATAACCAATCGAGATGTTAGCTTTTACACAATTGGCTACTTTAATTTAAAAGGTGTGTGTTATATATATAGTTGATGATGACAGTGATTATCAACTTATATGGTGAAAAAGTAATTAATAATATAACTGAGTGGAGTTTGTTATAATAAGATAAGATCATGCATGATCATCACCTTGTTTCCTAAACAGTTCATTATTCCACAGCCTATGCATGACACACTTGGATGCTGAATGAATGGACGAATATCTTTCTTTACCCACACAGATATGAATATTCCAACCATTTGCTTGCTAATTATACATTGGAATTCTTGTGAGGCTTTATCCCTCTGATCCTTGTTTAAAGCTTTCCTGATTATGGAATTCCATCTTTTAGGAATCTCATTACTTTCAGACCCCAACACATTTGATGCTTTCAGAGGAACTATTTCTTGAAACCTGAATTGTATTACAGAACAAATAAATTAAATTAGCAAATATTCTGCAGTCCAGTCCAGTTGTTCAATTCAATCTGCTTTTCTGGTTTTAATTGTTTAGATTTGGTTGTATGAATTTTGTATTCTTCAAATTATTTGGGGTACTCTTTTTCCTTCTCGAGTATTTTTCTCTTCAGGAAGGTTTTAACTAAGTTTGTGTATTTTGTTAGTACAAGTTATAGCACCTCTTGTGCTCGCGTTATTAATTGCTTATAAAAAAATAAAATAATTATTAGATAAAAAGCCAAAAGTAGTTGAATCAGTTATGAAAATATAACGTACCCAAGAACATAGATGTCACAAGAGTTGTTGTTACATGTCTCCAACAAATCATCTATGTTCAAATCTTCACCCGGTGCAATCCCACCAACATTCCATGTACTCACAAAAAACCTTTGCATGAAAACAAACAAAAACAATATTAGAAAAGTACTGAGAGGGACAAAAAAAAAGAAACAAAACTCAAAAAGAACATCTTCTTACTTGTATTTGTGTTTGTTCTTGTGATCACTGAGAACTGTTGTAGGACTGTGATCAATGTCTGCAATACCTTCATAATCTGCTATAAAGTTGTTGCTTCCAAGTCGCTTCTTGAGTATCTTATTAGCCACTAATGTAGGCCACATCTTCTAACATGTACAAATAGCTAGGAGTAGTGCTTACTACTTCTGCATGCTTTCCTTGCAACAGAAATGATTATATAGAAACTCGTTGAAGGAAGAGAGAGAAATTAATGGGAAGGGATCATTCTAGGGATCGAAGAGAGAGAGGCTTTTTCATGTGACGTATAGGATGATGCACTTTAGCTAGCTACATTGCTACTAATAATATAAATATATTTTGATATAAGAACTTTGTCCCAGTGGAAGAGATAAATCTATATATATAACACAAAACAAGGGTCTACTATTGTTGTAGATATGAATTGTTCTATTGGTTGAGTTGATAAATAAAGGATATATATTACATATTTAAATCGTTGAAAATGGATGCAAGTGGGGGGAGTGTGGCCCATGACAAAATACCCAAGTAGGAAAAGTGACATTAGTTATTTATTGCCCCATCTGAAAGGTACTTGGACTAGTTTTTTTTTTGGCATATAAAAGATGGAATATGCATGAGTGGGAGGGATGAAGGGTTACTACAGCAACGATTTCTCAAAAACTTTCAGCATGTTCTGAGTAGTTAGTTCTATTATGGCATTGCCTATTTCTGTAATTGTTTTTTGAGTCACTTTTGGGGACAAATCATTATTCAATTAAGTTTTGCATCAATTAATTACGATCTGTTCTTTAGAATAATGTTCTTTTCCAACTAAACGAGAATGATTGTGCTCCAACTAAACCCATTATGCCCACCTAAACGAGATATACCGTAGATTCCATTTGTTAACAACCCATTTTTATGAAATTTTTTGGTTTAAGAAAACAAAATTGCTAGCAACACTCTCTTTTACACAAAAATTTTAATATTTTCTTTATGATTATTCGGTGAAAATTTAAATACATAAAAAACGGTCCATTAAACTAATAGGACTCATATGAATTTCAATCAATCATGAAAAAGAGTATTGGGAAGAGAGTGATAAAAAAAGGACAAAATTATACTAGGTGTCCTTTAAGTTATTTATTCTAATGAGTTGGTTATTTTTGTTTTTTTTCTTATAACCTACTAAATCCTTTAAGTTTATAACAACGTCTTCATCATTACCCTCTTTTTTTCAAATTCTGTTTCAAACAATCCTATATGGCGTTAATGTTGGTGATTTGTAAGTTACAAAGCATACGTGTCTTTTGTCTTGTAATGATTTGGTCCTTTAAAACTATTATCATGTAACAATTTGGTCTTTTTATTAAAAATCAAAAATTAAAAAAATTGAAAATCCCTACCCAGAAACTCATCATCTTCATATTCTTCAGAAACTGCCTTCCCAAATCAAAAACCTTAAAGTTTCGTTCTTTTAATTAACTAATAGAATTTTCATCTTCATCCTCGATTCATATCCAAACAAATTTGGGTATTGCATCATTTCATTTTGCTATACCCATACTAGATACTACTATATAAATATATATTTTTACTCCCATTTTGATATACCCATACTACTATATATATAAATATATATTATGCTTGTAGTGGAAGATTAGATCTAGAATGGAGAATGAGAGAGAAATTTGGGGTTTTTAAATACCCAGATAGAGACTTTGTCTAAGAGAATGGAGAATGAGAACAACTTTTGGGTTTGGGATTTTGGGTTTGTAGGTTTTGTGATTCTGGATTTGTGATTTTATGTGGGAGAATGGAGAATGGGATTTGGGATATTCTTTATTTACTCTGGGTTTAGATTTGGGATTTTATGTGAGAGAAGAGAATGAAGAAGATGAAGATAAATTTTGAGAAGGGTTTATTGTGTGTGCGTACTCACTACCATAAAAAAAAAAAAAAAGACTTATTAGCAACGAAAATTAACGAGGGGAATATAGTCAGTCGCTAGAATAGTTGTTAGTGACGGAATTAGCGAAGTAATGTGGAATGTGGTTCATTGATCCATTAGCGACGGAATATACAACCATTAGCGAAAGAATGTCCCTCGCTACCTGTGGTGGGAATTTGAAAAATACTAGCACAAATTCTAGGTAGTTAGCGGTGGAAATTTTCCCTCACAAATGGTGATCTGACGGTTGTAGTCCTTGGAAAGGGTGTAGCGACGGAATTAATCCCTCGCTAATTTTAAAGTCATATAACTAAACCACACTCCGTTTCTCACATGTCACTCTCTTTCTCCCTTACTCTTCTCCTTCTCTCTACCTGAATCTACTCTTTCACCACCACCAGTTAACACCTCTTCCAGCACTAACATGAGTTACACTATTTAAGGTAGGGAAGACCTTTAGACTATTTGATCACTTCCAAAGGTAATTACATTTACCTGACCCCAAAATGATTAGTGGGGATTTAAACTCAGGACCTCCTGAACACAAATCCTATCATGCTCCACTAGGTAAATCCCTAGAGTTAAATACTATTTTTAGTGAGTTCTTTTGGACACATACTTATTTTTAATATTATCTATTTGGCGACGTTAGTACGTACTTTTCTAATTGATTATTTAACCTATGCTTTAGTAATTCATATATATATATATATATATATAAATATCTAAAGGAAGCTTTTTTCCAAGCCTCTAAGATGCTCCACATCATCCTCATTAATTTTTCAATTAGATTTTCAATTATATTAATATCTTTTTATAATTTACAAATATAAGGAGACTTATATTAAATATTACATATTAAGGCTAAATTATTAAGACCCTTTATATTTTTTCAGTTATTATATAATTAAAGACAATAAGTGTATTGATATGAGTTGAATAAAAATAAAAAGACATAAAGTTTGATGACTAGGAGAATTGAGCATTATTTTATTATTTATAAAAATAAAAACCACATGGAACATTAAAAAAACGTATACTTTAGCTTCATATCTTTTTAAGAAAAATTGTGTTCACTTTTATATTTATATTTATTTATAATTTTCATGGATTTTTTGTTGTAAGAATAGTGTATTTTTCTCTTTTATTTTTAGAAAGGAAAAAAGAATACTGGGCGATGGTTAATCTTTGGGTTACTTTTGGTCAAAAAGAAAACTTTTGGTTACATTGGGTTTATTAAATAAATTTTGTTTTAATTGTTCCCTTATACTTTATTTGAGTTTTTTTTTTATATTACATTTTTAATCAGGAATATGAATGGTTTTAAAAAAAAACAATAGTTTCAAAACGTCATATATTCTAATCTATTAACTTAATCTCATATTTCATCCATTTTTTCTTTGACATTTCCAACAACTTAATCTCTTATCTAAAGAACTAATTATAATATATTAAAGTATATAAAGTATATAATTATAATATTAATTTCAGACACTTTATTTTTGTAACATCCCATATTAAGTTGTAATAATGTTTTTATTTATTATTTAATTAAGGCTTGCAACCACATACATATTTCATCCACTTTTTCTTTGACGGTAGATATTTCATCCACTTTATCAAAAATAAACTAACTATATGTAATATATTGACATAATTATAATAATAATTTCAATAAATTACTATTGTCTTTATATATTATTATTATTATATTATTATTATTATTATTATTATTATTATTATTATCACTTTGTGATTTAAGGTTTCACACAAAAGAAATTTTTTGTCTTTTACGTTTTTAAATAAATTGTGCTTTACATTTATAAATAAACACTATTTGTATTCCTAAAAAAATACACTATTTGAAAAGCATTTATAACCACTATTTTAATTTCCACTAGGCCTAAAAAAACTAATGACATTAATATTATATTACTATTATTAATCACTTATAACTATCTAATATCTATTTATACAAACAAACAACTTACAAAATTACAATTTTAGACATCTTACTTTGTTGACACATCACCACTTTTATTTTATTTATCATTTTTTAATTCTACTTTCTCTTCCTTTCTCATCACTCACTCTCTTTCAATCTCACATTTCCCAATATTTCCTACTTCTTACACATCTATTATTAGTGGCCCCACACCCTTTATTTAAAAATATTTATTTTCCCAATTTATTTTAATCCACTATAAATCTAATATATTTAAATTAATATTAAATAATCTACAATTTACTCCTATTTACTATCTAATCTAATATCTATTTATCTATTACAAACAAATCACACTTAATCTATTTATACAAACAAACCACATTTAAATTACTCAAACAAACCTCCCTATTCATTTGACAATTCATCTGACTAAGGACAACATTGTAATTTACGATCATATTTTTATTAAATTTCTTCTCTCAATGGATTTTCTTCTCACTCCCACTTTTTTTCAACTTTCTCTTACTTTTTTTTCTTTCAAAATTCAAATTAAACTCACCAACTTTCTTTACCCACTATCTATTAATCTAATATCTATTTATTTGACAACTCATCTAACTAAGGGCAACATTGTAATTTACTATCATGTTATTTTTCAAATTTCTTCTCCCAATGCACTTTCTTCTCACCCTCATTTTTTTTAACTTTTCCCTCTTTTTTTTCTTCAAATTTCGAAATTCAAATCAAATCAAATCTACTAATAAACTAAAATAATCAATCTAAACTACGAGATAACTGCACTAATATATAAAAACACGGGATAACTTCACGGATATATAAAAAAACACGATATTATAATATATCAAAAAAAAGTAAAACTTAATGACTATTTCAACTAGATTAATATTTAAAACATAGGATAACTGTACTGATATATAAAAAACACGGGATAACTATACTGATATATAACAGAACACGGGATAACTGCACTGATATATTTGATAATCTACTATCTATCTTTAACTATCTACTATAATGTATTAATCAACTAAAATAATCAATTGAAACTATGAGATAACTGCACTAATATGTAAAAAAAATACGAGATAACTACAATGATATGTATAAAAACATGAGATAACTGCACTGATATATAAAAACCACTTCATAGAAATATTTGATAATCTACCATCTATCCATTACTGTCTACTATAATCTATTAATCAACTAAAAATAATCAATTGAAACTATGAGATAACTTCAGTGATATATTAAAAAACACGTGATAACTTAATTGAAAAATAAAAAAAAACACGGGATAATTGCAATGATGTGTGTAAAAACATGATATAAGCTGCACTGATATATAAAAACAACACGGGATAACAACACTGACACTAATATATAAAAGAACACAGGATAAATGCACAGATTGTTTTTAAATAATACTTTTACATTTTTAGATTTTAATATTTATCTAATTTTTTATTTGAGACTCATTTTTTTAACTACTTTAAATTTGTCTTTTTTTCACGAGGTGCTGTCCAGACTATTTAAATTATGTCTAAGTTTCTTCATGAAAAGAATATGGCAGCACCCGTGCGTATGCACGGGTATGCTACTAGTTGGACTCTAAAAGTCACATTTTTACTAACTATATTAACTCTACACACTCACACACCCTACCTACTCCTCTTAATTTCATTCCCCTTTTATGTTGAGTTAGTGTCATTAGTGTAGTGAGTTTGTTTTTTATGTTCTCTAAGTTTGAGTCACTTCATTTTTTTCATTTCCTTGCAAGTTGGGAGAGTTATTCTCAATTTGTGATTGTTGAATATTGTTGTTTTGTTTGTGTGATGCTTCTCATGAAGAGTTAATTGTAAGCGATCAAATTACTTTAAATCTATATGTGATTGTTGTATATATTGTTCTTTATCCAATGCTTCTCATGGAGATTTATATTGTAGGTGATAAAATTATAGATTTTTCTAGGTTGTTTGTGTGAGTTTCGGAAGTTCCTTTTGGGTCGTGTCAGTTTGAAAATCGGTAATTGAATCCGTAAAAAACTTTTAATAAGAGTTCCCCAGACTGTCTATAGAAGATTCTAGCTATTTTAGAAACATGTGTGTTTGTGTAGGTTATAAATTGATCTTTTTGTAATCATGTTTACACCGACTTCTAGATCTATTTTGTCAATATATAATAAGGCTGGAGGATAAAAAGATAAGGCTACAAATTCTGATGATGGTATTTTTTTTCTTGCTTTGTTTATTTGTATTCAACAAGTGATTTCGTTAGGCTGATGGGGGTGATAACTGATTCAATTAATAGACATGACTACATTAAATAAAACTTAGTGTGTTATTAGTGTTAAATTGTAGTGGGTAATTTAATAATGCATTTGGTTTTTACTTTAGTTATTTCTTGCTCTCTGGTGTCTTCTTGATTGCCTAGATCGTTATACTAATACTTATTAATTATATTTTAAGAAAAAAGCTTAAAGAATAATTAAAATACATATTATAATATTTACCAAAATTTATTATTTTAATAATTTTCTTTAAAATAATTAGATGAAACTGAATATTATTAATTAAATAGTTTTAATAATATTTACCAAAAGTAAAGATTTTTTTTTTACTTTTTTTATTTGCAACATTAAGTTAAGTAGATATAATTACATAAATGATAAAATAAATGAGTGTAAAATAAACTAAATAAAATATTGATTATTATTTTGAATGAGATGTTTTCTCTAATATAATTTTTATACAAGATTGTGTATTGATAACCTATTGCTTATTAATATTAGAGTTAAATATGTTTTTTTTGAAGGAAGTTAAATATGTTTTTAGTTCCTAAAAAATTGCAATTTTTGATTTTAGTCCCTATAAAAAATTCACTCACTTTTAGTCCCCACATGTACCCTGTCAATGCTTTTAGTCCCTTATGACTTATAATAACGCTTATAGATGCTCTAAAAGACCCCAATTAAAAGTTATAAGACTAAAAGCATTGACGGACAAAATTGTGGGGAATAAAAGTGAGTAAAACTTTTTATAGGGACTAAAAACACAATTTGTAAAAAATTTAAAGACCAAAAATATGTTTAACCTTTTAGATTATACATTGTAGAAAAAATTATTATCATTATTTTTTAAAATAATAATTCTATTTAATATTGTAAATACTAAATACCATATATTTCTCTTAAATCTTCTTCATATTATTGTAAAAATAAATAATAGAGAATGTATTTGTTTATTATTATTGTTTTCTAAATTCAATTTTAAATCAAAATTCTTTAACTTCACTTTTATGTTGAATTTTATTTTATTTTAAATTTCAATTTATGAATTTTTAATTGGCAATGAAAATAAGAAAGAGTAGTAACTTTTTGCTTTCTATGATTTATCTTTCACCATAGATATTTCTCTATCTATATTTTAAATTTACGCCACTAAATTCCACATATTAAATAGTATTATAATCTTCTTACTAAACATAATGAAAAATATTGTATTAAGTTAAAAATTAATTAACATGAAAATGTATTTACAAATATTTATAACATATCTATCTATCTATGAAAAGAAATCCCCAAAAGAAGCTTCACAATTTTTCTCAACAGTTTTGAAAGAACTTTCTCTATTCATTTCACTTTAATAATAAAATAATATTTCGAAACAGATAATCTCATAAAAACTATTAACAATTATTTATATTACAAACCACATACACTATATAAGGAACGTCTAAAATTTATAATTTATCTAAAAATTTTAACTCATATTTATATTATATATTATACTTACTCTTAAAAAAGATGATTTATACTTTTAATTATATATTTTATGAAAAAAAGTTAATAAATTAAATTTGAAAAATTATAACAACCCGTGCAACGCACGGGCATTCCTCTAGTATATATATATACTAGTATGTATCACCCGTGCCAGCACGGGTATACATCTCATTGTAACTTCAATTTTTAGTTTTTTTTAGGAGAAAAAATAGTCAGTTTGATATTTTAGTGTGTTATCTGACGTAAAAAAATTGTTTGTACATAACGGCGAATAAACCTATTATGAATTAAATTATAATATATAGATATGTATATGTATATATATAATTAACACCATAAGGGGTGGTATAGTGTTAGTTTCATCAGAAGCGATTGTGAGGCAAAGATAAGAAAAAAAGTAAAAAAATTCTGACTTTTAGATTTATCTTTAGCGGTTTGACTACATGAAAGTTGTTTCGTAAAATGGAGTATGGTATTTTCCGAATTAATTTGAATTATAATGGAGTATATTTTTTATATACTAATTTAATTTTTGTAAAATGTAGTATGTTATTGGAGAATTAATTTGTCGTGAGAACATGTGTTTTCTTATTGGAAATCATTTGGACATTATATTTTAAGTATTTTTGTTACTGTCAAGTTAATCTTTGTAAAATCATATTAGCAATTTGATTAGAGTAAAAGTTTTAATAAATTCCAATTTATAAATTTAAAAATCAATGAAGTCTTTTACTAATAAAAATAATGGGATTTTAAAATTTGTTATTGTGTTACTAAACAATACTAGTAGGATACCCGTGCATACGCACAGGTGTTGTCATATTCTTGTCCATGAACTAACTTAGACATAATTTAAATAGTCTGGACAACACTTCGTGAAAAAAAGACAAATTTAAAGTAGTTAAAAAATGAGTCTCAAATAAAAAATTAGATAAATATTAAAATCTAAAAATGTAAAGTATCATTTAAAAACAATCTGTGCATTTATCCTGTGTTCTTTTATATATTAATGTCAGTGTTGTTATCCCGTGTTTTTTTATATATCAGTGCAGCTATCTCGTGTTTTTAATATTTCAGTGAAGTGTTTTTTATATATCAGTGCAGTTATCCCGTGTTTTTATACATGTCATTGCAATTATCTCGTTTTTTTTACATATTAGTATGGTTATCCCATGTTTTTTATATATCAGTGCAGTTATCTCATAGTTTCAATTGATTATTTTAGTTGATTAGTACATTATAGTAGATAGTAAAAGATAGATAGTAGATTATCAAATATATCAGTGCAGTTATCCCGTGTTTTGTTATATATCAGTACAGTTATCCCGGGTTTTAAATATTAATCAGTAGTTGAAATAGTCATTAAGTTTTCCCTTTTTTTTGATATATTAATATCGTGTTTTTTTATATATAAGTGAAGTTATCATGTGTTTTTAAATATTAGTGCAGTTATCTCATAGTTTAGATTTGATTTGATTTGAATTTTAAAATTTGAAAAAAAAATAGGGGAAAGTTAATAAAAATGGGTGTGAGAAGAAAGTGCATTGGGAGAAGAAATTTGAAAAAGAATGTGATAGTAAATTACAATGTTGCCCTTAGTTAGATAAGTTGTCAAATAAATAGGGAAACTTGTTTGAATAATTTAAGTATGATTTGTTAATATAAATAGATATTAGATTAGTAGATAGTGGGTAAAGAAAGTTGGTGAGTTTGATTTAAATTTTGAATTTTGAAAAGAAAAAAAAGTAATAGAAAGTATGAAAAAAGTGGGAGTGAGAAGAAAATGTATTGAGAGAAAAAAATTGATAAAAGTATGATAGTAAATTACAATGTTGTCCTTAGATGAATTGTCAAGTAAATATGGAGGCTTGTTTGAGTAATTTAAATGTGGTTTGTTTGTATAAATAGATAAATAGATATTAGGTTATATAGTAAATAGGAGTAAATTGTAGATTATTTAATATTAATTTAATTATATTAGATTATATAGTGGATTAAAAAAATTGGGAAAAAAATATTTTTATTTTTAAATAAAGGGTGTGGGGGCAACTAATAATAGATGTGTAAGAAGTAAGAAATATTGGGAAATGTGAGATTGAAAGAGAGTGAGCGAGAAAAGAAGATAAAGTAGAATTAAAAAATGATAAATAAAACAAAAGTGGTGATGTGTCAAAAAAGTAAGATGTCTAAAATTGTAATTTTGTAAGTTGTTTGTTTGTATAAATAGATATATTAGATTAGATAGATAGATTAGATATTAGATATTAGTGAAATTATCCCGTGTTTTTATATATTAGTGCAGTTATCACGTAGTTTAGATTGATTATTTTAGTTTATTAGTCGATTTGATTTGAATTTCGATATTTGAAAGAAAAAAAAAAGAGGGGAAAGTTAAAAAAATGGGAGTGAGAAGAAAGCGCATTGGGAGAAGAAATTTGAAAAAGAATGTGATAGTAAATTACAATGTTGCCCTTAGTTAGATGAGTTGTCAAATAAATAGGGAAACTTGTTTGAGTAATTTAAGTATGATTTATTTATATAATAGATATTAGATTAGTAGATAGTGGGTAAAGAAAGTTGGTGAATTTGATTTGAATTTTGAATTTTGAAAAAAAAAAGTAAGAGAAAGTAGAAAAAAAGTGGGAGTGAGAAGAAAATGCATTGAGAAAAGAAATTTGATAAAAGTATGATAGTAAATTACAATGTTGTCTTTAGTTAGATGAATTGTCAAGTAAATATGGAGGCTTGTTTGAGTAATTTAAATGTGGTTTGTTTGTATAAATAGATAAATAGATATTAGGTTAGATAGTAAATAGGAGTAAATTGTAGATTATTTAATATTAATTTAATTATATTAGATTATATAGTGTATTAAAAAAATTGGGAAAAGAAATATTTTTATTTTTAAATAAATAACCACTAATAATAAACCTATAAAATATTGAGAAATATTGAATTAAATTAAACCTATATGAATTAAATTATAATATATAGATATGTATATGTATATATATAATTAACACCATAAGGGGTGGTATAGTGTTAGTTTCATCAGAAGCGATTGTGAGGCAAAGATAAGAAAAAAAGTAAAAAATTTCTGACTTTTAGATTTATCTTTAGCGGTTTGACTACATGAAAGTTGTTTCAGAAATGGAGTATGGTATTTTCCGAATTAATTTGAATTATAATGGAGTATATTTTTATATACTAATTTATTTTTGTAAAATGTAGTATGTTATTGGAGAATTAATTTGTCGTGAGAACATGTGTTTTCTTATTGGAAATCATTTGGACATTATATTTTAAGTATTTTTGTTACTGTCAAGTTAATCTTTGTAAAATCATATTAGCAATTTGATTAGAGTAAAAGTTTTAATAAATTCCAATTTATAAATTTAAAAATCAATGAAGTCTTTTACTAATAAAAATATTGGGATTTTAAAATTTGTTATTGTGTTACTAAACAATATAGTTATTTTCGTGACTACAACATTGATAAAGAGCATGGATTACCAATTACCAAGTCAATTGTGGTAACAATCAGATAAAAGGAAAGGAAAAGAAACGATGGGCCTTGGCACGTTACAAACATATGAGCCTTGTTCACTAATTTTCTAAAAACAGAGTCATGCAATAGGAACAAATATCAAATTTTGAAGAAAATCAAGGACTAACACGATGTCCATATACAAAGTGATGTAAGTCGTGTGAGTCGTTGAGTTTGCACTCAATGTAAGTCATCGACCAGTTTGTTTCCTCGATTCTTCTCCCTATAATAATAGAAAAGAATTATAGTTCTATATTTTTCATTGAAGGTATATATATATATATATATATATATATATATATATATATATATATATATATATATATATATATATATATATATAACTTGCAACCTGTGGTTTCAACACTCACAACAAAAGCTAGCTCTATTAAAAACATATTGATAAATTTTACTCAGTCTAACAACAAATGTCTTGTGAGCGAGCTAACTAAATCGGAAAAGGTAACTAATTACTGAGCATATCAAATATGCTATAGTCCTAATCTCTCAGGATTATAATTAATCTGAATCTGATTGAAAATAAATGAAATGAATAAAACACATAGATAAGAAAGTAGAAGAAGAACTGCAGAAAAGATACCCAAGTGATGGAAGAAGAATACCAAAAACGATAAATCAAGAAAAAATGCCCAAAACCCTTCTACCCCTTAAGCAACAGCAACAACCCTCGTTGCAAGCAATCTAAAAATGTTGAAAGCACCACTTTTTACCTGTAACCAGAACAAAACCTTATTTATACCAATGATATTCTTGAGATTTATCCTTCAACAAAAAAAAATTACATTGGAAATGTTTAATAGATAAATAGAAAAAGAAACATTAGTTTACGGTTTACATCTATCTCATTGGACATTTCAGCTAGTTTGGCTTCTAATTTCTTCATACACAAATCCATGCAATCTAACACAAAGTGCATAGGATGATCACAATCATCTACATGTGAATGACAGGTAGCGTAGCCTTGATTTTTCACATGGCTTCAACCTGTGACTTTGTTGCAATTATATTATAGACATATGAACCAAAAACCAAAACTTTAATAATCATGAAAATTAGCAACTTATGTGTTTTCTTGATTTCACATCGTTCAATTTGATTGTCTGTCATGGGGAAAAAAACAACAGCATAATGCCATGCATTTAGGTTTCATAGTTTTCCATGATGATATGCTGATTTAAGAGCTATCTTTGCTAACCCAAAATCTGCAAGCTTAACGGATATCTTTGCATCAACCAATATATAATAGCAAACAAACGGAGAACTCATATTTAACAGAAGCAAATGCTGAGAAAGCATATAGACACATATAATCGCATAAAAAGATATAAAGAACTCAAAAGTACTTGGAGAAAACATATACACACATAGCTCCATATCTATGAAATCTTTGAAATATCTTAATCTCGTATCTTAATCTATACAACTTTGTATAGCACGAACAATATAAATCATCAAAACTAATTTGTTTAAACTCTTTCTCTTTCCGTGTTGACATCTTTCTATACATCCTACCAAAGAAAACAATATAAGAATCAAGTGTGTACCTCCTTTATAGTAATGCCGTCTGATCCTGCAGCATCAATAATATCAAATTTTGATGCTCAATTGAAGCTTCCATGCAGTAAGCCTCAATCTGTAAGCAAGTTAAAACGTCTGACCAAAAGTTATCCCAACTTATGTCAAAGAAAATGTCAATAGTGTATAAAATACAAAAGGATTGAATCTTTATCAAGACTACCATTTGACTAACTGACCTTGCCATTCACCTTAGCATCAAACTGGTCCACGATATGATGTACTTTCAACCTGCCACTATGGAAAGAGAAAGAGCAGTTTGTAAAAAATCAAGGTTGACATATTCGTATGGCAAAAGAAAATCACAAAAATATGAGTCATGCAAATTCATTTGTCCAATGCTTTTTTTTCCCAGGGAACTATGACCAATGAATCTGATTTCGTGTGGTTTCTATTTGCAGGTGTTATGCTGTCTTTTGGATGGCTTGCTTGGTAAAAATGTGTTTTTAGGAGGATTAAATTTGGATCCACAATATTAGGGAAGGGTTAATTAGAATTAAATGTAAATTGTTGCATAATTATTCAAATCAATTATATGTCCTATTAGTTTGCATGTCATGAATTTGAAACAACTATGTATATTAATTTGATCTCAACCATTCGTTTGATACTGCCTACTGTGAGATCAATTTTGAACCGTTAATTTGGTCTGACGCGGCTGCTTACTGTGCAACGTGGCATGCCACGTATTTTTTTGAAAATGTGTGTGGCATTTTTTGATTAGTCCTATGTGGACGCTTAAGTGGACAAACTCATGATTTAATATACTTATGATATGATATATATATATATATATATATATATATATATATATATATATATATATATATATATATATATATATATATATATATATATATATATATATATATATATATATATATATAAATAAAAGAATAACATAACACATCGGTCAAATAAAAGAATAACATATTACAAATAAAAGCCAATCTCAATTTTTTGCCGGCGTCCCTCGCCCTTTTTGTTTTTATTTTTATTATATATTATATATAATACATAGTGACACCACATTTGTCTTGAACTAATCACATAATTGAAAAACAGACAATATCATAAATAAATAAATAAATAAATAAATAAAAACATTTCATTTAACTTCTCATTGAAAAACACCCTAAGCATATTTTTCATTTATATGTAGTTTTTTGATTTTAAATGAATCATCTTTATGTTTTTTTTTCATAATTTTAAAAATTGTTAGGTTTGTTTGGGAGTTAGGGGGAGGACCCGTTACCTCTCTTATATATCATTTATTTAACTTAATTTTTGTCGATGTGAGACTAACTATCGACACTTGAACTCTCAATAATTTGTGTAGACGTCCTCATATTGTTGAAATTGCCAAGGCATTCGACAGTGAGAATTTTATAGATAAAAATAAATTTTACTCATAAATATCTAAATATGTCAGAAACAACTAAGGCCCCTTTTTTTACAACCTTTTTTGTAGGAATTAATTAACTTTATAATAAAAAAAATCTATTTTAGAGGTTTTTATTCGTTTATTACAGCTTTTTAAAAAAATGAAAAATCTAAAAATAATTTGAAAACTAATTCAAATGAGAATGTGTTTTGAGTAACTTATCATAAAAGTTATTTTTTAAAGAATGATTTTTTAAAATAAGTGATTTTCAGTATGTTATACAAACAAAAACAACTTCTCATTTTTTTAAAAATCTCTAAATCTAACATCTAAATTATAACATAATCAGTTACTCCCTTTGTTCCATATTATATGTCGTTTTGGATCATTTCACACAAATTAAGAAAAATTATTAATTTTATATGAGAAAGATGAATTATGAGTTAGTTTACTAAATTACCCATCATTATTGACATTAGAAAGATAAATTAGTAGAATAATAAAGGGTGTGACTGAAAAAGAAATATTAATGTTTTATTGAAATTCTAAAAATTCATATATTATGAGACAAACTTTTTTAGCTAAAAAATCATATAATATGATGGAGTATTTTTTAATCCGTAACCAATAGATTTTTGCAATATATGAAAACCACCTTCTCTTAACCAAAAGTAAATCTAAACATTCACTACATCTCCTACCGACACGTGTCGCTTTTAAAAAATGGAAACCTCTTAGAAATTCAAAGATTGACTTTTTCCTGAGATATTTTAATGTGCAAATCCAAAAGATGGGACAAAACTAAGATTAAATTATTTGCGCTTTATTAAATACGATATCCAATAAAAGGAAAATGGACTACAGATAGGCGAGGGAGCATTTCGTGCTAGCAACACTTTTTTTTAGACACTCTTTCAAATACATGGTAGATTCAATATGATCCCACTACATTGAGGGGATCCTCTCCCGTGAAAATTTACTGGACAGAATAAAGTGGAGTTATCTTATCCCTTTATTCTATTTAATGACGATCTAACGGCTATGATTAAATCATAATTTTTTTGTTTGCTCTATTTCATTCCACCTCTTCGTCTTCTTCACTCAGCACACATAAGACATTTTAACTCTATTGCAAGCTTTACTGATCAAAAAAAGCTCTATTGCAATTTGCAAGCTTCATTTTGATAGTCATTTCTGATAGTTATAATCTCTGTTGCGCCATATCTACAGCCAGCAAGTAAATCAAATTTATAAAGTCAAAAATCACATGGATAAAATTGCATATACAATTAACCATTGAAAGGAAGAAATATAGAGAAAGGAAGCAATAATTAAACAATTCCATAGATAAAAGTGGTGGGACCCACATAAATTTTAACCAATCAAATAGCGAGTGTTGAAGAGAGTGTCTAAAAGAGAGTGTTTCTAGCATTTTATTCTACAAATTTAGCTTTTCAATGTCATTAGTGAGAACTAATTTGGTAAACTAACTCACTATTCTTTTTTCTCATACAAAATTAATTATTTTTCTTAATTTGTGTGAAATACATAAAATATAGGACGGAGACGGAGGTAGTAATCATCAACTTCAACTCAATCAATCAACTTCAATGCTATCAAAATTACAAAACTACCATTTTCAAATTTTTTAGGGACAAGTATATATGTCATTTTTAATTATTCTATCTCACTTTTTATTTTTTGCAAGTCTCAATTCCTCATATCATCTCTTAATTTTTTTATCTCACATTTAAAATTCACTTTTATCTTTTCTCTCTCTCTCTCTCTCTCTCTCTCTCTCTCTTCTTATTTTTCTCAATTTTCTCTCTCTATCTCCCTCATCCCTTCACAATTCTATTTTTTTAAATATATCTATATATAATCAATTTAATCAAAACACACACTACTAAAATCTATTTTTTGTTCTACTATGTAATCGCGATAAAATATTGGACAGAAAAATATATATTTTTATCTTTATTTTGTGTTTTAATGGGTAAACATTACATGTTGTTTGTGCAATTTCATATTAATTTTGATTTCTTACAGAGAAACATAACATATGTTTGTTGTCCATATCACCATTTTTTATATTTGTTTTCACGAATGTCTTTATTTTTTATAAATGAATCTTTTGCTTTTGAGTAGCGACAAAAAATACAAATATTGTTGAAAAAATTATTTTTTATATTTTATTTTTTAATTTCAAAGAGTAATTATATACTGCTGCTATAATTTCATTACTACTAGTTCTCTATGGTTTGGTAAAAAAAAACTAGTTCTCTATGGTGGAAGTCACACACTATTAGAATAATTATTTTATATTTTTCTTTAGAGTTACAATGGAAAAATGTTAGATGTTGTTGGTATAATTTTTTTAATGGTAAAATGTATTTCGTATACTTATTCACCATGTGAGCTAGATTATTACTACATGATTGGTAATTACCTAACGATAGCAAATGTTAATTAAACAAAAAAAATTTTGTATCTAATTATCCAAATCAAATAAATAGACTTTTTTTTTGGTCAAAAAAAATAGATTTTTTTTTCTCTTCTTTATAAACAAAAATAGATTTTACTGAAGAAGGGAGTAGAAGGAGTACTTTTTTTTCCTTATATTTAAGGCCATAGAGAGGGGGTGACTATTTTACTTAAGCACATCTTATGCTAAAATTGAATTTTTTTTGTTTCAATGTATTTATTTAATTTTAGACACATTTAGAATAGAAGGTGAAACTAGTTGTCCAAAAGAGGTTGAAAACTTAGTAATTATTTGTGTTATGTATTATGAAACCCCGATACTCCAAAATAGGCCACGTACTGGTATCTGATACGTATCCGATACCGATACGTATCAGATACTTCCGGATACGTATCCTGAGAGTATCTTAGAATTTATATTTATTTTTAAATAAAAAATACCAGATACTTATCGGATACTTACTGGATACTTACCAGATACGTATCCAGCTGAGAGTATTCTAGAGTTTATATTTATTTTTATAAATCAAAAAACAATTAGATACTTACTCGTTTATCCTTGTTTTTTTGGTCAAGACCAGAGTATCCACTACCGAACGCAGTGACTAATCCCATCGTTGGTACTCTTTTATCCTTTTGTGACATGTTCGTGGGAGGAAGAGTATATTTTAAAATGGGAGGGGAAAAGACATTTAACTATGCTTACTTATTTTTTTGGGTGACCGTGTCATTAGTGCACAATTTCCACCGGCTTTGCCGATGACTAATCTATGTCGGGGAACTTGGCTGACCACGAGTACTAACTTGGTTGGCCTTTTGTGACATGTATCTTTATTTTATATTTTTAACTTTTAATTTAATTTTTTATTAAAGTATCCCTGCCGTATCGTATCTTAATTTTCTAAATTTTCCCGTATCTACGTATCGTGTCGTATCGTATCTCGTATCGTATCTCGTATCGGGGCTTCATATTATGTATAATCAAAGATAGATCTCGATGGCAGCCCCACCAATTTCAGTACTTCGTATGTTTTTTTGGGTACATTGTACTTCGTATATTTTTATTTCACGAAGGTAGCAGCATAGTCGAGGTAAGATGAGTCAACTGACTTAATTTTACAAAGAGCAGTTTTTAGAGAGAGCCATTTAGAACTTATGGCTTCTCAGTCATTTTCTTTTTTTCTGATTGATTTCAAAAGTAGCACTAATAAAATATTTAGGGTTTTTTTTTTGGACCCCCACCCATTCCTCTAAAACCCCCACCCACCATATGAAAAGACCAAAATACCCCTGTTTGTTTACAAAATCACCATTTCTTCACATAATATTGGTCATACATACGTTTGACCACCTTCACTCGCATATACGCCAGAGAGACGTATATACGATCAGCCCAGAAATCCACCAATCGTATATACCCCACCACAACCCTATATACGACGAGCAATTTTCTTCACATCGTATATACCCATTTCCAGGCGTATATACGATTAGACAGAATTCACCACTCGCATATACGCCAGAAGACCCTATATACGACGAACAAACCAGTAAGCATCGTATATACACCTTTTTTGATGTAAATACGATGAGCAATTTTTTTTGTTTTTTTTTACTAATTTTTTTTCCTTCGCTTGCAGTGTCCGGTAGGCATAGAGGGAGATGTGAGGTCTCTCCGATCAGAGAGAGAGGGGAGTCATCTACTACTCCGAGTACGAGGACTCGGAGGCATAATCAGCTCCATGCTTGAAATGAGGAGACAGAGACAGCACGGCTGAGCGGTGAGTATCGGCCGAGCACCATGACGCAGCTCGATGTCGGCCACCGGAGCTTTCTATCTTGGGGATTACCTGCAGCAGACGCAGCAGGAGGATTGGCATAGAGGGAGGCCGGTTTCTTAATATCATTCCCAGCCTACTCCTCGGTATCATCCACAGTATCCTCAGTACGATCCTCAACCTCTTCATTACCATCCCCCACCTCCCGAGTATCGCAGCCAGCGAGCTCTGTGTCGATACTTATTACTCGCACTCACTATATCCGAGTATCATGAGGAGCCTCAGCGATGATCGGGAGGAGCCTCAACCTCTCTTTTCACTGACTTGGCAGATCATGTCTGCAGTTCTATACTCGCTGACCCAGTAAGTTTTGCATTTTTTGCTTAAATAATTTATTTAAGTCACATAGTCTGCACTTTTTGCTTACATTATTTATTTATTTTTATTTCAGGAGTATCAGCGTGTTGTCAAAGTATGGACTCATGGCAACAAAGTCCATACTAGACTCCATCTTCATTACCCCCGACCTACTTCAACAAGCACCACCGTGGTCGTGGACTCGAGATGGCCCCACTTCTCCGGTCGGCCACACCACACGATGAACCATGAGTTCTTTGTCGGCTTTTATCGAGAGATGGCACTCAGATACTTCGTCATTTCACTTGCCATTTGGTGAAATGACGATCACTCTGGATGACGTCTCTTGCTTGCTGCACCTTCCCATCCAGGGCATATATACGATGTCTTAAAATTACACATCGTATATATGTCCCAAATGACATATATACGATGAGCCTTTTAAAAAAAAAAAGAAAACAAAGGGCATTTTGGGGATTTCAGTGTGGGTGGGGGTTTAAGGGGAGAGGGTGGGGGTACAAAAAAAAAACCCAAATATTTATGATGCAATTGTTTGGCAGCCCAACGAAGTATATGCATGATTTAGTCGATGATCCATCAGCTGAGGCAACCGTTGAGGATATAGGGAAAATTCAGGAAGGCAAATGGGTCAAACATGTGAGGAAGTGCATTGAAGATCAACAACGAAACCTGATAACGGTCAAGATCACGTTAAGGCGCCTAGTGGATAACCCCCATGTTTCGTGTCCTAGGTAGTTAGTGGGGAAGTTTCTTAGAATTTTTAGCATATGATAGACATTATGTACGTTATTCATAGTCGAGTAACCACTTTTAATCATGGTTAGCTATAAGCTAGTAATCGTGACAAATATAAACCATTGCATATAAATACTTAGCTTATAAATATTTTAGAAACGACAATCAATCAAAACTCATATTTTCAAGCACTTTTACGTCCATTTTTTTATTATGCACTATCTTAGAGTAGTTCTAGTATAATCAAACTTTCATCAACGTCTAATCCTAACACTCTTTAGAACAGTTAGGGAACTCATAACTGAAAATTAAATAGAGTTCATTGTAGCTCAGCACTTAATTGGCTAAGTATTTTCTATAAAATTCTAATTATAAAAATATTGCTTTGATGAGATGTTGTGTGTCAATATAGCATTAGTATACCTTAAAATTTGTTAAATTTAAAAAAAATTGAATTGTTAAATTTAAATTTTTTGAATTGTGGACATGTACCGCGTAGCTTGATTGATATGTAGTGGGTCGGCTCCTTGCATGATATATTTGCCATATGTGTGAAAGCACATTACATTATATTCCAACTATGACAAGACAAAAGGAAAATGTATGTAGAAGGTTGTTTTCCTATGGTTTAATTAATGTAATGCACTTCCATTATGTTGCTATTCACCAATACAAAATTACTTTATAAACTATGTTGTAGTTGCAATAGCACCGTTGAATCATATCAAAAGGTGGATGCATTTAAACCGTTAAACGGACAGGTGTGACAATTTGGAGACTCTTGTGCTGTGGTCCGTTGAGTCTCTTCTGAATCATTCCATTTATTAATTTATACATGGTGGTCTATGGTCTACTACTAGGTATATAGTACCTATAACATATAGCTTAAACTATATTGTTCTTTAGAGAGCATACGTAGTGCTGCAATCCACTTTTTGTACACTTTCTTTGGGTTGTTTAAAGTGGCAAATGCTATGCCATATCACCCTTAAGTAAATTAATCACTTTTTACTTCAATATATTACAAATTTTAAGAACTTATAATAAATACTACATGCTACCTCATGTTTTTAACTTTTTGCTACTTTCTTTCTCTAATGATATTGTTTTTTAATCCTATGAACTCTTAATTATGAAACGGTTTTTGCTAAAGAACTTATAAGTGGAACACTCTAATCATGACTCCATCTCAATGAAAATGCTCTCATACATATTGTTCTTAGTGTTCAACAGGTTAAGAGTGTAATTTTGGCCCTTAGGGGCTCCCATAAAACAAAACAAAAATATAGCTAATTAAACTATATGTATATTGTTCATTATTTTAGTTTGTGTTATGGTTATGACCTAGGCCTCAATGTAGACCTATGATCTTTTAGAAGAATCTTTAAAGATGAATATCTCATCTCAACATAAGAGAACAAGTACTCCCGGTAGTACAAGACAAATTCTTAATTCAACAAATTTTAAAAGTCTGTTTGATTTGCAAATAAGTAAATATTTGATTTGACAGTGCAGTACTAGACATGATAGTACTTGAGAAATTTTTGTCCAGTGCACTGTTTAGTGAAAAATGGACACCACAAACAAAAAATGTAAAATTTACTATGATTTTCTTTCGAAGGTTTATAATGATTTTATATAGCATAATTCTAATATAATTAAAAAATTATAAAGAAAAATGTGTGATGGAGATAGAAGAGAGAGAGAGATGAGGGGGAGATGTCATGACATGAGAAGATTTATTTTGGTAGATTGTATTAAATATATGTTTAGTCCCTGCAAATATAACAAATTTTGGTCTTGGTGTATAAATTTTATTTTTTTGGGTTTTCCTCACTAATAAATTAGGTATTATCATTTTTGGTCCCTCGTGTCAATCCCCATTCAAAAAATATGACATGAAAATGGAGGTGGGCATCATCCTTTCCATGTAGGATGATGATGTCACATGTCAACACCATATTGAATGATGGTGACACGTGACATTCACGAGACACGTCAATTTTGCCACATGGCATTTTTACGCCATTTATTGCCATATCTACATCAAATAGATTACTATTATGTGCCTGTGATGAAAAAACAAAAACTATTTAACATGTTGTAATGAATGAACAAAGTATTAATTGGTGACTCACCAGCTGATGTGGAAGGTCAAGGAGTCAATATGGCCACACGGGCAGACACGCGTGTGAGGAGGCCAAATGTGCTAATGAAGGATTTCCATGTGGGAAAAAAGAAAGGAATGCGCCAGACTTGTGTGTCATTGATGTGGGACAAGTCTCGTGCATTCCTTTCTTTTATCCCACATGGAAATCCTTCATTAGCACATTTGGTCTCCTCACACGTGTGCTCGCTCTGCGTGTGGCCATATTGACTCCTTGACCTTCCACATCGATGCCGAGTCACCAATACTTTGGTCATTCATTACACATGCGAAAAAATGAAGGAAAAATATATATATATATATATATATATATATATATATATATATATATATATATATATATATATATATATATACAAAGACTAAAATCAAAAATAAGGAAAAAATCTCTCCGATTTCTAACTTCAACTATTGCATTCACAAGTCATATTTCAGGTTTATCTATGGCATATCCTGTTTTTTTATGGTTCCATCTTGTATTGAGCAAAGAATTTATCAATGAAATGACATCACCCATTTTTCGTCAAAAATAAAAGTCACACACCCACCCCTTCAATAGCCACACAAACTTACGCGAGGGAAAGGGGCCTGCGGCGTAGAAATACCCCGAAAACAGAGGGCCGTCGAGAGATGCGTGACCTTTCGGCGATCGAAGGCCGTAATGTTTGCGATGGTTATTCATGGTGAAACCCCACGGATGCAGGGAATCGAACAAAAGCCACCGAGAAAGTGGGGCGAGTTGTTAATGGTCGCTTCCACCTCGGCACATCACCTGCCGGTCTCGGCGGACCCCCGTCTCGGTAGTGATTTGACGACTATCTGACCCAAACCTAATAGTTATGTTCCATTGGTGATCGGTTTGTCGCTGGCAAACACAGAGGTGCGAAGTTACAGTCGATCGGTGGCTCGGTAGATATCATGTTTGAAGACTTGATCGACAAAATCAAGGTTGATCGGAATGAGATAATTCCCAGAGCCAGAACTACCTACGGACAGTTTCAATGGGGCGACGCTGCAGTTAAGGGAGCGATCATTTCTTGGTCACATTTGGTGATGACCGCGGGATAGTCTTCAATGCAGGAATGTCGAGGCGGCGTTCCTTGTACTCCCCCTCGAAATCCATGCTGCACGATGTATTATTGTTAGTAGAGCTTTGGGAGTTTTGGGTAAGGCGGGTAGATTACATCGGCGGTGCATCTAAAAATGAAATTCTCTGACAAAAAGGCGACCAAGTGGTCACCACTGGCGCTACCGACCTTGAATCGCAAGAAGAAGCCACGCTTTATACCAAGAAATATGTGAGCGAGGTAGATGCGTGGCCCCAACGTCTGAGCAGTGAAAACCATCAAGTCAATGTAGGCGATTTGGGCCTTCGTCTACGATCCCGGACAGCCGACCAGAGGACAACGATGATGATTTGGCTCGAGGTAAAACGCAGACCGAAAAAGACCCGAGCCTGCATGGAGAGTTGGTAGATGTTCAATTGGGTGGCGACCGGTCAAAAGCAGGTGAAGCTTCGGTAGCGACCTGCTGGACGAAGTGAAGCGAAGACCTAGTCTGATGGCGAGAGACTATCCGGCTTTATTCGCATCGTGCGGAGCGTCGAACATGCCCGGCATCCCTATTGAAGTAACTTTGCCATCAACCGTGTCGGTCGATGAAGCGGGTTAGCCATTCGTGCTTCAAGGCGTGCTGGAAGCGAGGAAAAATCTCGGCCAGCTGAAAGCGGTTGAGGACCTCGTAAGGCCAATTTTATAGAAGAGAATCGGAAATACGCGACACAGGCCGTCCAAGCGTGCGTCTTTGGTTGGAAAGAAGAATGGAAAATGGAGGATGTGTGTGGACTATCTTTTGATCTAAATAAGGCATGCGAAGGATGCCTTCCCCACTCATGACATCGACCAAGTGGTGCGATGGGGCCTCGAAGCTACAAACTCACTGTCTTTTGCGGGTAACTTACTGGATACAATCGGATCACGATGTATCGCCCGATCGGCCTGAGCCGACGCTTCGCAAGGCCGATCGGGGAAATTTTTCAGTACAAGGTGATGCCTTTACGGCTTTCGAGAATCTTTTTTATCCCACATGGAAATCCTTCATTAGCACATTTGGTCTCCTCACACGTGTGCTCGCCTGCGTGGCCATATTGACTCCTTGACCTTCCACATCGAATCTTTGAGTCACCAATACTTTGGTCATTCATTACACATGCGAAAAATGAAGGAAAATATATATATATATATATATATATATATATATATATATATATATATATATATATATATATATATATATATACAAAAGACTAAAATCAAAAATAAGGAAAAAATCTCTCCGATTTCTAACTTCAACTATTGCATTCACAAGTCATATTTCAGGTTTATCTATGGCATATCCCTGTTTTTTTTATGTGGTTCCATCTTGTATTGAGCAAAGAATTTATCAATGAAATGACATCACCCATTTTTCGTCAAAAATAAAAGTCACACACCCGACCCTTCAATAGCCACACAAACTTACGGCTTACCTAGTCACATATGGTAAGACAAGTAGTTACACACTTGAAGTTGAAATTACAAACTAAAAATGTAGTTCAGGTGTGTTTTTAAGAAATGTAATTAATATTGTATGAAAAAAAATGATGAGTTACTTTACAAAATTATCCTTCATTCGAAGCCTATTGCATCAGTTGGGAGAGGTGTGATTCCTACATGTTTATCGAGAGGCCAACAAGTGTGCTGATTTTTTGGCTAACATGGATTGTGCTCAAACTGAGCCGTTGATGTATTATGAGCAGTGTCCCATTTCAATGAGTCACTTATTGCTCGCTGATAGACTTGGAGTCTCTACTCATCGTGTTATTGTTTTCTAGTTCGTTCTGTTTTGTTGGGGCTTAGCCCCTGTTGAATAACAAAAAAAATATATAAATTAATAGAATTTGGGAGAATAGAGATTATTAATTAATGAAGGCTACGATAGAAAAAGAACAATTAGTGATTCACTGGTATTATAAAATGTCATATATGAGAGAATTTTTTTAGCTAAAAATATTTTTTATAGTTTAAAAAACTAAATAGTTAAAAGAAAAAGAAATGTAAATGGCTTTTACCACATGGAAGGAAAAAAGAAGTGTGCTTAATGCTTAGTGCACTTCACTCTCTCACACGATACCCCTCCGTTACCTTAGCACAAGCCACAACGCCATTGACGCCCAAACCTCACCATTTTCATATAGGTAATGTTTCAAATCTCAATTCTCTCTCCTCTCCCTCCCCTAATTTCCTATTCTCACTCACTTAATGCGTTCACTTCTTCTTCGTTCTAGTTTATGCTTCTTTGACCTTGTTTAAAATTACTTTCTAATTGATGCTGAATTCTGTGCTTTTCTTTGCCCCTGTTTTGTATATGTGCCACTTTTAGAAGTTTAGGGCTTAACACTTTGTATTTTCTTCTCATGGGGGGATCTGATTCAATAATTGTTTTTTTTTTTTCGCTTTTATTCTGAGTGACCACCTTAACACTGATTTCGTGCAATTTAAAATTGGAATCTGGTGTGCTAGACTGCATTTGTTTCTGTTTGAAATGGGAATCTCTCAAATCCCCATGTCTAATTTTGTACGTAGTAAAATATTTTTTTTATGACCACGATCTGTTTGATGAAATGCATGTCTTTGGTTTGAGTGAATATTGAAGTTAAAAATAGCATCCTGTGTTGAAGGTGTCACCTACTGATTGATGGGATTGCATTAGATGTTAAGTGATTTACTATGCATTTTATATTAACACGTTCTTTTTTCCTTTTCATATAGAGCTTCAAATGGCTCCTTTTACAATTGCTACATTGCCCTCTTTACATACCTGCCATTTCCGAAAGCCCCCTAATCTTATCCTTCCAAGTCGCTGCTCCATGGCTTCTTCTTCTCCATCCTCGGTTTCCACTCGATCAAAAGCTGCTGACTTTGATTTGAAGACATATTGGACTTCCTTAATGGTGCAGATCAATCAGAAGCTCGATGAAGCAATTCCAGTTCAGTTTCCTGCACAGATATATGAAGCCATGAGGTATTCAGCTCTTGCCAAAGGTGCCAAGCGAGCTCCCCCTGTTATGTGCATCTCTGCTTGTGAACTCTTTGGGGGCAGCCGCCTTGCTGCCTTCCCTACTGCCTGTGCCCTTGAAATGGTAATCTTCTTTCTTTACTCTCCCATTTTATTTTGATTATGTTTTTTGTTTCAGTTTTTATTTTTATGTTAAAACATTTGAGATTGATTTATCATAGTCCCATTTCTTTTCATATTGATTTCTTGAATTGAAGTGATACACTTTGCTTGCTTATATAGAAGCCAAGCTATATGAAGTAACTCAACTGAATCTGACAGATTTTAACAGACTCAAACTAAGTCTAACTAAATGGTCACCATGGCTATAGGGGTGTAAATTGTAATCCTCTATTAACAGATGTACATTACTTGCAGTTGACTAGGGGTGTCAAAATCATCCATTCAATCCATCCACTAATGTTCAATTCAATATCCATCCAATCCATCCATTTGCACTCCTACAGTTGACCATAACTGTGGGATTTCTTTAACATTGCTCTTATAAGTAGCATTTTTTATTTCATCTTTAGCTAGCTGTATCTGCATAAAATAGTACCTAAATTGACTTCTTGACCTTTAGATGATCTGCAAAGAATCTTTGGTTTACCTTACTAGTTTCTCCGAATCTGTGTGTTTGGCACTCCTTTTGGGACACAAAATGAGATTCATCAAGTGTTGATATGCATGGTGATAAATGATAAGGATAAACTGAAAATGAGTTCCTGAGTATTTTAAACATATATTGTTATTAAAACAAAATGCGAAACTTATATTTTAGTAGCTGGCAGGTTCATGCTGCTTCATTGATACATGATGATCTTCCCTGCATGGATGACTCCCCCTCACGTCGTGGCCAGCCCTCAAACCACACCAAATATGGTGTTGACATGGCAATTCTGGCGGGTGATGCACTCTTTCCCCTTGGATTTCAGCACATTGTTTCACATACTCCCTCTGACCTAGTGCCTGGACCCCACCTACTTCGTGTGATTGCTGAGATAGCCCGCTGTGTGGGGTCTACTGGGATGGCTGCAGGGCAGTTCTTGGACCTTGAAGGAGGGCCAAATGCAGTTGGATTTATACAAGATAAAAAGTTTGGTGAAATGGGGGAGTGTTCTGCAGTGTGTGGAGGATTGTTGGCTGGTGCTGAAGATGATGAGATAGAGAGACTGAGGAGGTATGGGAGAGCTGTTGGGGTATTGTATGCAGTTGTGGATGATATTTTGGAAGAGAGATTGAAACCTGAGGGAGTTAAAGAAAGGAAAAACAGGGGGAAGAGTTATGTTGATGTTTATGGGGTCGAAAAAGCAGCAGAGGTGGCCGAAGAACTTAGAGCAAAGGCATTGGAAGAATTGGATGGATTTGAAAAGTATGGGGAGCGAGTCTTGCCTCTCTACAGTTTTGTGAATTATGCTATTGATAGAAGTTTCAATGTTGATGAAGCCAGTGGATGATGGATTTGAATACTTGAGAATCGATTATTGCATTATTACGTAGATAACCTACACAGCTTACTGGTTCAGATCAGGTCACCGCAGGTCTATACAATCAGCCATGAGCATTTGGAGCTGGTTGTATTTGAGCCATGTCAATATTAGATATATCTGTAATTCTGTATCTTACAGTGGTCTTTATGATGCCACAAGTAAGAGTTCCTAGACCTTAAAGCACTATTATTATGAGAGCAGCATAAACCATCTTCTCATCACCCTTCTTTTAGTTTTCGCATTAAAGAAATTAATTAAATTGCACGAATATCGACCACATGTAGTTATATTTGAGCTTGTTTATACAATTTGTCTTTTTAGCTCAGCCCAACAAAGCATGTAGTTGCTGAGTGAGTGGCTATTTGTGATTAGATTTAAGTGACTTGACGAAGTCTGCGATTAGAAGTTAGAAGGTTAAGTGAGTCGACCAACCCTAGTCCCCTTCACCTCACTACTCCTCAGGCTTTTCCCTCAACACTTCTCTCACACAACTCAACTACGATGCACGCATGATGCAATTCTGCTCGCATGGCTGTGCCACTGCGGTGAACGATGCATCTCTCTCGCATGACTATAGCACACTTCTCTCGCATTGCTATGTTGCACATGTACATCACGAGTACTGTGCTCAGGCTCTCTTTCTCTCACAAGACAGTTCACAAGGAACATCGAAGCTTCAGAAGCCAGAGCCATCTCCTACTCATTTTCTCAATCTCATCGCCCAAATAAATCAAATATGTGGAACCTCTAAACTCATTGTCAATTTAGTTGTCCAAGGTATCCCCGTTCCAGTACTTAACTGTTTGTGTTCTCATATGAGATTTAATTTTCAGTTTTTCATTGCTACCCGTTTGTTGATTTGGGGTTTATTTTGTTCTTTTAGTTTTACACAGCAGGCCAAAGCTGTCATGCAGCACCAACTTGCAATCCTCGGTCTCTTTGTGATCATATTTTTCTATTTAATTTCATAACCTTGTAAGTAAATGCTAGCATGGAAGCATAATTTAGCTATATATTAGTGCTTTATACAATTTTTATTTTGACTCCCTCAGATTTTAAATTTTGCACTTAGATCTATCAACTCTTTTAACTCTGAAAGTTAAATAAAGAGTGAGTGCTCAGTATAGTTCTTGAACTTACATCTTCTCTTCTTTTTTTGGTGAGAAAAAAGGGGATAAACCCCAAGAACAGAACAACTACGGACCAGGATTCTCTCCAATCAGGGGTCCCTCCAGTCACTCCAATCAATATAATTATTTTTCATTAGATCTCTATAATACCCAATCTCAAACCTTAAATTATTGTTTAAAAAAATTTAAAAAAAAAAAAAAGAGAGAGAGAGAGAGAAGTGACCGGAGAGAATCCCCATCCAACAACTACACAAACACCCTACCCATTTTATCCTCTAGTAAGAACGAGTGGATAAAATGAGGGGTAATGTCGTAAATTACAGAATTACTACTACTAGAAATATTATGCTTGGCTAAAACATCGGTCACTTTGTTTAACTCTCCAAGAATTTTGTACCACCTAACCACACAGTCAGCATTAATAACATTAAATATATCACCAATAATGCATGAGAGAGATTGGTTGGAAGAAACACCACCCAACACCAACTTGATTTTACATCTTCTCTTCTACTTGGTCATTAAAAGATAAAAATAATAAATAGCTCCTAAAGTTTGTGAAACATATCAAATTAGTCTCTAATAATTTAAAAAATTGTCTCATGTCTATGTTTAGGACTGCTAATAAGTCGTACCACTTCCTTTGGACACGTGACTCATTTCCTACAAACAGGTACTTCTCATTGTTTTCCATTTTAATATCTTGAGTTTAAATCTTGCTTAATGCAGTTTTTTATTTTAATTTTTGAGAATAGTATACAAATAACGGAAAAAAAGAGGTGCAACCATCACAAAGATTGAACTGGGGATCCTAAATACACCAGAAATGTTCTTAACCACTTGGCTATTGATATCTTTATTGTTTAGTGTTCATCTAGTTCTATATATTTTAACTTTGAGTATAAAATGTATATGTATATATATTAACTTACACTACAAAAAACACCGTCATTAGCGAGGAAAATATCGGTGGCTAAAAGGCCCAATTCCGTCGCTAATTGCCATTAGCGAGGAATTAGCGAGGACCGGTTCGGCCGCTAATTCCTCCTCGCTAATGGCAATTAGCGAGAGAAAGATCGTTCGTCGCTAATTAGCGAGAGGCGCCTCGCTAAATCCTCATATGTCCGACAAAAGACACCGCCCAAAATCCTGACACACACGCTTTCTCAACTGATTATTATTATTATTATTATTATTATTATTATTGTTATTATTATTATTGTTATTATTATTATTATTATTATTATCAAACTTTCCAAAGAGAGAGAGAGTGGAGTGAGTGGTGGTGGTGGTGTGGTGGTAAATGGTGGTGGTGATGGTGGTGACGTGGTGGTGGTGGTGGTAGAGAGAGAGAGGAGAAGGAGAAGAGTAAAGGAGAAAGAGAGTGAGATGGTGGTGGTGGTGGTGACGTGGTGGTTGTGGTAGAGAGAGAAGGAGAAGGAGAAGAGTAAGGGAGAAAGAGGGTGAGATGGTGGTGTTGGTGGTGGTAAATGGTGGTGGTGGTGGTGGTGGTGGTGACGTGGTGGTTTTGGTAGAGAGAGAAGGACAAGATGGTGGTGGTGGTGGTGGTGGTGAAGAGAGAAAGAGAAGAAAGAAGATGGTGGTGGTGGTGGTGGTAGTGTGGTGGTTGTGGTAGAGAGAGAAGGAGAAGATGGTGGTGGTGAAGAGAGAAAGAGAAGAAAGATGATGGTGGTGGTGGTGGTGGTGGTGTGGAAGAAAGAGAAAGAAGAGAGAAGATAGAAGAGAGAAGATAGAAGAGAAGAGAGTAAAAATGAGAGAGAGTGTGTTTGGTTCGGATTTTTAAAAAAATCGACATTTAGCGAGGACCTCAATTCCGTCGCTAAACACCATCGATTGAGCCAAGAACGGTCAAATCTGCTTTCAGCGCGTGACAGTGTGTGTCGGAGATTAGCGAGGGACCCCAGATCAATTCCGCCGCTAATCCGTCGCTAACGTCCATAGATTTGCGTCTGCAATTTTTCAAATTAGCGGCGCTGACATTTAATGGCGATCATTATTTCGCCGCTAATTAAGCGTTTTTGTAGTGTTAGTGGGAGCAGATGGTAAAAACTATCATTCCATTTGAAAAACATAATACGAGAATAAACTTTTCGTACTCATATTCTCAGAATGTCATCAGAAACTTCAAAGACAAAGATGCTCTAAAATAGACACTCGTGTAATTTCTCCATCCAAACAGTTGGAGAGTTGGCATAAAAGAATGTTGTTGTCTAAGGTTTCCACGCTAACCAATCGTGCACGTAATTGTTTTCGTGGGGCATAATTCATGCCAGATTTATTCTATATTTAAATATCATAAATATCTTCACATAAAATACTATATTTAAATATCATAAATATGTTTGGTCAAAAAAATATATCATAAATATGTCATTTTTTAAAATTATTTGAAGTTAATACTCCGTGAAAACAATATCAAAAAGGATTACATATACATGGCAATTACAATATATTATTTCAAAGACCTACATAATAATAAAACCTTTATTATAGTAACTTCCATATATATACCACATTTCTCTTGTATTGTAAGGTTACGAAAACTCTCTCTCTCTCTCTCTCTTCATCTCTCTCTCTCTCTCTCCCGCTATGGTTTCGTGTTTAAAGCAACGCATGGCATCCCCTGTTATCTTCATCGTTATACTGTTGTGCTTATTTGCAAATCCTTGTATTGCTGCTGATGAGCTTTCAAGGTTCAAACACCATGCAAAAGCACAACACCCTCTTAACTTTTTGGTCGTTGGAGATTGGGGAAGAAAAGGAAACTACAATCAATCTTTGGTCGCCCATCAGGTAAATTAAACATTTTTTTTTTATTTTTTAATTTTGTTTCTGAAGCAAACTACATTAGAAAATCATCAATCTTCTAGTTATGGCCTATCTAAAAAAAAAAAAATCAACCTTCTAGTTATGAATTATTGAATTACATAATAGGATACATTCTTCTTCATAGAAGCAACATGCATAAATTTTTAACATGATTAGAGACAGCTATATGGCTATTTCAAATTAATTATTATATCGAGTGCAGATGCAGTTTGTGTTCATAATTGTACTACGTTTAATATAATTAATTTGATTTAGGTAAATTTTTTAATTAATAGTCTTAAGCCTTTTAAATCTAAACTTGATCAGTTTAGTTTAGAAATAAATCTCATTTTAATTTTTTTACCAACATATTTTTATCTCAAGCATTCATCAAAGTGACTCAGTTAATGTAATAAATTAGCATTAGTATTCTTAATATTTAAAAATTACAGAAGAAATTAATGTTATTTGTGTGACTGACTGACTCTAATTTTGTTCAGTGGCATATTCCAAGTATATATGCTTGGCATATACTGATATTTTTTTACTCTAAGAAAAAACATATACTGATATTTTACATCACACATTGACGTATAGCCCTAATCAGTCAATTATTAAAACTTAATAGAACTTCGTAACTAAAAACAATTACTTTATTAAAGTATTTAATTAAAAAAAAAGGCACTTGAAATCAAATAGTAGCGTGATCTTAGATTTCTCACAGCATGCTAATGACTTCAAATGTCCAAATCACAATTCAAAAAAACAATGCACAAATAATAACCTTTGACGTGGGAAATCACTAATTAAAAGTTAAAATAATGAGCAGTTAGTAACATTCACAATAAACAAGCAAAATGCCTTCACCAGATGATATCTTATCTTTCTTAAATAAAAGCGATGCCTTATTTTTTCTAATGTTTTTTAAATCAAGCTAAAGATCGAACCAGCAAAATCTTTGGATCGTAGTTCAATTTGCTTCTCCAGTTCAACTAATGTTGAACTAGATGACTGGTGCGTAAATATGTAAGTATATTATACTTGGGGAAAGTGAACAGAAAAATAAAATTAAAAACAATTTAAATGGTTCAAATTTATTTAATTAGTGGTCCAATCCAATATTAGGTGATTCTCCAAGTACTTTAGTGGGTAATTATCCAATGGTGAACTAAAGGGACATCAAAAGATTTGTAAGCATGAGGTCTATTATTCAAATCATAGAAATTAATATCCTCCCTAAGTAATTGACCATTAATAATTGCTTATCAAAAACTACTTTTTCTTTTCTTTTGCAAACATGTTAAGGATCATCTTTTCCTTCATTTTAGGAACTTTTCTTTTGTAATTTTCATTTAAATTAGGGTCGGCCCAAAAAAAAATTAGTGGATGAAGTCTAATGCAAATTTTCAGTTGAGGTAATTTTTTCTTAAGGTTGGTTCTCTTCCGAAACACTTTTAGACTCTGTTTCGTAAAAAGTAGCGAATAACACATACGCTAACGGATAGCGGTTGAGCTAACAGTTTGCAATAGCGGATAAGCTAGCTGATCGATAGCAAATTATGTGTTTAGTAAAACCAGCGGTTAAAATAGCTAATAAATGTAAAATGACATAAAACGATATTTAATTAATGATAAAATTATTTAAAGATGATAGAATATTTAGTGAAGAAAGAGAAGTCATTTAAGAAAAATAATAAGGGTAAAAATGTCAAATAAAGTGAGACGCTATACGCTATCCACTAGTCGTTTCAAAAACGCTAAACGCTACTCAAAAAACGCTAAACGTTAGTGTTTGCCAAACATCTGTACTTGTCATCCGCTAGTCAAATACGTCAATCTCATCCGCTATCAGCTAACGAATGAGACGCGCCAAACAGAGCTTTACATTATACATAAACTAATGACACAATTAATTCATTTTTACTTTAGTTGAGGCATTTTTTTCTTAAGGTTGGACCTTGTTAGATACCGGTACTTTGTAAGCAAAATCAATTCAAAATATATGTTTATTTTAAAATAATTGATTATAAAAATTTGACATCGTATTAAATGATTAGATGTTGGTATAAGAAAACTATAGGGCAAGGTAGTTGCCACCCGGTTTAGATCCTCTCTGAATAGTTCCTAGAGGAGAGAGAAAAAAACACATTGAATAAATTATCATTTTAAAAGTATTATTATTCTATTCAATGTGTCTTTCTCTCTCCCACTAGAACCCACTAATTGGAGAGGATCCCATTTCGTGTCACCATAAAGTTAATGCATTCATTACAATATTATACTACCTTTGTCCCATTTTACAATTTGTTTTCGCAAAATAAATTTGTCTCAAATTGATTGTTGTTTTACATTTTCAAAAAAACATTAATATCTTTTTCCACTCATGCTCCTCTTAATTATGACATTTTTTTACATTTAATAAATAATTCACATTTATCTATGTAAGGAGATAAATGGCTAAATGGTAGATAACACTTTTTAAAAAATCTAGGCTACTAATCATTTTCTTAATGGGTGTGTCAAATCCTTAAACTACATATAAAATGAGACAGAGGTAGTAATAACTTCAAGCGTTTTGTGTGGGTTTTTTTTTCTTTAGTCTATGGGGCACCTAGTTAATTCATTTTTCTTTTATTTTGATTGCTTGTTTTTTTAGATGGGAATTGTGGGGGAGAAACTAAATATAGAATTTGTGATCTCAACCGGTGACAATTTTTACGAAGATGGCCTAAAAGGAGTTGATGATCCTGCATTTTATGAGTCATTTGTTGACATCTACACAGCCCCAAGCCTGCAAAAGATATGGTACAGTGGTAAGTTACTATAACTTCAGCAAAAAGGTTTGTCTATCTTATAAATTAATTTTCTAATATATATATATTCCATTTTATTGTGCAGTTTTAGGTAACCATGACTACAGAGGTAATGTTGAGGCACAATTAAGTCCCATTCTAGCACAAAAAGATAGCAGATGGGTTTGCCTGAGATCTTTTATTCTTGATGCAGGTATAAATATCCTGTTGAATTTTTGTTCATAAGCTATGATTTAATATGTTAGGAACTATCAATAAAAAAAATGACTAGCATTTTTTCTTATTTGCACAGGAATTGTGGAATTTTTCTTTGTGGACACAACTCCATTTGAAGACAAATACTTCTCAAACCCAGGAGATGATACCTATGACTGGACAGGCGTGCTTCCTCGCGAATCTTACCTTTCAGAAGTCTTGAAGGTTAGTTCAACAATATACACATTCAAAAATTAAGAACAAATGTGTTAGGAAGTTGCACAAGTTATTCAAAAAAACACAAATAAGATCTGTTATGATTTTCTTAATCAATTTGTCAAAAGAAATTCACCATTAAAATCATCACATTGTCCAGGAACTGATGACATTAATCACATTACTCTAGTGAACTTTTTAATATTTATAAACTCGTTTAACTTTTAATTTACCAAACACTTTAAATTCTATATGCTATTCCCTATTCAATATCAGCTCATCTATTATGATCTAACTTATCCACTATCCATTAGCTTATCCGTTATTTGCTACATTTTACTCTAGCCTAAATTAACATCAATGCATCTTACGTTTTATGACAACCGAGCACTTTCTAAGGAGGGAAATTGTTGAATTTATTTTTGACTTTTTGGAACCTTTTGTAGAATGTTGATTCAGCTCTGGTGCAATCAAAAGCAAAATGGAAGATTGTGGTGGGTCATCATACCATCAAAAGCGCCGGGGATCATGGCAATACCCAAGAGCTTGAAGAGCTGCTTGTTCCCATCTTAAAGGTAACTGAATCAACACTTGGTCCATTGTCATTCTCATATTGATACACTAGATAAAGTTTAAGATTCCTTTGGCATGACAATGAAAATGATTCTAAAGAAAGATACATGGCTTAGTGTATGTTTGGTTATACAGATGACAAAAATTGATTTTGATTACAAATTGAGCATAAAATGATTTATGTTTAGATACATTCACCTAAATGTGAGTTGAACAATAAATTTCAAGTTAGAACTGCTTAAAATTAATTAGCTTAAACCGTAGTAAAACTTCAACTCCCTTATTATTGCTGAAGCCTATGCATGAAAATTTTACACTTTCTAACCAGTTTCTTCCCTATTGGTCCAGTCAAACAATGTCGACGCATACATCAATGGACATGACCATTGCTTACAGCACATTATTGACAAAGAGAGGTAAGAATATCTTACTTGTAAATGGTTGGCATCAACATCATCATTGTTCTGAAATCCAAGCTTCTGTTGTTTACATGAACGGTGCAGTGGAATTAACTATATAACAAGTGGAGGTGGATCAAAGGCGTGGAGGGCGATATCAAGCCATGGGACCCGGAAGAAATGAAGTTGTATTATGATGGGCAAGGATTCATGTCTGTGCAGATCACAAAAAAAAATGTAGATATCATATTCTATGATGTTTTTGGCAAGGTTTTGCATAGATGGAGCATATCCAAAGAACATAAAGAAACAGCCTAGATAGTATAAGGTAGAAAGAAGTATGCATTATGCATCAAACCGACCCATTATTATCATTATGAAAACAGAGATCACTATGGATGAATATTTGTGCATAAGACATAAAAATGTACTATTTGTCACAAAATGCAAAAAGAGAAGGCATCTAAATGCCTTAACAAGTTTGCAGTAGCTGTAATAATGCACCCAACTCTGTGCTACGTTGAGAAACAAAGGCTTACATTATTTGTATTTGGTAGATAATCTAGTATGCATAACCCTTAGATTTTTGATAAATTGAGATATCCTTGAGTTGCATTCCTCATCAAAGATATCAAAAGAAAACCTATAGAAAGCATTTTTACAGTTGTTTGCTGATGCCTTTTTCCAACTCTTGAACCCAAGTGCAATTCTCACTTTTCCTTGGAATTGCTGATCATGGATACTATTCACCCAATTGAACATTATATAAAGATTCATACATTCTCCAGCAAGGAAGCTGTAAATGAATTTGTTTGCGCAACTTGGACACATAATCTTGCCAAGCAGCAATAGCAGCCACGATACCTGTCCAGTCAAAGCAAACACATCCACTTTCTTCGGAGTTGGAAGGCATTCCACAGAAAACTCTGGATGCGAAATCAACATCATTCAAAAGTATAGAATTTAGATCACTGATTTTCTCCCTCAGCACATCTGACAATTTTACAACCTTGGAGTCTATATTTGAAATGTTGGCCTGCAAGGCATATCCTTTCCAATGATAAAAATGGACAACCTGCAGCAGAAAAACATGAAGGAGTATTAGATGCAATTCAAATTGACAAAGTAGATATACATTTTAAGTCTTCTTAAGTATTAAACATGGAGAACATTGTTTGACTTTTTCAGACCCTATCTATGTCTCGAGATGAAATAAAGTTACAAATAGCCAACCAAACCTTTGACAACCAAAGTCTGAAAATATGTGCTACATTTAAGTTTTATTCCTTTAATATCAAGATGTAGAGAGTTCTAGTTAATGTGATCCACTCAGGTTGGCAGTACAAGAAAGCATGCTCCATAATTTAATTGCAAAATTCCCACTGTTCTACACATTGCTGGCTTTCAGTGATTAAATCTACTATGCTTTATAATGGTAATAATGAACTACAGCTCTAGACAGAGGATTGTACCCATTGGGAAAACTAGAGCTCTAGACAGTGGCATTCATAAACCTATTTTTAAAATGGTGAGAAAGAAGACAAATATTCATGATCACTTCTCACAGATTTTCAATGTATAAGTATGTGCATTTGTTATACACTTGATCTTTGAGTATTAACAGAAAATACAACTTACTCAGGATTCCTTAAAATACCTGAAGCGCATGCAAAATATTGACAAATTCTTGGTCTAGCAACTCACTTCCCCTCACTAGGCGCACTGGCTTTAGCATTAATTCAGAGACATCAGACTCGGTGTTATTGTCTTGAGAAATATATATGTCATATCCGAGAACATGAAGTCTAGCCCAACAAATATTAAAACCAAACTGACCATTGGAAGCTTGGTCCTGAGAAAACCAGTACATATTACTGGATGCAGGCAAAGGTAGATAAGAATCAGCCATGTTCTCATGTAATAGGTTTTGGGAAAGAAGAGAAACAAGCTTCATATCCTCATCATGGGAACCATCACGACTGAACCATAAAGCAAGTGTCAGTCTTTCTCCATCAGTTATCTGTCAAAGATAACTTCATATCAGAAAGATTTAAGATGGGCATATATTAATTGATGAGTGAACTACTACTAGAATTTAAGTCCCTGGAAGAATGATATCACATCAATTCATTCCTCAAGAAAATAACAATTACAACTGCTTCCACATCAATCTTTATATTTATTTAGTCTCTACTAAATATCAAGACGAGTGTTAAAGAGAACAGATGCAGCTTTCGATCTCCATAAGTTGTCCCAAAAGGAAACAAAAAAGTCTTCTTTTAGTTATCAAAATTGTCAATAGTTAGATAAAAAAACACAAGGCTATAAATGCAATTAAAATTTTGAAATAAAACAAAAAGTAAATATAGATAGCTGTAAGCTATTTACTCTTTGTACTCCTTTATTTTTCACCTTCTCTCATTGCTCTTTACTTACATCAAGTGAAGACTTCAGAGTCAAGCTTACATACTGATGATGAGTAGTCAGTACATGTGAATTATCTTGAGAAATAAATTTGTACAAAGAAAATGAAATTTTGATCACTTCCTTTTTGCTAATTATCAAAGGTGACTTTAAAGGTTCCATAATTTTCAAATATTCTGTATCCCCATCAACACAGATTGATTTATCATTACAAAAAGAAAAAGTATTGAAGTTTGGTCTTTACTTATACAATAATATGCCTTCAATGTAACATGCTAATAGACCAGAAAGAAAGAAAGACTCAAACAAAATGCTGTTCTGCATATTCTGATGATATCATGGATAAGCACGGTTTTAAACAAAAAAAAGTTTACAAAATGAGGGTAAAATATAAATATTAAAAGATGACGCATTTAAATATGTAGATGAAATAAAGGAGTGTGCTTGAATTAATTATACCGCATCGACAGAATGAATGTTATGGTGGTCAGCTGTGTACATGACAACATCCTGAAAAAGAAGTTAAAAATCCAATAGTTGTCAAGTGTAAAGTAGATAAAAACAGTGAACTGATTTGCTGCTTTTTAATTATAACTGAACATATTATAAATTAGGAGCAGATTGAATGAAATAGTTAGATTGATATAAAAGGGGAGGAAAACTCACTCCAGCATGGGGCGTAATCGAAGCAGGTTCACCATCCTGGAAGTGAAAGAGTCCACCATTGAAATCCTTGCCATATGTATTCAAATAACAAACAACCTTTCACGGCATTACACAAAAGGTGATGAGTGTGAGGAATTGAATTGAATTGAACTGAATTGAATAAGTAAAAGAAGACATACTGAAAAGTGACGTTGTTTGAGGTAGGGTCTGTTATCATCAGAATGCCATCCAATGGTGGCTCCTTTGCTCCAGCTGATTAAACCGGTGAATTCAATAAAGAGTTCATACTCACATTTGAAATACTCCTCTACCTTGTCTTTTAATCTTTCTGTCAACAAATTTGCAAAATAAATAAGTAAATGCAGAGGAAAAGAATATAATAAAGATGGGAAATTGATGTGAGCTACCTCGGATGGGAATAAAAGGGATGATGAAGTGGGAAGAATTGGTTGCAATGAGATGGGAGAGAGTGGTAGAGAAGACATTGGGTCTGTAACCCACAGTGCTGCTACTCTTGTGAATGAATTCCAACTCCTTCAAAGAAGAGAAATGGAAAATGAATGATATATGGTTAATTGGAAGAAATAAAATAAAAAAACCTACCCTGCATTCATGGAGGGAGAGGAGGTTTGGAATGAAGAGGCGTCGTTGGATTTGGGGTTGAAACTCCTCCACCACCTCTTCTGATTCTGACATGCCCCGTCTTGCGCTTCGTTCGACTTCTTCAAGAAACCCCACACCCTATGGTGATTTTATCTATCTAATATCTATTTATACAAACAAACAACTTACAAAATTACAATTTTAGACATCTTACTTTTTTGACACATCACCACTTTTATTTTATTTATCATTTTTTAATTCTACTTTCTCTTCTTTTCTCACTCACTCTCTTTCAATCTCACATTTCCCAATATTTCTTACTTTTTACACATCTATTATTAGTGTACTTGTACACCCTTTATTTAAAAAATATTATTTTCCCAATTTTTCTTAATCCACTATATAATCTAATATAATTAAATTAATATTAAATCATCTACAATTTACTCCTATTTACTATCTAACCTAATATCTATTTATCTATTTATACAAACAAGCCACACTTAATCTATTTATACAAACAATCCACATTTAAATTACTCACACAAGCCTCCATATTTATTTGACAATTCATTTGACTAAGGATAACATTGTAATTTACTATATATCATACTTTTATCAAATTTCTTCCCTCAATTCATTTTCTTCTCACTCCCACTTTTTTCCTACGTTCTCTTACTTTTTCTTTCAAAATTCAAATCAACTCACCAACTCTCTTTACCCATTATCTACTAATCTAATATCTATTTATACAAACAAACCATACTTAAATTACTCAAACAAGTTTCCCTATTTATTTGACAACTCATCTAACTAAGAGCAACATTGTAATTTACTATCACGTTTTTTTTCAAATTTCTTCTTCCAATGCACTTTCTTCTCACTCCAATTTTTTTAACTTTCCCCTCTTTTTTTAAAAAAAAAATTCGAAATTCAAATCAAATCAAATCTACTAATAAACTAAAATAATCAATCTAAACTACGAGATAACTTCACTAATATATAAAAATATGGGATAACTTCACTGATATATAAAAAACACGACACTAATATATATAAAAAAATGGAAAACTTAATGACTATTTCAACTACTGATTAATATTTAAAACACGGGATAACTGTACTGATATATAAAAAACATGAGATAACTATATTGATATATAAAAAAGCACGGGATAACTGCACTGATATATTTGATAATCTATCTTTTACTATCTACTATAATGTAATAATCAACTAAAATAGTCAATTGAAGCTATAAGATAACTGCACTGATATATAAAAAAATGGGATGACTAAACTAATATGTAAAAAAATACTCGAGATAACTGCAATGATATGTATAAAAATACGGGATGATTGCACTGATATATAAAAAACACTTCACTGAAATATTTGATAATCTACCATCTATTCGTTACTGTCAACTATAATCTATTAATCAACTAAAAATAATCAATTGAAGCTATGAGATAACTTCACTGATATATTACAAAACACGTGATAACTTTATTGAAATATAATAAAAAACACGGGATAATTGCAATGATGTATGTAAAAACACGAGATAGCTGCACTGATATATAAAAAAACACGGGAAACAACACTGACACTAATATATAAAAGAACACGGGATAAATGCACAGATTGTTTTTAAATGATACTTTTACATTTTTACATTTTAATATTTATCTAATTTTTTATTTGAGACTCCTTTTTTAACTACTTTAAATTTGTCTTTTTTTTTCACGAGGTGTTGACTAGACTATTTAAATTATGTCTAAGTTCGTTCATGAAAAGAATATGGTAGCACCCGTGGGTATGCACGGGTATCCTACTAGTTTTAGAGTAAAACCCATTTTAATCCCAACCAACTTTTTACATCTCAAATTCATTCCTAACAATTTTTGGAGACAAATAAGTTCCTGTCATTTTTAAAATGGAGATAAATTAGTCCCTCCCAAAAACATTTAAAGGACCAATTTATCCAATTACAAAATTGTCAGAGACTAAAATGAGTCTTTACACTTTTTTTTAAGTTGAGTGGACATTTCCACTGAATTTTCTTTTGACTTCATACACAATAGAGATCTCGAATTCAAACCATTGGTATTTTACCAGAAATGTCCAGCATCGTCTTTATTAGGAGTGACAATTTCTACTTGCAAGTGGGATTTCTGCGTTGACTGCCCCGAATGGGATCCCGTAGGCGACGAATTTTTCTCCGTGAGGATGGGGACAGGAGAGAAAATCCCTCCATGGTCAAAGTGGGGATGAGAATCATACCCTCCACCTCACGGGATACCCGCCCCGAATATATTACATAAATATTTTTACTATAGATATATATTATATTTTAATTAATTAATTTTTTAGTCTTTTTATACATATTTTTAATTTAAAATATTAAATTGTTTTAATTTTTAAACTTTCTAAATATTAAAATATGAAAGTAAGACTAACTTTTATATTTTTTATATTAAAATGTTAAACTTTTAAATTTTAGTCAAACTTTTTTGTTTATTTTTCAAAATTTTCAATTTCGTAATATGTTAATTTATATTTTTGTTAACTTTTAATAAACTTTTGAAGTCCCCGCGTGGACCGTTGAGATGGGGATGAGGAGAAAAAGTCCACGAGGCGAAGGACAAGGATGGGGACAGGAGACAATTTGGGAGGTAGGGACGGAGAGCAAGGGAGTACTCCCCGCCCCACCCCACCCCATTGTCATCTGTCATCTCTACTCTCTGCAACTATATTAGGCTTTACAGAAACATAACCTTTATTTAAAGTTTTAAGACCCGTTTCGTGGTCAGGATAAGGAGGCGGAATATGATAAGTTTGTCATATCTTGTGTTAGTCCAACACTTGTTGAGCCGACAATTTATGATAACTTAATCCTATGACTTATTCTATCTTATCTCTCTGGTTGAAATTTTATCCTGACATTAAATTGAGTTAGAAATCAGTAGGATACGATAAGGAAATAGTTTATTCCCTTACCCTTCTAAAATATATTTTAAATATAAAAAAAAACAAGTAGTTTTATCATTAACATCTATCTAATACATATACAAAAGAAAATGAACCAAGGGGTTTATTTGTTTAGATGTCAATCAGCTAGGGTGTCCACCTAATAACCAAATTAAAATGCCACCTCATTATCATTAAAATGATGTATCCAATAGGAAATTCAAGGGGAAAATTATTAATACTAATCCTAAGTGGACCCATCCACACAGTAAATTCAAATGAATTTTTCAACCAGATACACATGCTAGACATAAATGCAGGGCCAATAAATAATTAAAAATTTAAATGTCAATTCAACAATTAATTGGTCATTCAACCAATTCAATAACGTATGAAAAAAAAATGGTAACATCTATCAAATAATTACACAATTTTGTTTGTGCCTCAAAGCTTTTTTCTCCTCCATTCCATTCTCAATTCTCAATTTGAATATTTAGTCACAACATCAATGTTCGCTACTCATCTGGAACGATTTAAAAAAAAAAATAATACATACTCAATTAAAACATTGTATATTTTTATAAATGTTTAATGGCTAATATTTAATTTCCTTTCCATTACGACATCAAATTTGATGCTCAATACTAAAATGAGTTTTTCAAATTGGAAGATGTATTTAATTATCAAATAGAATTGTTCACCAATAACTCCCAATATAATTGCCATTTACTTTGGTAAAAAATAATAATAATTGCCATTTACTTGACTTTAAGCAACGTTCAAATTTTGAAATTCAATTGCGCATATATTTCCGCCCTAGATAGTCCCATAGATAAAACTCAATTTAAATCCTATATATTTTCGTTCTCTCTCCTTCTAAGACTGTTGATTTTATTTTATTATTTATACATTTTTTTGTCTCAAATTCTATTTGTTTCATTTCAGCATTTTCTGACATTAGACGAGGATGAAAAGGATGAAGAAAGAAAAAACGAGATATGTATTGGTGAACAATTTCTCTTATCTCTCCTCTTCTAGCAATTTTCAAGAATGTCTTTCCCGCATTATCACTCATCTATATCATCATAGCTAAGTCATCTCTTTTTTAGTTTCTTTTTGATGTTTATAGTTTTGACATTAATATTGTTTCCTCTTTGTTTACTTACTTCTAATTAGTCACTTGAACCGTGATGTGAATTTGGCTTACTTTACCAAACGTTTGCAGAATCAGAAGATGGTTTCAATGATGATAATTCCTATTCAAATGCGGGAATGACTGAAACTTTTGCTTCAACATGCTATAACTTACATGATTGTTTGTGGTTTCATAGTATAGTGGAGCATTTCATTGCCTTTGTTTCTTTTCTTTTTTCAGTTCATATATGTACGGGGAAATGGAAAACTAGGGGTGAGCTACATGAGGTTTCTTCTCTAAAGACTATCAAGGTGATCAGTACATAGAGTTTGATTTGCTATATTGTATGATGAGGTAATCAATGTACCCTTTGAGGTTCTATTAGTATTTTTAATTTTGTCCTCTTTCAACAATAATGGGTGTGTACTTATATGCAAAATGTTTGAAGGAAGAAAGCTAATATTTTTTAAAAGTTATTTACTTATAGGAGCATTTGTTAATGATATTTGCAGACTGTGGTGAACCTGATTCCTATATCATCACAACTTGTGTAATGTTTAATGGGTCACATTAATCTGATTGTTTATAGGTTCTACCAAATTTGTTGTGTTCTCTCTAACAAAAATGGTGAATACTTATCGTCATGGCGCAGTATTTTGTACTTAATTTTAAACAGCTTATTTAAAAATTGTAATATGTTTTTGTTTTGTATACAAAATATTTGTAATATATATATATATACTCTCCAATCCAAATGAGGATTATATATATATGCGTTCTATGATCGCTATGCATCGTCGACAAAAAAAAAAGTATGGCTATTCAAATGAGACTTTTTTATACAGATTCCAATTTCCATTTTAATTAAAATGTAATATTTAAAATTTGATTTTTAGATTACATTTATAGTCTTAATTGAATTTATAACAATCCTATCATTTAATATATTAAAAAAATCTAATTCGTTTCTCAAACAAAATATTTGAATAACATTTAAATATATCTATCTATTAAGTATACATTTTTGTCTACTCAAAGCAGATTTTCCTAGCCGTGTTTATGGCCGCATTTCACGTACATGGCTTTCAATGCTCAATATGTGTGACAAAGAACTATATAATGTTCCATTGGTCCATATCATCATCGAATGTGCACGTCGACAGCTCATGTGGAATCTATTATTATATATACAAACTAAAATGAACCAAATGGCGGCTTTCTTCGTGTCACACAACCCAAGGTGTCGTCAATAATTAAAAAAAAAAAGCCACCTCATCCTAATAAGCCATCCCATCCATTTTCCTTATTAGTAAAACGTCACCATTTAATTTAATCAGAATTAGCATAAATTTTTAATTTTGAATTATTAGTATATCACATTTAACTCATACTCATAAATACAATTAATTCTGTATAACTGTTATACAATTATAATTAACAAACCAATTACAAAACCTATACAATATGTTAATTGTCAGTTTTTTCCCGAAAAAATCCCCCAAAATGCAATTAATCAAATAGGTATTGACAAAACACATTTAACAGATTTAAAACTAAAATTCGAATCTCTTATTTTCAGCTTCGAATTATTGACAAAACACATTTAACCCATTTGATTCATCATCTTATTTTTTTTTTGTTTTTTTTTTTGAGATTATTGATTCATCATCTTAATTGCAATATATTCCTACAATTTTTCAAATACGAATTATTGACAAAACACATTTAATCCATTTTTTTAGAATCAATATCAATATTTTATCGAATAAAACTATAATTTTATGTTGATTTTAGAAATTCCATAAGTAATTGTGTTAAATGCAAATTATAACCTCACGATTATGAGGTGCAAACTGCCGCTGTCTAATTTTAAATTCAAATTGAAAAATTACAGCCCATTTAATTATATTTATGTAGGTCGATTGTGTTGTGTCTCATTGTTAAGAAGAAAAATCATTATGTAAATGTAAATAACAAATATTGTATTAATTAAAAATGTTATAATCAAAATTAATACGAACTAATAAAAAAATTCAAAAGAGCTCAATAATAGCCACAACTAGCGGTTTTTATTAATATTTAATGCAAATTAATAAATTAAAACTCGGCAATTAATTGTGTTTATTTCGGTTGATTGTGTTGTTTCATGGTTAAAAAGAAAAATCAGCAGATAAAAGTTATTAAAAAAACTATGTCGTAAAAAAAATCATCCTAAAATTTAATACTACGTAAAAAAACCTCCAATTTAATCTCCGTAATTTTCCAACTAATCACTTACGAAATTCCCTCAAAAATCGGATCTACAGTTATAACATTAAACAACCACTAAAATTTCGCAATAAAACATAAATCAAAAATAAAAAACGGCTTAAAATAGCGTCAACCACATTTAACAAACCACTAATGTTTATCATCACTTATGTTGTCAAAAAAAATTGTTTAACGTCAAATCTGAAACAATAAATCAGTAACCAAAATATCGAATGCTAAAAACCAAAATCTCTAATATATATATTAGAGATAATGTATAAACTATTTCCGTAATAAAAACCAAAATAACAAAAGTGTTTTTTTGTTTATAAATGAGACCGGAGGGAGTATTGATTGTTATAAGGACATGTTAAAGTTTTTTTTTTAACTTCCAATATTATCTACACAATATTCTACTTTTCCGGCCCGATACATTTTGCATAATGTACAGATTAATTCCATAAGAACTATATTTTATCTTCTCTGTACTTTGTGTGCTAAATTAGTTCATACGATATATATATATATATATATATATATATATATATATATATATATATATATATATAGATATATAGATAGTTGTTATATATACACTATGCGAATTTTTGTATATGTAATTTAGCTAGGGATATTGGTCCCTGTGCATCGCACGGGTTCCATACTAGTATAATATATTTCATATGATTATTTATTAGCTTAATTAACAGATTTAAAACTAAAATTCGAATCTCTTATTTTCAGCTTCGAATTATTGACAAAACACATTTAACCCATTTGATTCATCATCTTATTTTTTTTTTTTTTTTTTTTGAGATTATTGATTCATCATCTTAATTGCAATATATTCCTACAATTTTTCAAATACGAATTATTGACAAAACACATTTAATCCATTTTTTTAGAATCAATATCAATATTTTATCGAATAAAACTATAATTTTATGTTGATTTTAGAAATTCCATAAGTAATTGTGTTAAATGCAAATTATAACCTCACGATTATGAGGTGCAAACCGCCGCTGTCTAATTTTAAATTCAAATTGAAAAATTACAGCCCATTTAATTATATTTATGTAGGTCGATTGTGTTGTGTCTCATTGTTAAGAAGAAAAATCATTATGTAAATGTAAATAACAAATATTGTATTAATTAAAAATGTTATAATCAAAATTAATACGAACTAATAAAAAAATTCAAAAGAGCTCAATAATAGCCACAACTAGCGGTTTTTATTAATATTTAATGCAAATTAATAAATTAAAACTCGGCAATTAATTGTGTTTATTTCGGTTGATTGTGTTGTCTCATGGTTAAAAAGAAAAATCAGCAGATAAAAGTTATTAAAAAAACTATGTCGTAAAAAAAATCATCCTAAAATTTAATACTACGTAAAAAAACTCCAATTTAATCTCCGTAATTTTCCAACTAATCACTTACGAAATTCCCTCAAAAATCGGATCTACAGTTTATAACATTAAACAACCACTAAAATTTCGCAATAAAACATAAATCAAAAATAAAAACGGCTTAAAATAGCGTCAACCACATTTAACAAACCACTAATGTTTATCATCACTTATGTTGTCAAAAAAAATTGTTTAACGTCAAATCTGAAACAATAAATCAGTAACCAAAATATCGAATGCTAAAAACCAAAATCTCTAATATATATATTAGAGATAATGTATAAACTATTTCCGTAATAAAAACCAAAATAACAAAAGTGTTTTTTTGTTTATAAATGAGACCGGAGGGAGTATTGATTGTTATAAGGACATGTTAAAGTTTTTTTTTTAACTTCCAATATTATCTACACAATATTCTACTTTTCCGGCCCGATACATTTTGCATAATGTACAGATTAATTCCATAAGAACTATATTTTATCTTCTCTGTACTTTGTGTGCTAAATTAGTTCATACGATATATATATATATATATATATATATATATATATATATATATATATATATATATATATAGATATATAGATAGTTGTTATATATACACTATGCGAATTTTTGTATATGTAATTTAGCTAGGGATATTGGTCCCTGTGCATCGCACGGGTTCCATACTAGTATAATATATTTCATATGATTATTTATTAGCTTAATTAAAATATTTAATAGAATTATTTAATTACTTGTACAATTTTTTATAATTTGAAATTGTTTATTTGATAGTGCCGATGATTTTTTCAAAAATAGTATAAATTATTTCATTAGTATTTATTACTAATTTATAAATATTATTAGCTTTTTTGACAAACAAATATTTCAAGTAAATTTTTAGAAAATGTTAATACGTACTATTTGTTAACAAAACGATATATGCAATTGTTCACAAGGACAATTTTGTCATTTAAAAATGACATGTATTATATCTTGTCACGATTTGGTGTGTACCAAACACGGGATATGATAAGTGACTATCCTACCATTATCATATCATGTCTCTATCCTATCATCTATATTATCTTGTCTTTATCATATATTGTGCACCAAACGAACCCTAAAAACTTAATAAAACATAAATCACTTAAAGTTTAAGTTTTATTTTGTGCTGTCTTTTAAGGTGGGACTCAGCTATATTCATTTATAAAAAGTAAAATATATTAAGTTTTTTCTTCCATACCCATCTAGAGTTGGGTGAGTATGATACCTTTTAGACAAAATACTCAATGACACCTTTTTTTTCTATTTAAATATTTTAAAATAAAAATAAACTTGTAATATGGAAATATCCCTTATGGCCCTTTTCAGCTTTAGTTCGTTCGTCATGTCATGTTGGCTTATTTTATGGTAGGGAGTTGTAAGCCACTCATTCATCCTCGATGACTATGTCTTGCAAGTCGCATGGCATGTTTTTGTTGCATAACACTCGCTCAACCTCAGTCTTCCTTCGTCCTTGGGGAGATAGGTTGTAACATTCATTCACCAGCTTGTTAATAATTTAACCATTACAATAGAACGTATTGCCATCTTCTAATTATGCTTACACTATCTTAACAAAACAAGCAGCAAAAACATTATGACGAGATCAATATTAGCCGTGGGATGGGATGCATTTAATAATAAGACGAAAATAGCAAAAGATAAAATTAAAATTAAGAATGGGTTCCCTTTACTGGAAATGTTAATATAGTAAGACAACAAAAAAGGATAGGGAGCAAAGAAAGGAATTTTGATGAGAACCAAAAGTTCAGTCTCCTTCCCTTGTTCTCCTCTACAGTATGGTGACATCTCAAATAATGTTGACGCGCTTTACATTGCCTTAAACTCAAGTTTTAGTTCGCACAGCCTACCCCTTTCCTTTGATAAGTTTTTCCTCTCTCTTGGTCTCTCTCTCTCTCTCTCTATAATATAATGTGGTACAGCTCAATGGCTTGCCGCGGCTTTCTCCTCGCTTTCCTGCAGTGTCTCTCCAGCTCGCTCATCTTGGGTTCCATCAGCGTGTCCATTGCATTCTTGCCTTTGTTCATTTTCTTTTGGGGAAGCACTGGTAATATTGTGATCAGATTTCCCATTTTCCTTTTCTAGTATGGTTGTAGTTTCCACACTTTGGTTCACTTCAGTAGAAGTGGCAGGTAACTGTTGAGATGAATTATTACCTGAGCCAGGTGGAGGTAGGAAGACTCCTGTGCCAGGGGCGAGGACTCGAGGAGGCGGGTGCCTGGGAGGAGGTGTTGCTGTCCATCCAGTAGAACCAGGTGGGATGGGCACAGGGGCAGGAAATGGCATGGGAGGTACAACAGGAGCAGCAACAAACAGCGGTTGCATACCATTTGGAGGTGGAATTGTTGGTCGAATGGGTGGGGCTGAAAGTACTCCACTTGTTGGAACTGTAGCATAATGCTTGGGACCCATATGATGACGATTATTATGATTGGAAGAAGATCGGCTTGGTGGTGGACCCCAATGAGAAGATGCTGCAGGACGTTGACCATCATTGGGCACTGGTTTTTTTGGAAGGGACTTTGTGAAGGTAACAAGTATACGTTGTTTGCGAATGGAAGGAAGAGCATGTCTAGCAAAATCAGTGGATTTCCCTTGCATAGCTAGAAGGGACCTACAGCAGCCAAAGCATCAAATCATATCAGATCATTTTAAGTATATATAGAATCTAAATAAGGGTAGACCAATTTCAGATTGAAGTCAAACATCAGAACATGCAGCTCTTGCTTGGTGACTTATAATAATCCCAAAATAGCATAATAATAACACTGCATTACATATAAATTTCCCAAATGCAGATTACAAATGCTAATTAAGGATAAAAAATTAATTACAGATATAATATAAAACAAATGTGCCATCTGTAAGAAAGACATGCATGTTTTAACACAAATTGTCAATATGGTTATGCAAGGAGTTAAAGATGTTACGTATAATCATTAAATAAACAATTTTCATTTCGACGGGAAAACAATATCCAAAATTCATAGAAGTAGGAAATACATCGTCACGCAGAATATGCGGATAATTTTAAAAGGTATATTATCAATTACAAAATTAGACAAAAATATTCTATAGCCATATATTCATAAACAAAACTTATGGAAAAAAGTGTCCATTCGGAACCATGATAAAGCAAATAAAGGCTATTCCCTTCCTTGAGAATCTACTAAAACAAATACCTACTATTACCCTTAAACAAAGTATTATATTTGAGCATTGTAAATGGAAGAAAATATATGCACTGGGAAAGTTTTACATATTAGTCATTATCCAAAGTGACTTCTGGCTACCTAGGGTTTCAGAACAAAAAACATAACATCTTCATAAACTAGATCTAACCAAAACCTAAGTAATGATAAATTTTATACTATAGACAAGTCTTGATCGAAATCCCACAATTTTACAGTAAAAGACAAGGTAAAAGAGAAATTACCCAGGAACAAGAGCAAGCTTCAGAGCACCCCTATAATCCCCAGGATGCTCCGAGGAAATTACTCTTCCAAAAGTCATTTCACATTCTGTCAGGAAAAGGACATAAACCGGCCTCCCAAACCAAGACGGCCAAGTGTAGGGCTGGGAGTGATCGCCCTATAGACAATTGTAACATCAGGATGACTTAGCAAATTTGATACCAGTATAAAACTCCATGAAGTAAAAAATAGGAATGATATAAGATCCAATCCAACCTCATTAAAGAAATCCACAACACAAGCATCCGGCTTCGAGGTCATAACATGAGAGGAAACCAAGCGTTCAATAATATCTTGAAACAAGGGAGGGATGGGTTCTACATTGATATCTGCTAGATTCAATTTATGGAACTTAAATAATCAATATCATTAAAGGTATGGTAAAAGACAAATATCATATAACGGTGTGTGTGGTATATTGGTATCAAAAAAATCACCCGACATGCCTTTGGAGACTCCTGTCATATTCTCCACATCTGGCGGTGCATCAGCAACGGGAATACCCAACTGAACGATCTCCCTGCCATGCCCTTTCATGGGCCTTCTGGAAACTAGGTATGTCTGGCTTCCTGCTTATAAAAATATTAAGCAACTAAGAAATATTTTGTTTAAAAAAGTGTAATCTGCAAAATGGTGACAACATAAAACAGAGTAGAAATTACTTCACTACAAGATAATATAAAATAAACAATTGGACTGAAAAAGGAGGACGGGAAAATATATACAAGTCAACAGCCTTGTTCACACAGAAGCCTCTTGCTTTAAGAGCATGGGCAGAAAGCCTTTCGTGTATATGGCCACACCCACTTGCTATCAATCAAGCAAAACTAAAAAGGAAAGCAGTGATGGAATTACAGCATGAAGATATAACATGTATACAGTACACTTGTTCACACAGAAGCCTCTTTTAAGCGCAGATTGTCCTCTTTTTGAAGATATAACATGTGCAGTAAAACCTCTTTTTCCAGATCATTGACCAACGAAACAAGTTTTGAAACTTCAGTATCATCAAATAAACCTTCATACAGCTTCAGTCCATCAACCCCATTCACCTACAAAAGAAAAACAGAAAGGTAAACCTAAGATATAAAAGGTTAAAGGTAGATGAAGAAATAGAGGAAAATTCATGAGAAGGTACATACACATCCCAAAATAGTGGCATCAAAAAAATGAAGAAATGTTTCGAGGAACCTACCATCTTCCCATCATACATTTCATTGCAAATAAAAGTTTTTGCTACAGTTGAAAGACTCTGGCTCTGTTGATTCTGCATACAATGTGAATCATTCCCTAGTAACACATTGCACAATAGTTAAAATTTAAAATCAAATGGTAAAAAAATACAAATATTGAACAAAATATCTGAGCAGCAAACAATGTTTATAAGCGGAACCTGATCCTACAAGTGCATAAATGTGACTTTAACTATAACTGTGTATGCAACAAATCAAGCAAGGGAGTACATAATTTTTTTCCAGCACAAATTCATTAGTAATTAGTATTATTACATGCACGACACAAAAACAGGAGAAAAAAGTGTACAATATGAGCATATTTTATTTAGTTACTAAGCTTCATGCAAGCAACTAGCATATCTGATTCCCTCTATTTTGAAGTTAAATAACATATATATGATATATCTTCACTTGAGTAGCTCTTGGCAGGAAGAAAACCTTTGGAATTGGGCACACATCCATCATTTACAATCACAGCTTCAGATTCTGAGTTGGACAGGGATCCTTCCGAACTCCCTGAGCTCTTCAAGATGTCTTCAGTTGGATGCTTTGTCATAGCATCTGCTCAAGTAAGCAAGATAGCAAACAAATTAATAGACTGCAGACATTTGCAATGCGTTAACATCATGTGAACTTCTACATTCTCATTAATTGAATTGCAGGAGTCAAAAGATCACAAAAGAACAAAAACAAAAAAGCTGCCTTAAATTCAAAAGCAACCATTCTTAGTCACAAACAACAAGGCGATTTGTCTTTAGCCATGAAATCCAGGACAACATTACACTGCACTATTAATATCTCATAAACAAGAGATTCTTCACATTGAAGTTCACATTGCTCACATTGAAGTTGGCATTCTTAGTCTTACTTAACACATGCATAAGATGATCTATTAGATTATCTCCACCAAGTTTTTCTATAGATTGTTGCTATCAAGCCCAATAAACACTGTTAAATATCTATACTTAGGTATGCCAATATGGCGGCCCTATTCGGAAGGCCAAAAGTAAACTCCAAATTAAGAAAGTTGCTTATTTCTAAATCACAGTGCACTCAAATTATAATACCTATATTCAGTATAATGCAAGGTTGGGTCCATTAGCCATCCTGAATGTGCCAGAAACTCAACCTATCAAGCCTTAACTATTTATTGTTTTAAGAAAGAAAGGTCCCAAACCCAACAACGTCACAACCACTTGGAACACAATGAAGGAAAAAATCTGTAATAACAACAATTGAAAGGTCCAAGATTCACTCCGTCATAATAGAATACGCAATTGAACGATTATTTACCTTTCTTATCCTCAGCAGAAGCTAAACCCTTATCATCCATCTTCCCAACCTCAGCACCAGTTTTCACAATTTGAGGAGTCCCTTTCTCTAATCCTCCAGTAACCACAGTATTCACTTCATGATGATGCTTAGGATAATGATAAGACTCTACACTAGAATTATAACCTTCCTTTGCAGTCTCAAACCTCTGCCCGTGCCGGTATCCCGCCGGACCGGGTTTCCTACCCTCCTTCGGTCCCATTTTCACTGGATCCAAATACTTCTGCTGCTTCCTCCACGCCACTTGCTGCAGAGCATAAACCACTTCAGCCACAGAAAAGTATTGCTGCATAAGCAACACTTGATTCCAATTACACCTCCTTTGCTGAATAGCACCAACAACCACATCATACTCACCAGGATCACCAACCACACGCAAATGATGACAAAGAGAATCTATAATCGCATTGGCAGCTGCGAATTCACTTCGCAACCAACCAATAAGCCCATCTCTTTCATCAACAACCCATTGTTGACGGTACTGGTGATGAGATCCATCACCACCACCACCATTTGGAAACTGCATTTTGTCTTGAACTACTACATTTCCCGATGGCATTGCCATGAGAACTTAAAACTATAAAAAGAAATTCACTACAATAGCATATAAAGTGTACCCTAACACAACTAGATCTAATAACAAGTTTCTAAAAATAAAACAGTATAATTTAAGAGGACACAGCACAAAATAAAATGCAGAATTAAGAACGATTAAAGTAAAAAGTAGCAAACTTGTTAAGAAAGTAGAGTGTCGGAAGAGTGATCGGTGATGAAATGTAGAAAAGCGATGGAGGAAGAAAAGTGTGAAATGGAGAGATCTGGCAATGGGGAAATGAAAAGGAGGCTGGTTGAGTTGGAGTGACGCAAAGGGGAGAAGAGAAGAGAAGAGAAGAAGATCTAGGGTTGTGTTGTGTTGTTGATGAAGAATTTTGGGAACTAACTAAGGGAGGATGGCTTATTCATCACGCATGTGGTATGGCTAGGCTATGTATGTATCATGTATGTAATATGTAATGTGTAATGTATGGTCTTAAATGGTGGCTCACACACATACACTCTCTCTCTCTCTTATATTTGTTGCTGTATGTATGTAATGTATGTATACGCATCTGAGACTGCTGTGTGTGGATGCTGCTGATTTTGGATTTTGGAGCGAATATTCTGGAAGCAGAACGGCGGATTTTCACACTTAGTGTCTTCATTTTATATTATTTCCGAGTGAGTACTCATGATTCATGCATGACTCATGAGCTGTGTGGCCAAGGGCAAGTCTGTTATAATTAAATTAACTTATTTATGAACTATTAAAATTTACTCTTGTTATCAAATTCAATTTATTATATTGAAAATATAATTTCTTTTTTCTGCAACCAATAGCAGAATTCTAAAATAAATAATATTACATTTATTTAAAATGTAAAATGACCCTTATTTTAAAACTAGTTTTTTTACAAGCATAACACTTGTAATAATAGGACGAAAGGAAGTTTTTTTTCTGTCAACAAGAAAAATACTACTCATTAGACTTAATTTACTAATTAAATATTATAATCACCAAAAAAAAAATTATGATCACTAAAGTCTTTTATCAGGTAATTATGTACACATGTTATATTATGCATGAACCATATTTTTGACAACATGTATGAACCATATTTAAAAGTAGATTAGTTAGGTATTGATCTATAAATCAGGGTCTCGGGTAGATTGAGCTGAGGTCAGGATGTCCCTTTGTTGTTGAAGTCGGGAGCAGAGTCGAAGTCGGTGGTACCTGTAAAGACACTTTGACGCTCAAGTCAAGGTATGGAAGTCAAAGCAAGGTATATTATTGGAAAAGTCGTACATTGCAACAAGGGGTTGGCCCCTATTTATAGAGCGAGTGCGTGTGGCCCAGTCGTTGGATCGGGCGAAATGATCTCAGTCATTGAGAGCCGCTTGGGTGCACTTCGAGAGCTTGATAGCGCGGTGCTCAGCTTATTTGGTCAGTCGCGGCCCATACCAGGAATTGGGCCCTCGACCCAGTTCAAAACGGGTACAAAAATAGACCCCTTCAAAAAAAGGAATAAAATAGACTATTTAACCCTAAATTTTTGATATTATTGGTTTGCATATTTTAATTTTTTATATGGATCGTTTAATATATAGGTCGAGTATTAGTCTCGCCTCAACATAAAGTTTAATCTCAATTGAGTGGCAAGCTATGAAGCCCAGATACGCGATACGATATGGGATATGATACAGATATGGGGATACGTGAAATTTTTGAAAATCAAGATACGACACGGCTAGGATACTTTAATAAAAATTAAATTTAAATATATAAAAAAGTAACAGAAAAGTAAAATGGAATAGAAACACAAGTAGAAAAAAAAACAAAGATGAAAAACATAAATATTTCACTTTATAGAGATGAAAAAAACTGCACAAATAGATAAAGAATCTCAAAAATATATGGATGAAAGAAAGAGGACAACCGACACACCTGTGTATGAGTGAATAGTCATAAAAAGTAGGGGTGAACAAGTAACTGAGAGTGAGACCACCCGAAATCGTATAATCTGAATAGTTAGTGGTAGAACTTGTATTAAATATTGAGGAGAGCGATAATTACTAACTAAAATATTATTGACTGAGAACTCATATATGAGTGACAATCACGTGCTTAATTAGTTGGTAAGAGGTATCGAAAAAGTATCTAAGAAGTATCATCAGTCGGTAAGAAGTATTAAAGAAGTATCTAAAAAGTATCGAGTGAAATATGTTTTAAAAAGAATTAAAAAATTATTGGATACTCTTTGAGTACGTATCGGGAAGTATCAGGTGTGTATCGGTATTGAATACGTATCGAACATGTGTACGTTACCATTTTTGAAGTATCGAGGCTTCATAGGTGGCAAGGATCAAAGCACGTTCCACGATGAGGGATTTGGATCATGATGAGTACCCTTGATAGACTCAATCTCTCTTGATTAACCATATGTTTGTACTCAAAGTGTAAGGTTTGTTACGAAGTTCAATTAGTCATTTCGTAAGGGAACACTGTTGGAATTTATAGGAATTGAGCATATTGAAGAAGTTATGTTGATGGCTTTCGGCATGGATAAAATTCTTGGAGTGGTTTAACTTCGAGGGATGTATACTCTCTACGGTGGAGTATGATAGTTATTTTGAACTATAATTGTTGGTGTAGACAATAAAAACAGAAGATGTCTCGTGGATCAATTACAATCAAGGTGGAGATTGTTGAAGTTGATTGGAATTGAGCATCTTCAAGAAGTCTCACATTGCTTAGTTTTGTGAAGGAATAGGGAGACCAAGGCTATATAATGGGTACAAGTTCTCCTTTACAAAATGTACTAGTCAAAAAGACCTTAAGTTGTATTTAACTTTGTTTTTTTCTCTTATACTTTTGTTTTACAGTGTTGTGAAATGTAATTTAATATTTTCTTTGAAGGGTGTGGGTGTACAATTTTCACATAGTGATATTCTCTGATTGTCATTAGACAACCGTTCGTGTTTTTTCTCTGATTTTTTAGTTTTCCACATTAAATTATTGCATTCTGATTGTGGTCATTTTATTTTATTTTTATGTTGTTACCCATCAAACACTTCCTAAAGAAAGGTCACTCTTCTATCCTTATTTTACTACTTTGTAATATGAAACTTTGCTTTGACTTCGAAGTCCCTTCCCACCACGACTTTTCAATCTTCTTCAAGGCATTCTTGGTATTCTACTAAGTACTAACGAACATCAAGTGAGCGAGAGTCCAAGCCATAAAAGACTCAAATCAATGGGGAATGTAAAACCTCTCTCCTAAGGGCTTTCAATACCAATGTAAAATAATACCCTCACATAGGGGCGCGATAAGACCCTAGCATCAAGGAATTTAAGACCTCTACCAAGGAATTCAAGACACATGTGTTATAACAACCTCACCAAGGGACCTAGTTTGAAAGACAAAGAAAAATAACTTGGCCAAAAATCAGAGAAGCATATTTGAAAAGGTATGACCGAACATCAATCTTTATGATATGCAAAATATGATGCAATTAAAGACTGTGATCAAGTATAAGTAAGTATTATATTTTCTTTTAACGTAGTAATTGAAATGACTGATAATACAAAATTTAGGAGTTAGATAAAAGGGTAAATGGGGGAGATGGTGTTAAGATATTGGCAAGTGTACCAAATCGTGTAAGTAATAAAACCGGTAAGTACCGGAATATCGTCCTCAAGGATCGAACTAAATTACTAATTACGCTAACAACGACTAATATGAACCAAATTTAAATAAGGGTTTGTTTGAAATGGTTTGAGCTATGAAGCTCTAAAGTAAGCAGTAAAGTATTTTTGAGTTTTTCTAAATAATAGAACGAGAACACGTTTAGGATAATACGATAGACAAGCTGCTAGGGATGAACTACTAGTAACTTCGCACCATTGTCGTGATTTGATTTGAAGGGTAAACTCTCTCTCTACTTTTTTTGCTATCAATCCCTACTCATTCACTAATTTCTATTCCTAGGTTGATTAGTTCTTTGTCGATAGTTAGAACCCGTAATTCCTTAAGTGATTCTAACCACGACAAGCATTTACAACAAGGGTTGCAATATACAACAACCATAGATTATTCCTAAGCTATGAATCGAAGGTATAGAATCTCAAACATTCAAAGATAAAACTTCTGTTTCATAATTCGAACAAACGATCATTGTATAAATTTCCCAACAATACAAAGCATTAAGCACAGAAATTTTATACGCAAAATAGTAGAGAGTACGATATAAATAAATTCTAAACCATCGACAATAGTGCTACATCACAATTAATCCATCCCTAACATGATGAGATTAGCTACACATGATAAAAAGAGAGAAAAGGGGAGAATTACAAGTTGATGATGAAGATGAATGCATGAGAAGCCTCAATCCTTGTTCCCAAGTCTTGATTCTTCAATAGCCGTCAGCTCCAATGAGTTCTCTTTCGTCTGCTAGGGTTCCAATTCGTCCAAAAAGTGAGCAGTCCTCAAAAACGCGTCTCTGGTGTGTTTTTACGTGTTTCCAGCGTTTTTGCGCTTAAGTCGCGCTCCCAGCGCCACTTACGCGCAACTGGAGGATGCTACAGTGAATTCTTGCGCCTCAGTTGCGCCTCGCGCGCAACTGCAGCGCGAATTGGCAGGGACCTCTGATTTCATGCACTCCACTTGCGCTCGACTTGCGCTTGCCAAATAAGCAACTCAAGGTATGACTCTCTGCAAAGCTTACTCCGTATCTTTTTTGAGTCTGCTTGCTTGCATTTCTTCGTTCTTCAATTCCACCTAGTCCCTGGGCACAAAAACACCACAAAACCCAGCATAAACACTGCAAAACAATTAAATCTCAAATAGAACAACTCATTAATATTCTCCTAACAAGTTCCATTCATTCATCAAATTATCAAGTAAAATTCCCGTTTTTCGCAGTGAAAAACATCATGTGATGGGAATTCATCAGATGGCTCTCAAGATTGACATAAGCAATGCCTATCATAGGGTGGATTGGGGTTTTTTGAAGGGCATGCTACGAAGGTTGGGGTTTGTGGAGCAATGGGTTGGTTGGATGGCTATGTGTCTAGAAACTGTCAACTATTCGGTCATGGTTAATGATGAGAGAGTGGGACCTATCACTCCGGGGAGAGAACTCAGACAGGGGGACCCACTGTCCCCTTATCTGTTTATTCTGTGTGCGGAGGGTCTTACTACACTTATCAAGCGAGCAGAGGGTTGAGATCTTCATGGAGTTAAGGTGTGCAGAGGGGCTCATCCCTCACACGCCTTCTTTTTGCTGACGATTGTTTATTGTTTTGCAGGGCTACTGTTAATGAGAGTAGGAAGTTACATGAGATTTTATTAGTACTAGTAGGATACCCGTGCATACGCACGGGGTGTCGTCGCGTTTTTTTTATGAATGAACTTAGATCGTATTTAAATAGTCTAAACTTTACCCCGTGAAAATAAAGACAAAATTAAAGTAGATAATAAATAAGTTTCAAATAAAAAATAGATAAATATAAAAATATAAAAATGTAAAAGTATCATTTAAAAACAATCTATGCATTTTTCCCGTGTTTTTATATATCGATTGCAATTATCCTAATATATATATATATATATATATATATATATATATATATATATATATATATATATATATATATATATATATATATATAATCATAGATTATATATCCCCGTATTTTTTATATATCAAGAAAATTATCCCGTGTTTTTATATATTAGTGCAATTATCTCATAGTCTCAATTGATTATTTGAGTTTATTAGTAGATAGTAAAAGATAGATATTAGATTATCAATAAGAAATATTTATCCCGTGTTTTTTTATATATCAGTGGCAATTATTTGTCACTTTTTAGGTATTAGTAACAAATATTTGCCACATGTGTTTAAAATTATCGATTCGATTATCCCGTGTTTAAATTATCAGTGCAATCATTTCTTAGGTATTAGTGACAATTATTTGTCATTTTTAATTATCAATGACAAATATTAATCTCGTATTTTTATATATCCAGTGCAATTATCCCGTAGTTCCAATTGTTATATATCACCACAGCGGCTATCCCGTAGTAAAAGAAAGATAATAGATTATCAATAAGAAATATTTGTTTTAAATAATAATCAGTAGTTTGAATAGTCATTAAATCTTCTTGTTTTTTAGATAGTAGCTAGGTTTATAGTGGTCTTCACAAATTTTAATTATTAATGACAAATATTTATCCTAAGATTATCAATAAGAAATATTTATCCCGTGTAGATTATTAATGACAAATTTTAATTATTAATGACAAATATTTATAGTAGATAGTAAACGATGAATAGTAGATTATCAATAAAAAATATTTATCCCGTATTTTTTTATATCAGTGACAATTGTCACTTTTTAAGTATTAGTGAAAAATATTTGTCCCGTGTGTTTTAAATATTAATCAGTTTAAATAGTCAATAAGTCTTCTTGTTTTTTTAGATAGTGGGTTTATAGTAGTCATAAAAAATTATAATTATCAACGGCAAATATGAATCTCGTATTTTTTTATATATTAGTGCAGTTATCCCGTGTTTTTTATATACTAGTATGTATCACCCGTGCCAGCACGGATATACATCTCTTCTAAGCGTAAAATTTGTCTTCGGGGTTTGGAAAGTAAAAAAAATTTGTTGAGTGAAGTTCATGCATGGTGTGATTTATATGAGTTTTTTATACGGCGTCGTCTATGAAACTGCTAATGTTACGTAATATATCTATGTTTATATATATATATATATACACACACACACATAGTTATTCTATAAATTTAACTTCGTTTATTTAAGAATATCATAGAAAACGATTTTTGGTATGACATATGTGAATCACTTAATTTTAAACAACACATATGGAAGTTTGCTAAAATACAAAATAATTGAGACATAATATTGCAACTCCCGTGAGAGTGCTTTTATTGTGAGAACTGAGAAGGTGAGATGACTGAACCGTAGCCATATGGTCCAGTACAACATGTTGTGCAAAAACTTTGATCTTTTAAGTTGAAACAAATTTTAACAGCTCTCAAACTCCATTATTGGCATTAGAATAGCCGCATTAGAATAGCCAAGTTCTTGAGAAGTTGGATTTCAAATGTGATATGACAATAACATGTTTGAATCCTCCGGGCTACAGCAATAAACCTTTTCTTCATATAAAATTTATTCTTCAAAATGGAGAAACCTGAATATATGAACTAAAAAATGAACAAACATTCTTATAATATTACCAATATTTTGCGGCTCAAATTTTAGATCAGCCACAAAGTTATGTATACCAAGGCTCTACAGAAACTTTAAAAGGATAGAGTTTTAGTATAGATTTTTTGTTCCAGTCTTTAATTTAATAGATTAATTATAGGCATATTAGCTAATACTCTTAATTATATTAACAACAAACCCACACTATTAAAATCAAAATCAAAATCAAAATCAAAATCAATTCAAAATAATAAACAATCGGAAGGATTAAATCCAAACCAATATCGATCAGTTCATTTAAACTGATGAGAATCCCCTCCTAATTGGAGTACAATTTTCTCTTGCTTGTTTTGGGTTGAATACCCCTTGAGCTCAGTTGTTTATTCATATATAATATTATGTTTGCTTTAGAAAAACATCTCAAATTGATCCATTGTCTGTACTGCACAAACTCATACATTCTCAGAACTCACCCATTGCATACAACTTCATGGTTCCCACATATGTTGCTCTTTTCAAAATCTTAAAGACGTTATAATCTGAAAACACAAAAGAAATAATTAAACTTAGTGTGTGGAAACAACTTCAATAATCGTGTTTTAGCTTAGAGAGAGAATTAGATGTTGACACTAAATTTTATTTCTGATGTATGAGTTTGTAGTATACCGTATTACTTATCAGTTCTGCAACTATAATTACTGCATAGTGTCTCACAGATATTATCTAGTTAATGGATCATTAACAGAGAAAGTATCATAAGAAACTAATCAACTAAATTTGACTCAAAGTTTCAAAATCTTCCAATACCATTCACCCTTCTTTATAACTCGTATTGTAAACCTACAAAAATGTTATTAAAAATGGTGTCAACAAATGCATAAATGTAATAATTTTTGACAAATCACTTAAGCACATTAGGCATTGAACCACACTCCCACTTCTACAAAAAAAATCCAAAAAATAAATAAATAAATCAAATGGCCAACCATGTTCCACATTAGATTTTGATCTTTAATCTTCTCATTTTTATTTTATTAGGAGGTGGGGAGGAAGAATAAGTTTGACAAAATGAAATTACCTGTCTCAAATCTTCAACAGTGGGGAGCTCATTGCCACAACCACCTCGAGTCTCGACAATGAATCCAGATATGAAAAAATGAAATTATTCCAAATATGAAACTATCTTTCTTAGTTTGGCACTTACAATATAAAGTTTTCATATATAAGTTAATTATTGTTATTTTTAGTCCCAATATAAAATTAAACGTATCCATTATTGCTTATGATTGATAAAAAAATGTATCCATTATTGCTCCAATTTTTATCAAATTTTAAATAGTTTTAAATTATGACACTTTATTTTTCTAATCCTAATTAATTGGATCATATATTTGGTCTTGTTTCATAACCGACAATAATTTTTTTTGAAGCACATAACCGACAATAATAATCAATGTGTAAAATGGTGGCAATTTTGTTGAATTTAAAATTATAAATTTAATCCAAATTCAAAAAATAGACGCCATATGTATAAGTTAATAACATTAAAGTAAAATACTAAAATATACCAAATCTGTATACCCATTGTAAATATTATTATTGCATATGAATCAGATTTTATTTTTTCAAATTTTACTTGGTGGTTTTAAAATATTAATCGAGGTATGGAATTCATTAAAAGCGAAATAAATGAGTAGTAATTGGTGGAGACGTTTTTAGATTAGAAATAACATATTTAAAAAAACAAAAAAAACACAAATCTATAATTACAATGGAGACGTTTTTAGCTGAAATTTTTTAAAATGTTAAATAAAATGATCATCTTGATATAAAAAATATACGTACATTAACTGGATTGCAGTATTTTTTTATATAATAATATATGAAAGGATAATTAATATGTAATATAAAATTTTGAACAAAAATATATAATATACAATGTTTTATATGAATTTTAAGTATTATCTTTATAATTAACACTTTCGAAAGTTACTTTGTTTAGTAATATATTATGGGATGAGCATTTAAGTGGGAAGGTCCCGAAGGTGTTGAGTAGAGAAGGAGAGAAAATAACTTTGATACAAATGGTGGAGAGAAATGTAAAGAAAAGAATAGAAAGATGAAATTCTATTATTCATTTTTTTGACACATATATTGTAAAACACCCCTCACAATGAGACTACTTGTCAATCAATTAGGATCCAAGTGAGTTGACCCAATGAGTCAATAGAAACCCCGAAGTCGATGGATTAGGATCGCATTTAAACAACAAAGTTGTTGCCTAAAATATATAGTCACGTACACAACACATTGAAATGAATTAATAGATATTTAAATTTAAAAGTGTCACAAATTTGATTGCTTTGTTCTATCAGAAATTGGTTGTCACAAATTTGAATTTGAGTTACCTTTTAAAAAGAAAATTTTGAAATCAACATTTATTGGCAGTAATCCACATTAATATTGGAAAGAGTAATAAAAAAATTGTAGAGAAAGGTGGGAGAGAGTCATAGTATTTTAAATCTGCTAGTACTATGACCATTCCATGTTGACCACATTGAAGGTGGGAGAGAGTCAAATTTTATAACAACCTGCTAATTGTGTAATTGTCAAAAGAAGTGGTCGCTTGTGTTTCATATTAATTATGTTTGGATCCAATTAAAAAATTTTTCTAATTTGCAATAATTTAACTATAATTAGTTCAAAATTTGGATATATGGTAGTTATCGTATTCAGGTTAATACACAGATTTGCAAACACGATGTCATTTCAGCAAATTAGTTTTGCTGCAATAAGTAGTGGACAAAATAGTATTGCAATGGAACACCAACAGAGTTGTTAGCAGAGTCTCCCCTAAGAGCGAACATTGTTGTTCCAGTGTGATCTTCAACTTTCACGTCAACTCCAAATCTTGAAATTAATGTAAGAAGCAAACGTTTAGAACAATGAATAATATTGAACTTGTCTGCCTAAAATATTGTATTTACGAACTCAGTTGTTTATAAAACTTACGCGCTAGTGAAGAGGATGCCAATGATATGGGCGATCACAACATATGGTGATTGCTGAAAGAATTTCAAGTGAATGATTAGTCGAAAGCGGCAAACTACATCGATTACATAAGACAACAATAATTGAATGTGCAAATAATTAACTCGGGGAAAAGAGCTATTTGCAAAAATAGGTTGACATATTCGTAGTGTAGAAGAAAGTCCGAGAATTGTGCTTCATGTAGATCCATTTTTTTCAGTGATTTTTTCCACATGACAGTATAGTAACATATCGTTTTATTGTTCTATTTTATGGCAGATATCATTTATGCTGGGTAAACGTTGGCTTCCCTTGCACGATTCAAGATTTCAATAGGTGTAATATTGATCCTTGAAATAAGGAAAGTTTTTAATACAGTTTATTGCAAATAAACGGATGTTTATTTGTCATGCTCTTGTGATGCATTATGTTGAACGATACCAGCTAATTTGTTTGATGGCCCAAAGCGTTGTATACCATCCGTTTGACTGCCTTTTATGTTAGATGCAATCAGATCCGTCCATTTGTCCATACGTGGAGGTTAATAAATGAAGTGGCTTGCCACGTAATTTTCATGAGATGTGTGTGGCATTTTCCTATTGGTCCTATGTGGATGCACATGTGGACAACTCATGAATTAATATAGTTATGATATCAGTGCAGTTATCTCGTAGTTTCATATGATTATTTTCGTCGATTAGTAGATTATAGTAGATAGTAAAAGTTAGATAGTAGATTATTTTGGAGAGAAAAAATAAAATTTTAAGGTGATAATTTTTTTTAGTGTGAAGTGATAAGAGAAATAAAATAATTGTTTATGGGAAAAGTAAAATGAAAAAAGGAAGAAAAAGAGTGTAGGAGAAAAGTGAAAAGGATGAAAGAGAGTGTAAGAAGTAAGAGAAAAAAGGAAGAAAGAGAGTTTAAGAGAAAAGTGAAAAAGTGAAGAAGAGAGAGAGTGTAAGAAAAAAAGTGAAAAAAGTAAGAAAGAGAGTGTAAGAAGAAAAAGAGAGAAAGAGTGAGTAATGACACTTTTACCCTTAAATTATATATGTGTCCTGTTAATAAGAGATCTAAATTGGTAATTTCATAAGAGGTTTGTTTGTATAAATAGATAAATAGATAGATATTAGATATGAGAGGGCCTCAGGTCAAGCTATTGATTTGCAGAAATCAGAGGTTTACTTTAGCCGAAATACTTCCAAAGAGTGTAGATAATACATCGCCAGGGAGCTGGGAGTTTTGGAATGTTTGGGTACCGGAAAATATCTGGGTTTACCATCTATGATTGGTAGGAACAAAAAACAATTTTTTGGCTATCTCCGGGATCGGATGTGGAAGCGTATTCAAAGTTGGTCAGGAAAACCTTTGTCAAAAGCCGACAAGGAGGTTCTTGTAAAATCAGTGGATCAGGCTGTTCCGACATATTGTATGAGTACTTTCATGCTTCCTACCTATTTAGGGGAGGAGCTTGAACGTATGCTAAGTCTAGTAGAACATGAAGAGGTAAGTTGGTTTGGTGGAGAAGCCAATGTGGCTCTTATTCAGCGAAGTCTGCTTATTTTACGATTATGAATGAGTTGGTTGATAACTCTCATCTCCGGATTGAAGATCCCTGGATGGCAATCTGGAGACTTAAAATCTCAATGACTGTCAAACTGTTATTATGACGAGCGGCGAGAGGATGTCACCCGACTAGATGTAATCTTCAGATGAAACATGTTCCATGTGAGGTGAGATGTCCAATGTGCTAAGGGAACCCGAAAAATGAATGGCATACGTTATTCGATTGTGAACGTGTGGCCGATATTTGGCGAGATTGTGGCCGTTTAAAACGGCATACGTTCGGAATGACAATTTTTTTTTTTTGAAATAGCATTAAATTGTATCTAAGCTAATCACATCCTATTTTTAACCAAATAAAGCTAACCACATTTTAAATTTAAACTCAGTCCTTTGATCCCCAATATTTTTTTCTCACTTAATCTTATTCTTGTGGCGAAAACAATACACCATTTTTGCTCCATCAAGAAATCTGGTTGCGAAAATTTAAAATAGAAAATGAATGGAGACATGGTCAGATTGTGTCAGATTTATGTTTCATAAAATGTAAAATGCTGTTATTAAAAACAAAAAGCCAATAATATAAAAATATTTAACATTAGAATTCATCATTTACAAAATCTTTCAACCAAGTCACAGCTAAAATGGTCGGTTGTTTTGTATGTTGTTTTCTGCTAACGTTTATATTCCCCTAATAATAAATCTATCTAATTTTCCTTGTACAGTGTGTCAAAAAATAATATATCAATTTCTTTTGGCTCCTCTTTACAACATATACACATGGTGTAGCTTGGAAACTTAGAAACAAATAACTACCTATAATCATAGAAAACTCAACTACCACTTCAAATCTCAATTCAATTCAATTCAATTCAATTCAATCAATCAATCATACACCTGAATCTGATGAAGAAAAAATGAAAGTGAAGACATTAACTTTAGTACATAGTGGAAGCCCACTTTGCTGACCTGCAGGGCTCCATTATCATTCTCTAACTTGACTTTGGATACCATTTTAGATTTTTGATAAAATGACTATAATGTCCAGAAGATGACAAGTATAAATGACCACATACCAGACAGGTAATGAACATTATGGATTCATGGACAAAAGAATAAAACAACTCAAGTTAAATCAATGTTTCATGTTTCATATATATAACAGTCAAAAGAAATAATTCATACCTAAATTCCTTAAAAATAAATCATGCTAAATAATTTATTGAAACCCTGAGGTAAAGTGCAATACATGAATGACAAAATACCTGGGAACCTAAAGGTATGAACTATACACAATACATACCCCCCTCTCTCCTCACCAAAGGAACCATATCAAAACTATGATCATATTCATGAATTCTATGCCCCTTTTCTCTCTATACACCAAAAAGAAAAAATTAATAACCCAGGTAATGAAAACAGATCTTCATATGGAAGAACCTGCTTAAAATGAAACAGCTTCTGCTTGTTTTCCTCGGCTGTGATGGTGTCGTTTTCCATGGCGATGGCGACCGCTACCAAACGTGACAGGATCGAATCTTCTTAGTCTTTCGGCTTCTTGGGGATTGATCTTACACTCGGATGGAGGGGCTTTATTATACCGGATTTTGTCGTAACAGTAAGAGTATTGCATGTGTTTCTTTCTGAAGTTCTCCATTTTGATTTTTTGTACTGGTGTAACACCAGAAGGAATTGCTTTAGAACTTAGAGAACTGTCGCACTTGGTTACGTGCTCGATTGGATCGACTGCACAACCATGCAAGACAAAGTCTGAGAATTTAGCAACATAGGGTGCATACTTGTAATTTACTCTGTATTTTCCTCCATTAGTAGCCCAATCTGATGCATCCCATATTGTTGCATATAGAGTCATAGGTTTAGAAGGGAAATCTCCTCCCATTGATTCTGTTCGCGTAACTTCTCTAATGGGAATATTATCTACATAAAATCTGTACAAGATAAACAGTAACACAAATTAGGAAAACATGGTTAACAACTTAACATGGTTGACTAGGAAAGTTAGAATTCATGCTGATTTTCTTATACCTAAGAGGTACAAATAAAGAAAGAATAGGTAAATAGATAATTTCCAAACCACAGTGCAAATATCTAGTTGTAATCAATCTCATTGAGTAAACAGATCATCAGCTATAATAGTAGTAATAATACTCTAACAGGAAAAGAGTGGTTGTTGAGAGAAATCTTTGAACAAAACATCATGAATCCAACAACAAAATCCATCAAGTTACTATTTATAAAGAAGGATCATGTTAAGAATAATGAAAAAGACACTATCATAACAAAGATGTAGCCATATTATTGTTGAGTAAAATCCAAAAGAGAACCAAATATGGTTATGTAGGAGGGTTGGCTCACATGATTTTAGAATCTGTCCAGAGAATGCTGTACTGATGAAAATCTTCAGCAGGATCAAACCAGAGACCATATCTTTCTTCTCTGCCAATGCCGGTACTTCCATTTCCATAAACATTGGTTTGAATCCTCCAGTCTTTTCCTCTAATGTTTCCTAAAAACTCAAAGTCTATTTCATCATGGTTCTTTTCATACATGTCACCATTTGACATCTGCAAATAAAAAAAAAAAATGATAAGACATTATTCTTAGTCCTTTTTCAACACAGACTCTTCTTTTGGTTCAAATAGTCCATATATAAACATTTACAATGTAAAATGTCATTATTAAATAATGTATAAAAAATAGTATAAAAATCTAAATTTCAATCTTCATCAGTGACAGTGAGAGCATGCAATTGAAAAAACAAATGAAATTTAACACTATCTGATTGATTCTTATATTACAAAAAAGTTTACATGCATGTCTTCAACACCTCTATGCTATATTATAAAGTTTACAAATTACAAAACAAAGAGGAAAAAAAAATTAAATAATGAATAGTTAAAGAAAATCACTTACATAAAAGGCAACAACAACTCCAGCAGTGTAATCAGCAGGCAACTTAATGGAAGCACTGAAATACCCATGAAGGTAAAGATCATCAGAAACAAATCCAGAACCTGCAAACAAAAAAACAACCCAGAAATGAAAAAACCAAAAAGGTCAAGACTTTAGGTCGAAAATCACCTTGAAAAGAAGAATCAAACAACCCCATAAAGATTTGTTAAAAGGGTAAAAAAGAAAAACCTGTTCTCTCATCGAGTGAAAGATGCACCGATTTCCCATCCCTATGGATAAACAAGTTATTGTCTCCAAACAAGTGTGTGTATCCTTCATCAAAAGGTATGATAGGTAGGTTTCTCGTTGAGGCAGAAGCCAAAACAAAAAGCATAGGGAAAAACAAAAGCAACCCCATAAGTGATTATTTTACGCAATGAAGAAGATTAATGTGTGGATATATAAGAAGTGGTGGAAAGAAGAGAAGAGAAGGGATATGGAGAAGAAGGAGAAATGGAAAAGGGTGACAGATAGATAGATAGATAGAAGAGGAGAGGTTTGGAATAACTTGTAGTTCTACAGCTAGAAGCGAGAGAGAGAGAGAGAGGCACAGCCAAATGAGGCTTTTATTTTATTTTATTTAAATATTGGGAATTTGGGAGTGTGTGTTGTGTTGTGTACTGTTAAGGTGAGCTGTGTTCAAATATAGACAAAATGTTTATTTATTTAAGAAAAAGTGATTAATGAAAATGCTCGTTTTCATTGATTAACAATTAAGTAACGTTAAATGGACGGAGTTTTAAATGTATTATTAATTATTAACATTCCTCTCTTGTGATATTCTGTCCCCTTAATGTTTTGCCAATTACTCGATACTACTAGTGGTCCTCTCTTATAGACACTCACTTTATAATGGATTAGTAAAATTCATAAGAGTATTATTTTGGAATAAGTCAATGTTTGAGAGAGTATTTAAAAGAGACTATTGCTAGCACTTCTTATACTTCCATTTAGTTTAGACACTAGAGATAAATAAATGTAAGAATACATATATACTCTCTCCCGTTCCAATTATAAGAAGATTTTACAAAAATCACTAAGACTAACGAGGTTATTAAATGTGATGTAAATTTAAGACTTATATCCCAAATACTTATATCTCTGATATTAAATTTTTATACTCACTATGTGACTTTCCAGTAAAATATATCATATTAAATAGGGTATAAAAGAAATTTTAACAATTAATGTTTTTTGTAAAATATATCATTTTCTTATAATTAAGATAAAAATCTAAAAAATTTCTTAAGGACAAGAGGGAGTAAGTAAGTTTTAGTTCAAAAAAATACATGAGTTTTAATTTATTATATAGAGAGAAATGAAAAACATAAAATTTTCTGTTTGTTTAACTGGATAAAAAAGGAAAACATAAACAATTAATGAAATGTCTTTTAGTTGTTGATAAGTTGAGAAGAATGTCGACTAGACTTTACACACCAGACAAAAATAAAGAGATAAATAGATAAAATAAAACGGAAAGCAATTTTCTTTTAGAATATTATTTTTTTTTTATCGTGAGGGATTTTAATACTAATAGTTTATACTAGTTTATGGTATATATGGAAATTCACTCATTAGTTAAATTCCAAGGGTTGATGAATACAAAAGTTGAAATTATATTTTAAAATTATACCATTTAATATATTGAAAAGAGTATATATATATATATATATATATATATATATATATATATATATATATATATATATATATATATATATATTTATTGACAGTGAGTAAATATACTTTTTAGAGAGAGGTTTTATTTTAAATTTTTTAATTGATGCTCAAAGAGTCTTGACTAGTATTTGCTTTTATAAACCAAAATCAATTTTAACGATGGATAAGTTTGAATGAGTTTATTTGAGAACTTTCTCTACTAACATAAATCTTGTATACGAAACTGTTTGAGAGAGAACATGGAAACAAACATGCATATGCTCATAAACTGCTTTCGGAGTAATTTATATGTTCTCAAAATGATAGACATGAAAACAACTTATGGCTTATAGAAAAATAATTTAGCATTATTTAATCTTTTATTATATAAATAGCTTATGTAAACACTTATATGATAAATGTTTATGCCATAAGAGCTTAATTAAGTTGTTTATCCAAATGGGCCCTATATTATGTTAATATGACAGGGATAAATTAGTTACCTTCGCAGATAATTGCGGAGACTAACCTCTTGAGTCTGGTAGGATTATAATGGACAACGAAGCTTTCCGTCAAGAGCTTTAACGCTGTTGCGTTCACAAGGCTGGACTCGAACCCAGTACTTTCGTTAAGCTAGAAGAGACCCAAATTATTTCATCAAATATTAAAAATACTAATATTAAAAATAGTTTTGTCTTTCAATTTCATATTTACCAAAAATCAAAGGAACTAAATTTTCAAATTCAAATGTTTATTACCTTTTTCAAATAAGCACTAACTGCATTTCATTCATAATCAAACTGAAAATATATGTAGAAATTTCATAGTATTCTTGAGAACCCGCTGAGAATAAGGCCACCCCAACAAACGAGTGAGCAATCTTATTATTATTATTCATAATACTAAACTCAACATTAAAATTGTAATTAAAAAAAGAAAAAAATATTTTGCAAGCAGAAATTAAACAACGAAATCCAGAAACTATAACATTATTAGAGTTAAATGCATCGACGACCAACTTGGCATATAAATTACGATGGTTTATTAATTATTGATGATTGATGAATTTGTCTTGGTGAGGAGGACAGACACATGGAAGTTGTATTTTTTAATTGAAATTCTTATATAATGTATCTTAAGTTCAAAGATTTGGAAAGGAGATACGTAATTATAGCTTAAAGACATGTGGTTTATAATGCTTTTTAATAAACAATAATAAAAGCTTGAAAATTAAGCTTTGAAGGCTTAAGAAGGGGATAAAGTGTCAAAATCAATAATAGTGATACTAATAACAATAATAACAAGAACATTTTTTTTTTTGATGTAAAATAAGAAAAGCAAGTATGAACAAAAGAAGAATAAAACAGCAAAGCAATAGTCAATAGTCAAGACGGCGTATATGAATGATTAAGGCAAACATAGTAAATATATATTCCATAAACTTTTTTTTAGCACTCAAAAAGGAAAACTCCTTTAAAGGGCTAAATTGGTAATTAAGCATCTCGTTGCAATCTGGATGAGATTATCAGGAACCGACTCACACCGCTCCTGTTTGGTTGTCCCCTAGTGTGGCACAGTTCATTTCAGAACTAGAAAGACATTAATGCCACGTGCCTATTGCGTAAATGTGTATGATAGTTAAGGGCATTAATGGAACAGAAAATTTGAACGCTCCGAATCTTCAATCAATTAAACCAGAATAAGAATTGCGTGGGCCAGCAATTTAAATTCGGCGCCCCTCTGATTTGCCACGTGGATGTCACGTGTATACCGAATTTTTCTATAGCGCCGAATTTGACGCGCCATCCAATCAAAATGCATGATTCATAATGGTTGGTATTCACCTTGCAACCCCTTTTTCTGTTAAAAACATTTAATCTTTTTTAAGATTAACTATAGAAAAACTAAATCTTTGCACATTCTCTAGGTTATGATTTCTTATTGTGTTGAAACTTTTTTAAGATTTTGTTTGACCGATAAACTTTTTTAAGATTAACTATGGCTAAACACAAAGGGTGTGTTTGATTAACAATTGCCTATCTAAAAAGCGATAAGAATTTGACCGCACAACTTCAGTTGTATTCTGTTTGATTTGAAATCGCTTTCAAAGATCTTGGATAGAAATGAGAAAGATGGGTGACCGACAAATACCAGCATTCATGTACTCTCATAAAATCACAATCTGTTTTTTGTCATGAAGATAACTTTCGATCACTCAAAAAAGTAACAAAATATTATTTTTATTTCCTATTTAATAATTTTTTTCTCTCTCTATTTCTCTCTCTCTTCCTCTCTCCCTCTCTCTCTCATATCCCATTATTCTTCTCTGTCATTTTTTCTACCTTTCTAATATCTTCTCATCTCATGACTTATCTTCTTCATCTCTCTTTCTCTCCCCCCTCTCCATCTCTCATCTCTTTTGTATTTTGTCATCTCATGACATCTCTTTTTTCTCTCTCCTTCTATCTCTCTTCCATATTCTCATTCGTATGTTTTTCTTTATAATTTTTTAATTGTAATATAATATATATTTTATAAAATCATTATAAACATTAGAAAAAGAATTATCGTAAAATTTACATTTTTTTCTTGTGCTGTCCATGATTCATCAAACAATGATCTTTGACAAAAGCTTGTCACCCAGGTCAGATCCTATCTAAGTCTTGTCCATCATCCAGATTGTCTTATCCTATTTACAAATCAAACTACCCAAAGTGTTTTAGCGCTTTCGACGAAAGTCTAATTTTCATTAGAACTTAAAACATGTTTTATAACTTTGCTTAATTAAAAATATTTAGAAAAATCATATAGTGTTTCATTTATCTTTTTAAGATTTTAAAAAAAACATGTGTTCAAAAAAATAATATGAATTTTAAATTTTATTTTTTATTATACAATAAATCACGCATCTTTAAATCTAATCAAATGTTTATTTTTACAACCTCAAATGTGTTATGATGTATTTATAATTAAAAAAAACGTGTTAGGATCTAATAGAAGTACTGGCAATACACTCATTGACATTTTGTATCCAACAATATTTACTTTAGGATTTGGATAAAATTCACACAAGTTCCGTTATTTTGAAAATAGGACTTACTTATTTAAGTTTTGTTTGATGAAAAATAGTAGTAGATGACAGATATGTTAGTGGATGAACAAATAACAAATAGTGTATGTTAATTAATAGTCGGTCTGTGAATAAGCTAGTTGATAATATTTACTTATATTTTAAATAATTTTTCTTATTATTATCTTTATTATATTTGAAATTTTAAGCTATTTATTTAATAAGCGTATTTTAAAAATTCAAGGTACTACTGTAAATAATCAATTTTTTGTTCAAGTACTACCCCTATATTTCTTGTTTTATTTAATTTGTTTTGCATTGTTTTCCGAATAATGAATCTCCAAAAGGCAGGGACAGGTTACAACTGTAGTACTTGTTGCTTGACAGCTGACGGGACATGCTGTCTCCTTCCACATCATCACCAAACTAGCCGTTGTCCAACCTGGACCCCAATCACCCCGTCATTCACGGAGTCAAACCATACCCATCCCCAATCACCATCCTTTGCCCTTTCGTAACCTCCGTCCAAAACGGCGTTACCTCTTTTCACACCCACCCATCAAATCCTGTGACTGTGGAGTGACCCTCTCTGACCCGACTCTACCTGCTCACCAAGCGGGACCCAACTTTCACGCGCACAAATAAAATATTTAAAATAATCAATTATTTTCCACTTTTTTCCTTTTTCATTAATTAAAAGAAGATTTGGTAGTAAAATGTTGTCACTTTTTTCTCCATTGGGAAACGCGTGCTTTATTTATTTATGGGAAAGGAACCAGCACCTAACGGTGTCGTTTCCCACTATTCTGCTTCGCGTATTTTAGACCATGCACACATGAATTCCTTAACATGCGCGGGTAGTGATTACCGCTTTTGGGACATGGGGATATGGGGTTGGAATCCCTCCCTCCTGTGTGACAATGGATCCCAAGGTGCATAGTTGATGATGCTGTATTGGGTGGATACATGCACGTGAGTTTTGGTTAAAATCCCAAGGAGATATCTCAGCCGTTCATTTTATTACTCGGATCTTTAAACAATTGTCTATCGTCTATCGCCATGCATGAATATCAACGGTGATTATTCTTCTTCTTCATTGCTTGTTGGGTTAAGTAGGTGAGGGTGAATTGTTGTTTCAGAAATTGAAGACACATTAATGTTGTTGACTTGGAAATAGTAGCGTTGATCCATTTCTAATTTCTACTACTACTTCGTTCGGTATCCATTTAATGACATATTCGGACCGTTAGAGAATTTTTCTTTTATTCACAATTTTAGTCCCCTATTTTTCCAATTTTTAAAATTAAGTCCCCTCTAGGAAAAATAGGGGATAATAAAATCGTGATTTCTTGAAAATAGAGACTAAAATCGTGAATGAGTGAAAAATAGGGGACTAAATTTGTGAGAAAAATTCTTGGGGACTAAAATCGTGATTCTATGAAAATAGGGGACTAAATTCGTGAAAAAAATTCTTGGGGGATCAAAATCGTGAGTTAGTGAAAATAGGGGGACCAAAACTGTAATTAAGCCTTTTTCTTTTTATATAAGCAGATCACAGTCAGTAGAAACTAACACACACAATTATGATGTCTTCAGTTCAAATTTGAGAGATGATATTCAACTTAACAATTTTTAAAAGTGTAATTTTAAGATACTCTCTCTGAACTCAAATATAAGTAACAAACACTTTTTAGGTTAATTGTCTAGATACATTACTTTTTCAATGAAACTAAAAAAGTGTTTGTTTTTATATTTGAGTCAGGATATGAAGATCAAATTCGAGTCTTAATGTTCCAGTGGTGTAGCTCAGTTGGTTGGAGCTAAGAACATCTTTTGCTTGCTCTTGGGGTCCGTATGCTACAGTCCCATCTCCATTTCCCCTACATGTAATCATTGTCAGCCTCTTGAAGAAAAATAAATCTGAGTCTTAATTGAATGTCTCAAAAATTACTAAGAAGGGAGAAGCACACTTGCTGACAATATAAGTATTGGTGGTCAGTCAAATTCTCCAACGTAAATTAGCCAAAATCAGTGGGTAATGTGCACCAATTAACATATTAACCAAAAAGTTACTCACGCCGTTCCTTAACTTTGATACTTTTAATTTTCAACTTGTTCCAACAAATTTTTTGTTGTCACTTTCTTTGTCTCAGTCATCAAATGAGTTTGTGTGGAATGTTTCGCGACATGTTTTTTTTTTTTTTCTAAGAAGAGTTTGTATAGTTCTTAAAGGCAAAAACCTTATGCCTCTCATTATTCGATGCAAGTAGGGCTGACAATGAGTCGAAACTCGATCAGTTCGATCGAAATTCGACTTGATAAATAGCTCATTGAACTTGGTTCATAAAGCAATTGAGTTGAACTCGTTAAATAATTGAGCCAAATTTGAGCTATGTATATATATAGTTCGTCTCGTTTGGTTCATGAATCAGCTTGATATATATATATATATATATATATATATATATATATATATATATATATATATATATATATATATATATATATATATATATATATATATATTACTCTACCATTTTTATTTTATTATGATCTATGTTATGCATTTTGTGTTTCTAGAGCAAAGTTTTTTGTTTTATTAGTTGGTTTGTTGAACACCAATTATTATATCATTATACAACTCTCAAATTATTTTATTGTTATACTTATTTATATTTTTTTATCAAACTCATGAGATAGGTAAACAAAAATATTATAAGTATATTTATATTTATATTTATATTTATATTTATATTTTCAATTAGGTAATTATTTCATTCAAAACTACTAGTAAATTGCTATTTTTAAATGTTAGAAATATTGAATTTATGTTTTTTTAAAAAAAAAAAAAAAAGAGGTTTTTTTAACTTCTTATTCCTGTAAGCCGAGCTAACGAGTTAAATCGAAGGGCTCACGAGCTTGTCTCGATTCGAGTTTGAAAAAATAAAATAGTAAAACTCGTGTCGAGCTATGAGTTAAACCAATTTTAATCTAATTGAGCCCACCTCAACCAAATTCGACTTATTTTCAGCCCTAGATGTAAGGATAGGCCTTAACAAGTAGAAAGAAGATAAAGGAACTACTTTTTTTTCTAGTCTTCCGATAACGATCAATAAGTGTGAATTTTTTTTTTGGAAAATAAAGAATATTTGAAGTAACATTACACCCATGAATAAGGGGATAGGGTCCAATGATTAAAACAAATAAAAAAAGTGATAGGGTCCAATGATTAGTCGTCATCGGACGTAAACTGCCACGTCATGAAGAGTGGTCCCTTTTCTTCTCGTGGATCGCGGCATTTTTATTATTTTCTGTCTGAGCTGGACTCGGTTTGGGCTCATCCATTCAATTCAGGTATTCTTTTGTGGTTTTGGATCCATTCAATTTTATCCTGAACTCAACAAAACAAAATAAATAAAGAAGAGTTTATCCATTTCATATGTGGCCATTTGCCAACCATTAAACACGAAGAGGAAGAGCAACAGTTGGGATGAGAGGTTTGAGGAGCAACTCTTATTATGTGAATTTTCACATTTATACATAAAAAAGTCTTCCATGCGTCAATATTTTAACATGTTTTTTAAACTAAAATTTGACAACTTGATACTATTATTAGAAGGGTGTTACACACTCAAAGGATAGTGACAACTCAGCAGCTCAAGCAAGTGGAATAACAATTGAAGAGCCAAATAGGAAGAGTAACAGAATCAGGAAAACAAATGTGAAAGCTGAGGGATTACACAACTACATATAAATAGATAGTTTGCATAGGGAGGGAGTTAGTTAGTCATTTTCTTGAACAATGCTCATGTTGAGATTGTCTTCTCCCTCTCTATTCTTTCTTCTTTCTTTCTGATTAGGAATTCCCAGTGAATCCCTTTCTTCTGTAATTGTACATTGGTGTGTTCTCCTTGAATTCTTTCGGAATAAATATATGATCGTACCTTGACCAATGAAGAGTTGAAGTGTTGATTGATTCGTCAGATGGGCCGGTCGTTGAATGAGTGAAAGGACCGGTCCTGGCTTCACGCGTAGAACACCTCGGGTGAGTACCGCAAAGACACTCAAGCGATCTAGTGAGAGGTCGCTTCGGCAGATAAAGCACGAGTTCGAAGCGTCACGATGCCATGTGCGAATGGCGTATATATATCTGCGAGTCCGACCGTTTTGCGAAGATTTCGGCGGCGAGAATTGCGCTCCAAGCGGCGTGTTTGGGCGATCGTGATGGGTGGGCCAGCGAGTCCAATTCTTTGCTAGCGATCTCGTATTCTTGTCTACACCCCTAACAATATACAATTGAATTCACCCTAAATCTCTGTGGGAACTTGTTGAATGAACTTGAATCTTCCATTGCAATTTAGAGTCATTACAAAGGGGAAAATTAAAGAAACGAAATATGAAGTTAATGAATATTTAAGTTACTAAGATTTTTTTTAAAAAAAGTAACAAATAATTAGAAAATTTGTTGCCTCTCTCTCTCTCTCTCTCTCTCTCTCTCTCTCAAAAACAGTGGCATCAACATTACATTTCAGCTCCCCCAATGTCAGCTTCATCCACATTAACTGATGAGGAGTACTATGCACAACTGGCCTCGTACCTAGCAAGTGACGAACAAACTCCTACTCATGCAAAACCTCCATGGCAATTCGAACCGAGACACCTACCTGACTAGTAATTTCATGTTTTAAAATTGTTAAATAACAAATTCATTGTCAATCTTGTTGAATATCTCTCTTATTATAAATAAATTGCTAGATCATCATTCAGTCATATAAATTAAGTGATATAATGCAACCTCATAATTTATCTTTTAAATATTTGGATCAATATAATATTTACTAATATAAAATAAAATAAAATAAACCTTTTAAAAGGGACGGATAGAGCTGTCAATTTTGGCCATGTCCAACGAGCCAACCCCAAGGCCCGTGTTTTGGGTTGGGCTGAGCTCGTTAAATAGAGGCTAATGAGCAAATCGGGCCATTTTGGCCCAACTCAATTGGTTGATTGCCAACTTTTTTTATGTTTTTTTCAGCAATTTTTAAGATTTTTTTTTTTTTAAAAGTTAAATTAGGCTGCGGCCGACCTATCACCCTAGATTTTTGGACTAGGTTGGGCTACACAACATACAACTCTATCGATAGACAGGCCTAGCCCATGTTTATGTTTTGGCCCAATGGGTCGGACTGACCGGATCACCCATCTTGACAGCTGATGGGGTACATTAATTCACGTGTAATGGTAACAAAAACATGGTGGCTGCCACGACCCGTGGCAGAATAACAGTGACCCTGTTTTGCTGAATTTCGTTCTGATTCTCATTCCGATTCGATTCCGTTCCTTTTCCAACTCAATCCAAACATCAAAACAGATATTATATCAACATATTTCAGTCCAAACATAACAATTCAACAATCAAATAATAATGGTTTCGTTCTAAGTTTTGAAAACACGTAATTTTCGTAAAATACCGTTTACGACTCAAAAATTCACGAAACTCAAGATTTCGAAAACCAATTTAAACCAGTCACACAAACAACATACAAAATCCCTAATCGTGAGTAAAACTCACCGGTTGTGATGAAAATCACGTAAAATCCGAGACTTTCGGAAGCTCACAATTTTGAACTTCCCGAACTCGCTCCGAAACTTCACAAACTGTTCCCAAATCGAACTCGAACAATCCCTCAAGCCTCTACACCCTATGAACAGAAACCAATGCTAAATACAAACCCTTTGCGTATTTGAACATCTAAATTTTTTCTAGACCCTTAAGTTCCCCAAAATACACTGTCAACACGTATTTTGTGACAAACTTATTATTTTTTATCAAACCGGTTATTTACGAAGAAACGTCTATTATTTGAAGAGTTAAAAAAAATTGAATCCTAACGTACCCTAAAACACACTGCCTAACATTTCACGTTATGCGTTTTGCTTCAAAATAATTTTGTCCCCATTAAGTACACCAAAACACACTCTTTAGCATCTCACTTTACTTATTTTCTTACGAAATTAAATCTTTTTTTAATCGAAAATTGTCATAACATGTAAATTTTTTCGAGATTGTAAAGTACCTCTTAAAATATAAAAAAGAAAAAATACAAAACCTTAAAATATAAAAGAAGAACCTTGGGTGTGACAAAAACTCATGTGTGGAAGATAACCACACAAACCGACGGCCAAGTACTCGTGGCGGTCGGTTTCTCGGTGTAGATTAATCATCGATAAAGTGATGAAAGCTGTGATACTAATAACACTACACGGTAAAAAAAGTAAAAGAAAAAAACAAAGAAAAACTAGAAAAAAAAAAACAAAAGCCAATTGAACAAAAAAATTGGAAGTTGCACAAAAAAATTATTCCCGCGGACCTTGGCAAGTCTATGCCAAACCGCATAAGGTATTAGATATTAAGTCAGTTTGGACAATATGAACTTTTAAGAAGTGAAAGATTTCCTTGGTAGGGCTATAGAATGAGAAAGAACAACATTAATTGTTGCACTTTGGTGGGCTTGAGCTAAGCAAGGGTCTTATCTATTGCGTCAATATATTTTTTTATAGGCAAAATATTATATTATTGAAATTACAAGGGATACTTCAACTATTATATTAAGAAAAAAATTATACTATCAGTTGCGTGGATATTTATTTTTGCACCCTATTATTGTCTCCACATGACATGATGCATGGCGAGAGATGTGTATTTGGGGATCCCAGACCTCAACATGATATAATTATAAAATATTGTAATCACCCTTTGCATCCAAATTAAGTATATTTTCTTGGCATGCATTACAAGTTTGTGTACCAAGCAAGACCTAGATCGAATAGTAAATTAACTAAACAAGAAACAGATTCCTATGACAATATAGAAAATTCTCAAGACATATACGTAGAATGTATGGCACAAAAAGATGCCAGTAACTAACTAGAAGCAAGAGTAAAGCAATGTATTTTTTTACTCAAAGTAAAGCAATGAATCAATTAGAGTATACTTGATATATTATTCCCATTGCATTAGCGTCTGACCCTGCTTCTTAGCCGTGGTCAATTAAAGGCCACTAGACTTTTTCCTAACCGAGGCAATTGGAATGCACTATGCTCTTAATTTTGCACTTGAGATGGTTTTTTTTTTTCATCTACAGGCTGAATCAGATTGCTTACAATATGAAGAATTCGAGAGACTTATGTTCTTACGATCTTATAGAATTTTGTTTGACTTTACCAACTTATATAAGCAGTTTAGGTCTTTTAATTTATTATATGTTAGATGAGAGGACAATGTTGTAGCTCACACTTCAGCTAAATTTTCTCTGATAAACACTCCTACCATTTGGGTAGAGGAAATTCCTCCTTGTATTGCTTTAGCTTTGGCCTCCAATTTAGGAGGGTCCTAATTAAATCATTTTCATGTCAAAAAAAAAGTTTATCATGAGAAATGTAAATATTTAATTAATTATAACTGTTAGATTAAAATTAAAGGCTCAGATTATAATATTAGTTAGAAGATCTCGTATGACTGTGTACTCCGTCTAAATTAATCATAGGCAACATTAAAAATATCTAATTTTGGTTAGCTAAATTAAATATAAGGAAATATCAATTAATAATCAACTAATATTTAATGTTATTATTTTTAAAAATCCTTAAACTAATCAATCATTAATCTTGTGAGCACAAGCAAACAGGTAGAGCCTCCGAGGGTGAGGGATGAGGAGAGGAAAATCCTCCGACCTTTGAGAAGCAACGAAAGATGTATGACAACAATATATAAGGTTGGAGTACCCTTAGTACTCTTGGATTAATACAACTTTCTTATAAAAAAAAACAGTGAAAGAATCTCCAGCGACGATTTTATGGTGACAATTTACTGAAAAATGGAACAAGTATTTCCTCTTGTTTCTCTCTTTGGTGGCTACTCTTCTTACCAAAAAAAAACTCTCTCTTAACAATGTGACACATCTCAACTTAAATAAGTGAGACACAATGGACTACAATATTTGGGTTCTTCTCCATATAGGAAGAAAGCCCAAAATACCAATACTCTTAAGGATTTTGATTTTTTTTCGGTCAAAAAAAAAGTATTTTGATTTTTATACTCCCACATTTTCCCAAACTTCCCATTTATCCTTTAATGAAAAATTAATTTTGGGGAAGTCTTTTTATAGTGCTTATTTGAGTAAGCACTATTAAAGAGTATATTCCGGATTTATGTATTGCAAACAAAATTCCGGATTTGTTGCAACCGTGCGTGGTGGGGATTAGGGATGGCGATTGAGCCCATGCTCATAGGGTACCCACAAAAATTACCCGCATACGGGCGGGTAATTACCGCACATATTGTAATACCCCAATTTTGTCCGACTAGTTTATAAAAAAAAAAGAGAACAAAAAATATATTTTGTGTAAACACCCAATTTTAATGGGTATTTTTCTCGTTTTCAAAAAAACTCAAAAATATGTTTAAATCGTGCTCATATGTTATTTCTAATCGCTTATGTGCGATAGTTTTAACGATCTTGCGATTATCTGCTTCTTGTTGTTGCGCGCGTGTTATTCTTAATTGGATACGTGTTTATCGATTATGCGTATCATAGCGCTTTTTTTATTGGTTGAACTTTTATTTATTATTAGCATTATCAAAAAGGGACACAACAAAAATAAATCCAATTACTTGTTCTATCTAAATCATTCGATTTTTTATAATAATAATATACAAATATACATCCTTTTTTTCTCTAATTGCAAATGAAATAAAATAAAAAAATATTTGGGGCTAGCTAGTAGTCGTGGTGGAGCAAAGAACGACAAGCAAGACAAGGAGAAAGAGCCAAATTTGTTGCGAAGAAGGCCTAAGCTTCAAAGCTCCAAATAGAAGGTCTCTCCTTCCTTTGTAACTTTCTCCCGCACACATACACAAAATGGGGAAGAAATTAAGCGGTGAATAGAGTCAAACAAGTCTATTTTTGGGATACAACAGAGCTTGGGAGAGGAAGTTTTCGAAAAAAGACTTTAAACACCAAAACATGAAACATGATGAAAAATACAAGCTCGAATCAGAGGCAAAATTGATCGCCACAAGACATTAATCTATACAACTCTGCCTACATATGAAGTCGGGAAGCGGATATCAAAGGGAAAAAAAAAATAAGCATAAGACAGAGACATTAAACACACGCATCAAAGCAGAGGGGGATTCAAAAAAACTCTTCACAGTTCCACTCTTTTCATACTCTACACACTTCATAATCATCCTCAACAACAACCACCAAACACCATAACACCACCACTTCAATCCATTTTATGAACCCAAACTCGTAACAAGAGGAAGAGGAAAGGAACAAAGAAACATAAAACATAGTAAACTAAACAAACAAAGAAAAAAAACACGCAGATACTGGCGGTAAGAGAGGGGAAAAAGAGGTTTCTCACACATTTGTCGACGTCTCCGGTGAACCACCGCCGTCGCCGCCGCGCTCCTCTCAGCGCGCCCTCTGTCTCTCTCCCGGACCTCGGTCATCCTCTTCACTACCACACCAACGCCACACACCACCACGTAACCCAAACCACCGCCTGTCTCTCTCTCTCACGTCGCGACCTCCATCTCTCGTTCGCTCTCTCTCTCTCTCTCTCTCTCTCTCTCTCTCTCTCTCTCTCTCTCTCTCTCTTCCTTCCTCTCACGATCGGTTCCTCTCTCCCAAAATGGTTAGAAACTTGGTAAAAGGGAAAGGGATTTAGGTTTTCTTGTTTGAAAGATGTGGCATGGGTGAGCATCTCTATGGGCCTCCGTTTTTTAAGTTTTTTTACATCAGTTGCTAATGACACCCCATTATTACTAACCCAGAACCCCCCACGTTTTTTTTAAAAATGCTAATCACACTCCCTTTATCTCTGTACAGTACCCATCCTTCTTGCTTTTATTTGTTTATTTCTTTTTAGTTTTATTATTACTTATTGTTATTACTATTATAATTGTTACTATTTACCTCATGTTGTCATCTAATAGCATCTATTCTTGCTTATCATTTGTTATCACTATTATAATGGTTTGTTTAATTTTTAAACTAGGAATAAACACTTAAGTTCTAAGTGTAGCTACTTAAATCAACTTTCACTCACATCATGTTCAATATTCATTTTCAAAATAGTCACTCCAAGTTAACTCGCGAACACTCGAACCTAAAACAAAACCAATTATCATTAATGACCACTCGCGCCGCGTGCCGTTTGGTTGTTAATGATAATTTCATTTTCAAAAGAGTTAGTAGCATGACCACTCTAAACCGTTGTTGTTGAGTCATCGCGAACGCTCAATCCAATTGCGAATTCCTTTTCAAGTTATCCCGACGTTCTCTCCAAATCAGACCAACGAAAACACTTTTCAAAAACAAATCTTTTCAAATATCAAAATCAAAACTAATTACCACTAATGATCACCACGCGCGCTGCCGTTTGATTGTGGGTAGTAATTTCATTCCCGTGGGAGCTAGTAGTGTGGCCACTCTAAACCGTTGTTGTTTGGTCTTCACAAACGCTCCCCTTCAATTGCGAAAACCTTTTCAATGCTTAAAATAAAAACTGGTTGTCATCAATAGTCACTCGCGCCGTTGCCGTTTGATTGTTAGTGACGATCCCATTTTCAAAAAGAGTTAGTAGCGTGGCCACTCTAAACCGTTGTTGTTTGGTCATCGCGAACGCTCAACCCCTTTTCAAAAAAAACTCTAAAAAGATTAAAAACAAAAACCTTTTCAGACACAAGAACTACGTAGCTTTGAATTCTCCATCGCACTGGGAGATACGTAGGAGCGAGAGGCCAACTCTCGTCAAGCGCCCAAAATAAAAATTTTCATTAAGTCTTTTCATTCCTTTTTCAATAAAGAAGCAAATTTAAGAATTTTCCAAATCGACACTTAAAACCACACGTTTAATTAAAGGTTCCCTTTCGATAGAAAGGAGATGTGGGGTGCTAATACCTTCCCCATGCCTAACCGAATTTCGAACCCAAATTTTCCGGTTTCTAAAGGCCATTCGCTTTCCAAAAGGTTTTCTTCAATATTTTCCTTATAAAAATATTGGTGGCGACTTCATTGTTTTTTTAAAAGTTGTAAACGAAGAAAGATCCTCGGGGATTTTTCGTGCAACACCGGCGACTTCATCGGGACTTTTCTTTTTAAGTGGGTCGAGCCTAATTAATTAAATGTGTGGTTTAATTTGCTATCGATTTGATTTGGACACTTTATTTGCTTCTATCCCTTTTCGGTTTCCTTTTCTTATCATGTTGTATGCATCTCCCCTATCTTATTATGCTCCACTTCTTCTTGGCTCCTTTCTTGAGGTAAGCGATACACTTGATTATTATTGTGAAACCCTAGGCTAATTTATTTGATATTGAACCCTAGCGTAGACAACATGTTATTGCTTGCTATTATCCGACTGTTTTTGGGTTTTCCTTCGCAGTGGGGATATATGTGGTTAGTTTTAGGCGGTATGTCCTCGCTACACACACTCACATCTTATGCTCATTGTGCGTTGAGAGGGGCCTAAAACCCAGGTCCGACAAAACTTAGGAGAGTGGAAACGAGTAGTGGTCGCAATTGGACCGTTGTCCTTACGACCTCACGAAAGTTTCACCCAGTATGCTCTTTCATGATGCCTCACACCAGATGGCATTCCATCGTTGTGGGTGCTATTGTGAGAGAGAATTAGCTCTGGTAACCTGGTGAGGAAGTGACTAGAGCCCACATGGGAGGAACATTCCAGATGTCCTAGAACTTAGGTCCCCACCTTCGTAGGACACAAGGGGCATACCAAATTGTGTGTTGCATTGTAAATTAGGCACGTTTTCAAAAAGAAAGGGAGGTTTTTCAAAAAAAAAAAAAAAAAAAAAGAAAATAGAGAAAGAGTTGCCGTTGTAGCCTTTCTTTTGCCGACCCGTACGAAATGACATATGAACTGCTTTATTTTTTTAAAAAAAAGGGGTGAAAAAGAGTTACTGCATGTAGCCTTTCTCTTCTGGGTCCATATGAAATAACGTACGGCCCGCATTTTCCAAAAAAAACTTGAATCACTGCCAATAAGGACTTTTCTCTGAATTACATGGGCATAAAACATCATTATCATTTGCACACATCCTTTGCATAAAACATACATTTTCAATAATTTTCGCATGCATTTTTGCATTTCATCATGGTTTGGTTGCCGAGAATCCCAAGTAATAAGAATTTTTTTCATAGATACGGCATGGAATCTAGAAGGAAACGGTGTATACCCCAAGGTACCCAGCAACAGTAAACAAGGTAGATGTGACTAGTCCGAAAAAAATGTCTTGACATGATGGGACCTATTGAAAGGGGATCGTTTGACAATGCTTATGGGAACCTCCTAAGTTGTTGTTGCTGCTGAGGTGCGGCCCGAGGCTATTGTGGCTTTGAGTAGATTCTATGACTCGGGATTAGGTGTTTTCTTTTGAAATTTCCAATTGGCTCCCACATTGGAAGAATATCAGCAGATTTTGGGTTTCACTCGGGCATGTGTCGTCACTTACCGAGTATCAAGAACGATTACTACACGGATGAGGGTTTCTTTGCATTGTTGCAAGTGAGTGTAGAGGATCTGAAGCTCCAAAAACAGAGAGAAACAATGTGATAGGTTTCCATGAGAGCTACCTTGAGGTTTAATGGAAGCCTATGCCGAAGTAAAAATTGGGTTGTCTTCAAGCGAGTTTTGGCCTTAGCCATTTTTGGAGTTGTCCTCTTTCATGATTGAGAGGTATGTGGATGTGATCATTATCGGTATTTTCCTAGCTTTTCGAGAATGGAAGGGGCCCGTTAATCCAATTCCCGCCATCCTTGCGACACTTATTCTCGCTTTTACTCATCATTGTGACTTGAGAAGGAAGAAAATCTCTTGCTCTTCTCACACCGTTGTATGCTTGGCTTCTCATTCATGCCTTCACCAATCCAACACGAGTTGAAAAGTTGATTGACTACGCCGTGACTTGTGAGGTGAAAGTTATGAATATTCAAGAATGGATCCAAATTTCTAGGGAGTCTAGATGAGCACTCAATCCGTTGGTATCTCTCATCTTGCTGGGAAGATAGGCCTACAGTAGTCTTCCGTTGTGGTGTTTTTCAAAATGTCCCGCTGATGGGCACTAAGGGATGCATCAACTACAACCCGTCTCTGACTCTGAGGCAATTGGGATATCCGATGAGGAATTCGCCTGCTGAAGAGATGATATTCCCGTTTTACATCTTTGAAGGAGGACCAAAAGATGACAGTTTGCTTAGAAAGGTCTTGCAAGCCTGGAGTACGGTGGTTCGCATGGGAAAAGTAGAGTTGGCTCAGAGGACTAGTGGTATTACCTTCGCTCAGTGGCTCGAAAAAAGAATCCAGAATGTTCAATTGCCCTACCAAAGAGAATTGCAAGTTGAAAGGGAAGTAGTAGACGCTAGTGTCCCTGTTGTCGAAGAGTTAGGCGAGGTTAAGTTGGCTCTGATGAAAGCAGAAGAAGAGAAGAGATATTTGCAAGCTGAAATAGAGAAGATGGCTTTGAAGAACAAAAGGTTGAAAGAAGAAAATGCCCTCAAGTCTGCCACCATTGAGAAGTTCAGTCAGAAACTAAAAGGGGAAGAGGAGAGCAAGTTAGAAGTTCAAAGGTATCTGCAAGGAGCCAAGGAGGAAATTAAGAGGCGAAGCTTGAAAGAGAAGAAGGCCTTGGAAGAAGCCAATCAGTGGAAAGAATTATGGGATGAAGCAAAAATGGAAGAGAGAACTGCGAAAAGCTTGCTTGCCAAGTCAAAAAGAGAATCCCGCATGTTACAAGCTGAATGGGCGAGTAAGTTAGACAGTGTTGTGCAAGAAAGAGACTCATTTGAGAACATCCTCAGAGAATATCAGCAGGCCTTAAAAGCAAAACAAGAGGATTCTGATGAGTTGAAGAGGCGCCTTTGTCACATCGATGCATGCATACCGGCAAGTGAGGATGAAAGTCGATGATTGGAACATCGCTATGTTGAAATTTGCTTTCGGTAGGATTGAAGAGCAGGCAGTCATCATTGAGCTGAGGGATGAAGTTCAACACTGGAAGGATAGGTTCTCCAAGCTATCAGAGTTGGTCAACCAGGCTCTTGCGGATGTGCCCAAGAAATTAAGAAAAGTGGCGAGAGATGTATCCCCTCAACACCCCGCTTGAGGTGTACAAATTTGTGGAGTACTGTAGAGCCCTAGTTGAGGAAGCCAAAGAGAAAGCCAGAAGTACCTCTACCAACAACAAAAGGAAAAGGAGTGGAAATGTCAAAGCTCTTTGTATTTGAGTTTCTTTGTTGTAATTTTCCATTTTTGTTTTTATTGTACCTTTCCTTTTTCAATTATTGTATCGAGAATGTCGTACTTTTGGATTCAGATTTTGAAGTATTTTGTTTAAATTCAAATGTATGGAATACACCTATTTCGCCTTCGATTCCAATTTCGGTATGATCCAAGAAAGTAATATAATAAAAATAATCAAAGATCTACCTGCGTATCTATGACAAGACATAATACACTGCGATTCTCGGCAAAACAAACCAAACATGCACTCATTCGCATTACATTCATTTACGCATTCATACTTGTACTCATAAAAATGTTCTACCAACAGAAAAAGAAAGGCAAGTCGGTTCGCCAACACCGATATTACACTCGCCTACAAGCAAGATTGATGGCTAGCAATCGAGATTTCGAGATTGAGGACCGCCCGAGTCAAGATGAGTTGGCGGTGGAGATTCTTAACCTGGACAGCACCGCTCGGAGAATCAAAGCCAAGACCAAAGTTGAGGCTATGGAAGCCGAGATGGCCGAAGTAATGAGTATGCTACGGAATCGAGGTGGGGGGCCTTGAAAGCCGACTCTGTTGTGAATCCCGAAGGGGTTGCTACTTTTGTTTCTCCTCCTGGTGGCTCGCCGAAGTTACAACTACTCACACTCCTCTGGAGCAGGGTCGATCCACTTTGCCTATCCTCCGTGGATGAGCGGACAGAGTCACCCGAATGCAGGCATATCCTCGGGGATGCCAACGTTATGTGCTTGCCGTCGTCGGCTTATTCTATTCTGTGGGTCGATCCAACTCGCCACTTCAAGTTATACCTAGTGGAGCCGCTATTGGACCACAAATTCATACTCCCGGTCTTGGTATTGTCTTTGCCAAGAAGTTCACCTAGTCCTACTGAGGAGTGCCATAAACCCTCGAATGCTATCCATCATATGGGAACCACCGCCGGTATGGGGTTATCATTCTGATCCGAAATTATCCACAAGGTCATTTGTTTGAGAACACTCAAAGATAGGGATCGGTACCACTTGCTTGAAGAGCGTTTAAGAGCTATGGAAGGGTCGGGTACTAGAGCCAAGGAGGCCCGAGATTTGTGCCTTGTCCCAGATGTTGTCATCCCTCCTAAATTCAAAGCACCTGACTTTGACAAATATCGCGACCTTTGGTGTCCATCTAGCCATTTGACGATGTATGTCAGAAAAATGGCCGCTTATGCTCATGATGACAAGGTGCTCATTCACTATTTCCAGAACAGTCTGACTGGGGCATCGTTAGATTGGTATATGCAACTACAATCATCCGACATTCACAGTTGGAAGGATCTCTCTGAAGCATTTCTGAAGCAATACCAGTATAACATGGACCTTGCTCCCGACCGGTCTCAATTGCAGCACATGAGTAAAGGAGATAGAGAATCATTCAAAGAATATGCTCAAAAGTGGAGAAGCATAGCCGCTCGGTGAAGCCGCCATTGGTCTGAAAAGGAGATGGTGTACATGTTTATGGAGACTCTTCCAAAGCTATACTATGATAGGTTGGTGGGAAGTGTTTCATCCAGTTTCTCGAATATGGTTGTCATTGGAGAACGGTTGAGCACCAGGATTGCTTGCTTGTGGAAAGATTGCCGGAGGTTTTAGCAATTCTAATTGGACAAAAGAAACCCTTTTCCAACTTCCCCAAGAAGAAAGAAGGGGAACCAATGTTATTACTGCGGGAGGCCCATCTTTCACTCTCCACAACAAACAAAGCGATGCCATTTTCTGCTCCACCTCACCCCACAACAAACTAATTCAGTCCACGAGCCCGTAACTATCAAGAGAAGAGGCGTGCGATTTGATCCGATTCCGATAACCTATCTTGAGTTGTTCAATCACCTCGTCTCAAAGAATTTGATCAATACTGCACCATGAAGCCTATGCAACCTCCACTTTCCTAGGGGATACAATGCGATGCTACCCGTAGCTTTCATAATGGAGGGCTCGGTCACACGGTGGAAGATTGCAAGGCTTTCAAACATGTAGTCCAGATTTGATTGACGCCAACTGGCTCTCTTTCAAGCAGAATGGTCCAAGCACAACTACAAACCCCCTGCCAGGACATGGGATACCATCCGCTAATGCAGTAGAAGAGTCTGTGGGACAAACAATGATAAAAGATGTTGAGTGTATCCGACTCTCTCTCAAAACATATACATCTTTGAAATGTCAGGCCGTTGTGGTGTTATCAAGAAAAGGCCGTGTATGTCTTGATCCTTCATGTGTAGGCGCAGTGAAGTTTTCAAGTCGGTTTTGCAAGACTTGATGGATCGTTATGTGGTTCGAGTGGGAGTGGTTGAAAAGGAAGAAAGTGTGTTGATGTTGCAGTCTAATGATGGTAAAGAGGCTAGGAAGCCAATTGAAATATTGTACAATCCAAGACCAGCCCAAGTCAAGCCTCAGCCAGTGGTTATTGAGATTCCTGCTCCATTCCCATATGAGAAGGACAGTGCAGTGCCATGTGTAATACCCCAATTTTGTCCGCCCTTTTTAATTTAAGTCAATTTCAGTTATCCAGCTCAACTAAATTGAAATACCGTTGTTTAAATTAAGCAGGCACGCGAATGATCAATCTTTTCGTGTGTTCTTCAATTTAATCTTCGTATTTGGGTTTAGTCGTACATAAGTAGTGTCTTTAGTTAATGAGCTCATTTCTCCTATTTGAGTCTCGTTTTAGCGTATTCGTCTAGTCTGGCCCGTTCTCGTCTTTGTGTTTGGTCAGACTCTTTTTATTATTATTCTTTTTTTGCGCAGTTAATTTATTTTGAGCATATGTATATAGTCCAAGATTTCAAAATTCCATTTAGTGTTATTTACAATTTAAAAGTGTTATATAATCCAAAAATGTCAAAAAAAGAGTCTATTTAATTTTTATAACAAATTAGAAGTGTTCAAGTGTCCAAATGTCCAAAAAATACAAAAAAATAATAATACAAAATATACAAAAATAAATAAATTCGAAAATACAAAAAATAATAAAAGCGTGACAAAGAATAAAGCAGATCTGGGTTCCAAAGAATTGCTCTCCAATCACGATTTAGAAGTCAGATCTCGCAAAAAGGAAAAGTCAAAGCAATCAAAGCCCATTCAAATGTAATTAAATGCCTGACCTAATTTTTTAATATAAAAACAACACAAGTGGTCGATCAAATGAGTTTTTCAAGGTAAACAACACCAAAAAAAGCGATTAGGGTTTTACATGAAACCCTAATCACAAAAACACTTTTTTAGATCCGAGAAGCAATAAGAAAAGGGGATTCGAACACAAAGATAGATCACCAATAACACCAGTAGAGAGCCTCGCTTTTCTTTCTCTATGAGTAATCGAAAGTCGGGTTGGTAGTGTTGTTTTTATTTATTATTTTTTTTGATATGAAAATACATGAGAAATCAGATGATCCTCGCTTATGCATACCTTATGTTTCGACATTTACGATTACCTTCGTAAACTAGAGGTGGATCCTAGTAAAAGACCATTGCATGATTATATTCAAAAAGTTCGGAAGGATATTAATGCTAGTATGAGGTATTGTTCTTGTGGATTGGTTAGTTGAAGTTGCCGAGGAATATAAACTTGTTTGGATACACACTTTCTTTTTGTTTCTTTACATAGATAGGTTTTTTTCGTTGAATGATATAAGTAGACGAAAGCTTCAATTGCTCATTGTTTCTTCCATGCTCATTGCTTCAAAATACGAAAAAGAACCAACCACCATCGAGAAAGCAAAAACAAAACAAACTTGGAAAATCACCGCCACGCTAAACGAGCCACCGTGAGCTTCGTCTTCTCCGATATCCGTCACCTTCGTCGTCGCCAGACCAAAACCGTCCCCCTCCACGCTCTTCATCCCTCGGTTTCCTCTCCTCCTCTCTCTCTCTCACTTAGTTAATTCCTCCTCTCGCTCCCTTCCGTTAATTTCTCCGCAAATTTCTCTCCCTCTTGAATGGAAGAAGGCTGCGCGCAACTAAGGTGTGGAGAAGGGAAATGAAATTTTTAGGTTTTTTTAGGTTTGGGCTTATATGGGTATCCAAAATTATTCATTTTTTTAATTATCAGATTACTTCTTGCACCACTGACATTAATCGCGCACTTCACCTCACTTAAGCCCGATTTAGCATACCGGCCCTCCTATGCGAACCGGGCTTCTTCGTTTACACCTGTTCGATTACACAACCCCCCCCAGTAACTAGTAACACCCCATTTTGCAATTTTCACCTTTTTCTCGTTTTAATTCTTTTTCAACTCAAATAATTTCTCAATAAATCAAAAAACTTTGTTAACGGTTTTGCAAGCCTCTCGCTTGCATAATCATTAACAATGAGGAACTAGTGGTGATCACTTGGAGCCTTTGCTCAATTGATCATCATGAATGCCTAATTTTCCTAAAGAACTTTTCATTAAATCAAAAAACTTTGTTATTGGTCCCGCGAAGCCTTTGTTTGCATGATCGTTAACAATGGAGTGCTAATGGTGGTCACTTGGAGCCTTCGCTCAATTGATCATCATGAAAGCTCAGTTTTCACAATATAAAAAATAAAAACTTTACCTAGAACTACGTAGCTTTGAATTCTCCATCGCACCTGGAGATACGTAGGAGCGGATCCCCTCCGTCAAGCACAACAAACCAAAAACATTTTCCCTTCCAAAAAGACCAAAGCGGCTAACTCTCGTCGAGCGCCGCAAATAAAAGTTTTCCTTAAGTCTATTTAATCGAGAGGCAAATTTAAGTACTTTTCAAATCAACACATAAAATCACGCGTTTAATTAAAGGTTCCCTTTCAGTAGAAAGGAGGTGTGGGGTGCTAATACCTTCCCCATGCCTAACCGACCCCCGAACCCAAATCTTCCGGTTTTCCAAAAGACCATCCGCCTTCCAAAAAGGTTTTTCTTCAATATTTTCCTTACAAAAAGTATTGGTGGCGACTTCATTGTTTTGAAAAAGTTGTAAACGAAGAAAAACCCCTCGGGGACTTTTTCGGGCGCAACAGCTGGCGACTTCACTGGGGACTAAAAATTTTCAAAAAAGAGGGTCGAGCCTAATTAATTAAATATGTGATTTGTGTGTTTGATTTGAATATTTTATTTTGCCTCTATTCTTCTTCTTTCTCATACAAGCATTGTTGCATCCATATGCATTAAACTTTTCCTCTTCTATGATTGCTTCCCCGTTTATCTTATTTGCTTGTATGCTTAGTTCTTCATGCATATTCCCCAATTCTATCATGTTCCCTCTTCTTGGCTCCCTTTCTTGAGGTAAGTAATTCACTTAGTCGTTGTTGAAACTCTAAGATGGCTTATTTGATATTAAACCCTAGGGTAGACAACATGTTATTGTTTGCTTTTATGCGGACTGCTGCGGGTTTTCATTTGCAGTGGGGAAGGGTAGTTATTGCTAAGTATTGTGCCCTCAACACACACTTCACACCCTATACTTGTGAGTCTTTGAGTGGGGCCTAAAACCCAAGGTCCGAACAAAAACCTAGGAGAGTGGGAGCGACTAGTGGATCGCCATTCGTAGACCTTTGCCTGCCTGGCTCTCATGAAAGTTCCGCCCAAGAGTGCGCTTTGTCATGATGCCTCACACTCGGTAGCTTTCTACGATTGTGGGTGTTATCATGAGGAAGACTTTAGCTCTTGGTTGCCATTGTGAGGAAGTGATTAGAACTTACATGAGAGGATTACCCTTTTCGTTGACTTTAGACCCCGTGATTCCCACCATTCGTAGGACACGGGGCACGCCTTTGTTTGTTGCATTTAGCTTAAGCATTCCTTTTCCCAAACTTTATCTCGAAAGTTGCATAAACACCTACATGAGGTGGCATGCGGCGTGTATCTTCGAAAATGTTCAAAGTACCACCAATAACCTCATTTTCTTACCATTTTTCCATAACACATCATTTCGCATCCACCTCATTTCGCATCATTCTGCACCATTGCATTTGCATCTAACAAAATCTTGAAAAAAAACTTTCGTCATTTGCATTCTTCATGCATTAAAGCATTGCATTGCATTCATTACTCATTCATGTGTTCATAAGCGTGTTCCACAATCGAGAAAAATCGGCAAGTTGGTTAGACATCGCTATTTGACGCTCGCGCAAGCAAGGAACATGGACAACAATCAAGGCGGCGCCCGATCGGGGCAATCCATCGCCACATCGAATGCCGGAATTCCAGGAGATCCAAATCCTAATGGTCAGGGGCAGCAAGGTCAAAATCAAGGGAATCAAGTCATTCAAGCTGAGATGGAAATCATGAAAGCTCAAATGGCAGAGGTCATAAGAGTGCTGAGTGCCTTAAGAAATGTTGGTACAGTGAAGCTACTCTGCTGGGTGGACAATACTCCTCCCCTCTGGGTCGGGGATCCTCAAGCCCTTCAAACAGGTGCAATGGCCTCCCTTTGGCCTCCCACTAGGCTACACGCCTCCTGCTGGCGACACAAATCCCGGAGAGATCCTCCAAGAACCGCGGGACAAGCTCAGCCTGATGTAGTCGCGAACGAAGTTGGAACGGGGGCGCCTCAAGCCCGAGATCCGGATCCCAATCCTCGCATTCAGCTCCGGGAACTCCGGCGGGTTTCAATTGGCCAATGACGGTCCATCCCCAAGTTCGGGGACCAATCCACGAATACAATTCACTCACGTGACCCACACGTGAACCCGCCCGTAGTGGCGATGAATAATCCTCATTACGGCGTGAATGGTTTCCCCGAAATTACCCTACTAAAACCGAGAGTCGATGATCGGATGCTGAGGAAGAAATCAATGAAGACGTAATAAGTGGTGCCTATAAAAGAGGGATGTTGGGATGCCCTAGGGAGCCCAGGTGGAAGGTTTGATTACTTAGTCGATATATGATGCTCCCGCAAGTGCTCAAATCCGAATGAAGGACATCCGAATTACGGGATGGGATGAGGAAGATGAGCAACACAACCAAGTTCTTTGCCATCATGGTTAGTTCGTGCGAAGAGGGTGGGCGAGTGCAGTTCGTCGGTGAAGAATTAAAGAATTGGAGAATTGGAAGGTCACTGATTCTCCTGTGACTTTTAATTTAAAGTAATTAGTTGTAATGCAACCTTGTGGCTCTGCCCAAGGCCATAAGGACCAGATTGTTGAGAACACGCATGTTTTTATTTTCGAATCATTATCATCAATAAAAACGTTGTTTTTGAATCTCCATCAATAAAAATCATTTCTCCATATTTCATGTGTCCTCTTTCTGTTCTATTATTGTTTGCTTGTTTGTTTAGCTTTTCATTACGCTTTTTAAGCTTGGCAAAGCGCGAACCACAACAATTGTCTCTGAAAATAACAAATTGCCAACAATCCCTATTACGACTTTGATCATCCAATTAACCAAACCGAAGGGTATGTTGATGAAAATCGGGAAACTCCTCCTAATTAATGAGATTAATAGAGCAAGAAGAAAAGATCATTCAACCTCATGGGAGTCGATTGAGATTGTCAACACGGTACGAAGAAGATAAAAGAGAAGTTAAGGTCGATACCGCCATGGAAGCCGGTGAACGCAAAAAGTTAATCCAAATTTCTTGCATGATTATCTTGACGTCTTTGCATGGTCGTACAAAGATATGCCGGGGATAGATACCGACATTGTTGAACACAAGTTGCTTGGTCGCCGCGAGTGCCCACCAGTCAAGCGAAATTAAGAAGAATGAAGCCAGAGGTGTCACTTTGAAAATGCTGGATGAGGTAAAGAAGCGCTTCGATCACGTGGTTCCTAGCAAAGTGGCAAGTACCCACAATGGGTTGCCAATATTGTCCCGGTTCCCAAGAAGGATGGGAAGGTCGAATGTGCGCGACGACTACGAGATCTCGAATCGTGCTAGTCCCAAAGATGATTTTCTCCTTCAAAAAAAAAAAAAAAACAAACAAAAAAACAAAAATATAAAAAAAAAAAAAAAAAAAAAAAAAAAAAAAAAAAAAAGAAGAGGGCAAATATATAGGAGTAAATAAATTATTGTCCTTGAGTTAATTTTTTGAGAAAACGAGCAATCGTGATTTGAAATAAAGTTCGACCATCTTCCCATATTCTCGAAAAAAAGCTGTGCTACCCATCAGTAAGCCAAAAAAATCCCAAAATCACCCTAGACAAGGATCACCTCAAATATCAAAAAAGATGCATCACTTTTTATCAAGCTCACCCGAGCCAAAAAAAAAGAAAAGAAAAAAAGAAAAAGGGATTTAAAAATGAAAATCCCAAAAATACAAAAGAAATGTAAGTGGTGAGCTGATACACGTTACCACAAAACACAAGAGATCCTTGTCTCAATAAACGCAAATACTTCCTTTGACCTCGGCATCCCGCCTCCACCAACCCCTAGCGAAAAATAAAGCTTCCAAACACCTCATCAAGCCAAATAACCATCATAAATCATCAAACGTCAGCCAACGCCGAATAAAAATCATCCTACCATTAGCTTCAAACACTTCATTAAGCCCAATCATCCTTCCTCCACAAAAACACACAATCTCCAAAAATCCATTCCGATCAATGATCGATGGCTTTGTTTTCTCGAGTTTTAGCTTTAGGACAAATAAGTTTATTTACTTAAATATGTTTGTCCAAAAAAAAAAAGAAAAAAAAAAGAAAAAAGAAAAATATCAGAAAAAAGGAGAAAGAAAAATCAAAAGGCTGGCACGCCAAGATTCAGTCGAGTTACATCGTGGCAAAGTTCTAGAGATCACCAAGTGGGTTGAAGTCGCCTCATATTCAAGTATAACTTGATTCGATGGTTGCCAAGTTTGTCAAGAAAGATCTGATCTGCGCTTCTACGGTCTTCCCAACAAAATCATCGTTGATAATGGCAACAACTTGAACAAAGAGAATGATGAAGGACCTATGTCTTTGAGTTCAAGATTCAACATCACAATTCATCCCCGCATCGTCCCAAGATGAATGGGCGATTGAAGCGCCAACAAGAATATCAAGAGAATAGTGCGAGAAAATGGTGGTAACCTACAAAGATCGCACGAAATGCTTCCTTTCACTTTGCATGGCTATCGTACCTCGGTGCGTACATCGACCAGGCAACCCCTACTCATCGTTTACTGGGTGGGGCGATCCTCCCCATTGAAGTTGAAATACCATCTCTGCGTGTGTTAATGGAGACGAGAACTTGATGAAGCGAGAATGGGTTCGATCCGTCTTGACCAGATTGAACCTCATTGGCGAAAGCGGGTGGCGCAATGTGTCATGGACGGTTGTACCAACAGAGGATGATAAGGGCTTTTGACAAAAGAGTCCGTCCTCGTGAATTTCAAGAAGGAGACCTTGCACTCAAGCAGATCTTGCCAATACAGACGGACCCCAGGGGCAAATGGGCTCCCAAATATGAAGGACCTTATGTGGTGAAGAAGGCATTCTCGGGAGGAGCTCTAATCACAGCAAACATGGACGGAGATGAGATTCCAAATCCAGTGAACTTCGGATGTGGTCAAGAAGTATTGTGCCTAGAAAAATAAACAAAAAAGAGAAAGATAAGCCAAGAAAATCAGCTCGCTAGGTCGAAAACCACAAAGGGCGGCGCTAGGCAAAATCGAGAGCGACCGGTGGATCGAAAACCCGCAAAAGGCGATCTGAGCAAAAATTAGGTCGAGAAAACTTGGGCTCGAGAAAAGGAAAGGCAATCGGCACTCCCAAAGGTTTGGATAAGAGGGTGATCGAGTTATGAGTATGGGCGGCGCACACGGGTTACTTGAAGATGAAATCACGAGATCTGCTCCTTTCTCTTGTGTTTTCTCGATTTAAAAGAAAGATTGTAATGCACTTTCAATTGGCGTGACTTTCTGCGCGTCCAATTTCCATATCAATAAAAGTCAAACTTTTCTTTCATATATGTGATTTTCGTGTCTCTGCTTTCACCTATTCTGCTTTCTTTCAAAATAATAACTTTTATGATTGATGAAATTGATTTGCAAAACATGTGCATATTCAAGAGCATTATAGGATCATTATGAAACCTTTGAAAAATACGAAGAAACGATTTCCCAAGTGAAAAAATAGGAGACCAAACAGCCATAACGAATCGACGCGCAATCCTCGCGTGATTATCGTCATGGAGCGACTTCTCCGTCCGTGAGATGGATTTAACCAAAGAAAAAGTGCCAAAGGAAAAAACAAATAAGCGAGAAAAAGAAAGTGCAGAGAAAAACAGAAATAAAAAAAGAAAAAAAAAAAAAAGAAAAGAAAAAAAGAGAAGAAAAATCACAGAAGACGGAATACAACAGGACACAACATCTTCATATCATTCATCGTTCTCATATCATCCATACCATTCATCACTCCATGTCATCAAACAGTAGTGCATTACATTTTCAAATTCGCATCTCAAAAGAGCGAAGAAATAATCAAACAAAAAGAGCATCCCACCAGGATCAATCCTTGCATTCACATGCATTTCATGCACCATCCAAGAGAAAAGTTACTTCGGACCCGAGAGTCCCAAAAATCCCATTTTTAGAAAATCACCATCAGCACAGAGTTCGTAAACTCCGTCAGCATAGAGTTCGTAAACTCCATCAGCACAGAGTTCGTAAACTCCATCAGCACAGAGTTCGTAAACTCCATCAGCACAGAGTTCGTAAACTCCATCAGCACGGAGTTCGTAAACTCCATCAACCCAGAGTTCGTAAACTCCATCAACCCAGAGTTCGTAAACTCCATCAACACGGAGTTCGTAAACTCCATCAACCCAGAGTTCCTAAACTCCATCAACCCAGAGTTCGTAAACTCCATCAACCCAGAGTTCGTAAACTCCATCAAACCAGAGTTCGTAAACTCCATCAAACCAGAGTTCGTAAACTCCATCAAACCAGAGTTCGTAAACTCCCACAGAGTTAGTGAACTCCTTCCACAGATCACAACATCGTGTACGAGCACGCGATGGATCCATCAGACTTCGTTAAGTCGCCCGGATTAGTTGTGCGGCCCTAAGGCACAGCGTAAATCCATTGATCAAATCGATTCGGACCGATATTGATCGGCGATCGAAAAGGCCACCCCCGAGTTCGTAAACTCCATCAATCCGAGTTCGTAAACTCCATCAACCCGAGTTAGTGAACTCCTTCGAGTTAGTGAACTCCTTCCACGAGATCACAACATCGCGGTATGCGAGCACGCGATGGATCCATCGAACCGTTAAGTCGCCGGATTAGTTGTGTCGACCTAAGGCACAACAGTAATCCATTGATCAAATCGATTCGGACTTGATATTGATCGGCCGCTCGAAAAGGCCACCCTCGGAGCTCGGACTCGACAAGAGTCCGTTAAAAGGTTTTAGGCAACCTCCGAATTTCCAATTTACCGCTTTTCCCAATTTATTGCTTTTTCCAATTTATTGCTTTCTCACGCGACCAGTGTTAACCCTCAAAAGGAAAATAACAAAAAGATTTGAACTTTTCTCGGCTTTTGACAAAATTAGTATTATTTCTATATCTTTATTTCCATTTCACCAACAAATATGAAAAGGCCAATTCATATTTTTGGCGAAATGTGAAATAAAGAGGGCAAAATTGTAATACCCCAATTTTGTCCGCCCTTTTTAATTTAAGTCAATTTCAGTTATCCAGCTCAACTAAATTGAAATACCGTTGTTTAAATTAAGCAGGCACGCGAATGATCAATCTTTTCGTGTGTTCTTCAATTTAATCTTCGTATTTGGGTTTAGTCGTACATAAGTAGTGTCTTTAGTTAATGAGCTCATTTCTCCTATTTGAGTCTCGTTTTAGCGTATTCGTCTAGTCTGGCCCGTTCTCGTCTTTGTGTTTGGTCAGACTCTTTTTATTATTATTCTTTTTTTGCGCAGTTAATTTATTTTGAGCATATGTATATAGTCCAAGATTTCAAAATTCCATTTAGTGTTATTTACAATTTAAAAGTGTTATATAATCCAAAAATGTCAAAAAAAGAGTCTATTTAATTTTTATAACAAATTAGAAGTGTTCAAGTGTCCAAATGTCCAAAAAATACAAAAAAATAATAATACAAAATATACAAAAATAAATAAATTCGAAAATACAAAAAATAATAAAAGCGCGAAGAATAATGGATCTGGGGTTCCAATGTTGCTCTCCAATCACTTGATTTAAATGCAGATCTGCAAAAAGGAAAAGTCAAAACAGTCAAAGCCCATTCAAATGTAATTAAATGCCTGACCTAATTTTTTAATATAAAAACATTGTCAAGGGTCAGTCAAAAACAGGTTTTTCAAGGTAAACAACACCAAAAAAAACGATTAGGGTTTTACACTGAAACCCTAATCACAAAAACACTTTTTTTAGATCTGAGAAGCAATAAGAAAAGGGGATTCGAACACAGCAGTAGATCACCAATAACACCAGCGTAGAGCTCGTTTTCTTTCTCTATGAGTAATCGAAAGTCAGGTTGGTAGTGTTGTTTTTATTTATTATTTTTTTTTTTTGATATGAAAATACATGAGAAATCCGATGATCCTCAGTTATGCATACCTTATGTTTCTGACATTTACGATTACCTTCGTAAACTAGAGGTGGATCCTAGTAAAAGACCATTGCATGATTATATTCAAAAAGTTCAGAAGGATATTAATGCTAGTATGAGGGTCATTCTTGTGGATTGGTTAGTTGAAGTTGCTTGAGGAATATAAACTTGTTTCGTATACACTTTATCTTTGTGTTCTTTACATAGATAGGTTTTTTCGTTGAATGATATAAGTGAGACGAAGCTTCAATTGCTCATTGTTTCTTCCATGCTCATTGCTTCAAAATACGAAAAAGAACCAACCACCATCGAGAAAGCAAAAACAAAACAAACTTGGAAAATCACCGCGCCGTGGCTTGAGCCACCGTGAGCTTCGTCTTCTCCTGGTATCCCGTCACCTTCGTCGTCGCCGCAGGCACCAAAACCGTCCCCCTCCACGCTCTTCATCCTCGGTTTCCTCTCTCTCCTCCTCTCTCTCTCTCTTCCGTTAATTCCTCCTCTCGCTCCTTCCGTTAATTTCTCCGCAAATTTCTCTCCTCTTGAATGGAAGAAGGCTGCGCGCAACTAAGGTGTGGAGAAGGGAAATGAAATTTTTAGGTTTTTTTAGGTTTGGGCTTATATGGGTATCCAAAATTATTCATTTTTTTAATTATCAGTTACTTCTTGCACCACTCGATTAATGCGCGCACCCCCACTCACTTAAGCCCGGTTTATCATACCGGGCCCTCCTATGCGAACCGGGCTTCTTTGTTACACCCCTGTTCGATTACACAACCCCACAGAACTAGTAACACCCCATTTTGCAATTTTCACCTTTTTCTCGTTTTAATTCTTTTTCAACTCAAATAATTTCTCAATAAATCAAAAAACTTTGTTAACGGTTTTGCGAAGCCTCTGCTTGCATAATCATTAACAATGAGGAACTAGTGGTGATCACTTGGAGCCTTTGCTCAATTGATCATCATGAATGCCTAATTTTCCTAAAGAACTTTTCATTAAATCAAAAAACTTTGTTATTGGTCCCGCGAAGCCTTTGTTTGCATGATCGTTAACAATGGAGTGCTAATGGTGGTCACTTGGAGCCTTCGCTCAATTGATCATCATGAAAGCTCAGTTTTCACAATATAAAAAATAAAAACTTTACCTAGAACTACGTAGCTTTGAATTCTCCATCGCACCTGGAGATACGTAGGAGCGGATCCCCTCCGTCAAGCACAACAAACCAAAAACATTTTCCCTTCCAAAAAGACCAAAGCGGCTAACTCTCGTCGAGCGCATAAAATAAAAGTTTTCCTTAAGTCTATTTAATCGAGAGGCAAATTTAAGTACTTTTCAAATCAACACATAAAATCACGCGTTTAATTAAAGGTTCCCTTTCGGTAGAAAGGAGGTGTGGGAGTGCTAATACCTTCCCATGCCTAACCGACTTCCAGAACCCAAATCTTCCTGGTTTTCCAAAAGACCATCCGCCTTCCAAAAGGTTTTTCTTCAATATTTTCCTTACAAAAAAATATTGGTGGCGACTTCATTGTTTTGAAAAAGTTGTAAACGAAGAAAAACCCCTCGGGGACTTTTTTCGCGCAACACCATGGAAATCAAAGACCACCTCTCCGTAGAGAGTTCTCCAAACACCTCTGTTGTTACCAATATAAGCGGGGCAAGTGGAATTACAAGGAGTGGTCGTATATATGCCCCCGGAGTTCGTTCGGGTGAATCATCCAAAGAAAGCTCAAGACAGGGGGCTCGTAAGGGAAGGATAAAGAAACGAGAGCGCTCGAGAAAAAGAAAGTGGCGAGAACAAGAAATTGATGAGTTCCTAAAAATTGTAAGGCAAAGTGACTATAAGGTGGTGGACCAGATGAATCAAACCCGGCAGAAAGATTTCAATGTTGTCATTATTGCTAAGTTCGAAGCGCATCGAATCGCCTACGATGAAAGTAATCTTGAATGGGGCTCATGTTTCTCAGAATATTTCCGTGGGCCAATTCGATGAAATAGTCGGGAATATTGTGGCTGCGAACCATGTGACTTTTGCTGATGACGAGCTTCCCCCAGAAGGAAAGAAACACAACCAAGCCCTACACATCTCTGTTAAATGTGGGGATTTCGTGCTAGCTCGTGTTCTGATTGATAATGGTTCTTCTCTAAACGTGATGCCAAGGTCCACTGTGAGCAAGTTGGATGTGGATTGCTCTTTCATGAAGCCTAGCTCGACATTGGTGAGGGCGTTTGATGGATCAAAGAAAGAGGTAATAGGGGAGATGGAGTTCCCCATTCAGATAGGTCCTGAGACATTCTGTGTTAACTTTCAAATCATGGACATCTCCTCGTCGTACAGCTGTCTGCTCGGAAGGCCATGGATTCATATGGCGGGAGCCGTTCCTTCCTCTTTGCATCAGAGAGTCAAGTTTGTGGTCGATGATAAAATTGTGGTAGTGTTCGGAGAGGAAGAGATGTTAGTTAACAAACCTTCTCCTTTCCGCTATGTGGAAGCGGTAGAAGAGTCCTGAAACTTCTTTTCAATCTCTCGAGATTGCCAATGCTGTGTTTGGAGGGAGTGAGTTGCCGTCGCCTGTGATAAAGTTGTCGAAAGATGAAGAGATGGTTGCAAGGATCATGATGGGTCAGGGATACCAGCCGGGACGTGGTTTGGGAAAAGTAGGACAAGGAATTCGCTCTGTCCAAACCGAAAGAAAACAAGGGTCGTTATGGGTTGGGATACCACCCAGTGAGGTGAAAAGGAAGAAGTTGGCTGAAGAGAGAAGAGGTGAGTGGTTGGCCAAGCTGAGAGGCCAGGACCCACGGTCAAAGAGGATCCCCATCTGTGACATCCGTCAGAGCTTCAAAAGTGCAGGGTTACTAGACCCAGATCAAATTACTGCTGTTGAGGATGGTTTAGAGGATGAAGGGGCGGTACCAAACTTAGTCCGTCGTTGCCTTGCTAAAGAAGAGCTCAAAAATTGGGAAGCTGTCGACTTGCCCATCACTTTTAGTTCAAAGTAATGTTTGTAATGCAATCCTTTGGCTCTGCCCAAGGCCTCAGGATAGTTTGTTAGGGCATGCATGTTTTTATTTTCAATGACACCATCATCAATAAAAACGTTTGTTTTGAATTCCATCAATAAAATCTCTTTTCTTCATTTATCTTGTCTTTCTTTTCGCTTTATTTTGTCTGTTTCGCTTTTCATTCTACTTTCTGCTTCCACGAATGTAGATCAAAAGTAATTATCTCTGAAAATAACAGTGCCAATGAATCCTATTATGACTTCGATCACCCAATTAACCAAACTGAAGGGGGTGTTGAGGAAGGCTGGGAAACTCCTCCAGAATTGATGAGACTAATAGAGCAGGAAGAAAAGATTGATAACTCGTATTTATATGAGTTATTTATACTCACTCACGAATAAATCACGCAAGTTCTTGAGCAATACAAGGTTTAATTAATTAGTTTTATAATGATTTCTGAGTTTTAGGTGAATAAGAGTTATAAAGATAAATCTGTGCATTTAGGCACCAATTGGTGCCCTTGAGAGCGTTTTGATGCTTTTTGTGCATGTGCAGGAATTTCAGTGCTGAACGTTACCACGTCCCTCACCACGTCTACAATGGAGCAGCAGAGCAAGAGCGAAGGATCTTAATTTTGGCGCGCTGAGCAATGATAGTCAAAGATATAAAAGTCAGAAGATCTTCGTTTTCCCCATGAGCTGACACGCGCGAAGCAAATCGTAGCGATGAGCGATGTCGAGGAAAAGACAGAAAGCGGTGGTAGGTGAGCAAGTGACATCAGCACATGTAAGCAAGGTGGCTATTTAATGAAGGTTCAGCACTCTCTCAAGGCATCACCAACCTCACTCACGATCATCATCTCTTCCACCAACTTCAGAATCACTTCGTCTCCATCCCTTCACCATCTCCACCATTAAACTCAGAATTTGTTTTGTAAAGAAGATCCGGAAACAGGACTTCAACTTAGTTTATTTTCTGCGATAGTGTAAAGGCTCGGGACGTTGTAACGTCTATCACAGCACATGCTTAAGAGCTACTTAGTTGCATCTTGTGCACTTAGTTCCTTTTCTCGTAATGTATGGTATTTGGATTCTAAATCCACTTCATTCGTAAAGATGCTCGACATGAGCTAAACACCTTGTAGTTGAGTTGTTGTTTTGCTTTTAATGAATTTCTAGTTAATGTCATGAAGTGTTTACGTTGCCCGTTTTAAATCTTTGTGCAATAATATTTCCAAACTTGTTTTGAGGTTGGCCTCTTAAAATAGGTAGATTCATAGAGTGCAGGACATGGTCTATGAAAAGAAATCAAAGATTTACATGAATGAACAATGCACTAAAGACATTTAGGCATCTTTATCTAAGTCTAGACATAGAATGGATAATAGTTCATGGAACATGGTGTGGGTACTTAAAATACGAGGAGTGGGCCTATTTAGAACCTAGACATAGGATTTCTTGTACTTGAAACTCGGCGTTTTATCTTTGAAAAGCATAGCTCTTTTACAAACAGCGTTGAGGCGTGGCCACGTTCACACGATTAGCATTTGAGCGTCATAACGTCTAGGCGTTATGACGTCCGACTAGGAAGGATTTATTTGCATACAACAACTCAACTCATTTCTCATCCTTTTTCACAACCAACTTTAATTTCCTTGTTTTAATTACATCTTTAGCTTTACCATCAACTCTTATTGCCGATTTGTTACTTGATTCTCTTGTGTTTTGATCTTGAACTTTGAAAATACAACCAATCCTCGTGGGAACGATCTCTTACTTAACTCCACTTTATTACTTGTGCGATGTGTATACTTGCACTATAATTGCGAAAATTTATACTACTACACAAGCGCGCGAACAAGTTTTTGGCGCCGTTGTTAGGGATTGTAGTGATTTTATTGTTCAAATTATTAAAGCACAAGTTGAAGGAATTTTACCGTGTTGTTCTTTGTGTTTGAGCAGTGTAGGCGTTACGGCGTATGCTTAGTTCCAACTCAAGCTCTAGTTCAATGAACCACGAGTGAATCAACCGAGTTCGATCCGAACTGAAAAAGGACTTTCGACAACTAAGGAGACAACAAAGGTTAAGAAGAAGGCAGCAGCAACAAGAACAATACCCAACCATGTCTGAACATAACACCGGTTCTAGAGGTGGACACACCCCAAGAGGAGGTAGAGGACATGGTCGTGGACCACAAACTCACACTGAGACAATCATTGTAGATGATGAACACTACCAAAGCGCAACTCAACTCATCAATGCGGGACCACAAGACATGGTCAATGATGAGGGGCAGGCCTATGCGTGATTATGCCGTGCTCAACCCTGCTCATCTACAAACAGGCATTGCAAGACCAACCCTTCATACTGGTCACTTTGAGTTCAAGCCAATGATGTTCCAAATGCTGCAAACTGCAGGCCAATTTGGAGGTTTCCCTCAAGAAGATCCATACTCTCACCTGAGACAATTTACGAATGTGTGCGGCAACTTTATCATCCCCGAGTTTCAGAGGGCGCCTTTAGATTGAAGCTCTTCCCATACTCACTCAAGGATAAGGCTAAAAATTGGCTGAACTCCTTAGAACCAAATTCCATTCACACTTGGGATGAGCTAGGTGAGAAATTCCTTGCAAAATACTTCCTCCCAACAAAAATGCTAAGTTGAGAAATGATATCACTTCCTTCAAACAAAGGGAAGGGAATCATTATTTGAAGCGTGGGAAAGGTGGAAGGAATTACTAAGAATGTGCCCACACCATGGCATTCCCGTGGTTATTCAAATGGAGACTTTCTATAATGGTCTAGATCAGCCCACAAGGTTGATACTTGATGCTTCATCAGGTGGTGTCATTCTGAACATGTCCTTCTCTGCGAGGCATGCAAGCTCATTGATGACATAGCCACCCATAACTCTCATTGGCCATCAGATAGATTTACTCCTGGAAAGAAGGCAGGTGTGCATGAGATAAGTGAAGTGACTGCTCTTTCTGCTCAAGTGGCTACACTGACCAACATGATCAAAACTTTAAATACTTCAAACGTGGCCACGTCTGAGAAGCGGTATTGCAGCGATTGAACCTACTCGATACGGTGGAGTAGCTTGTGTTTCATCTGTGAAGAAGGGCATGTGTATGAGGAGTGTCCCTACAACCCTCGGTCGATGAACTTTGTATCTCGAGATAAGGGGAATGGTCCCTATTCCAACTCCTACAATTCAAATTGGAGAAATCATCCAAACTTGATTGGAGAAACAACAATGCATTGAATGCCAACAATCTCGCTCCCGCAATACCACGAGATTTCCTCCTCAACAACAGAGGCGGTATGTGCGAATAACAACAATAGCAACTTGGAGGCCATGATGAAGAGCTTCATAAGTGATCAGAAGACTACTTTGCAAACTCATGAGTCTTCAATCAAAACTCGGAAAATCAAATTGGACAGATAACTTCAGCCCTCACACAAAGACAGAATGGAACTCTTCCTTCCACAATTGAAGCTCCATCATCATCATCAACCCCTAATGGTAATAATGGGGAAATGGGCAGTAAATGCAATTTCTTTAAGAAGTGGGATCAATATCACAGAACCACCTATACCGTGAATGAAGAAATGCAGGATAAGCAAAAAGAAATATCGAGAGAAAAAGAAAGGAAAAGAGACAAGCTCAAGTGGTGAGAAGGATACTCCAGGCATTGTAATGTCCAACCCAGACGTTACGACGTCTAACTTTGAACCAGGAATCAAAACTGTACCCAGAATTGTACCTGAGTATCCTCCTCCACCATTCCCTCAAAGATTGAAAAAGGCTCATGAAGACAAGCGATTCGATAAGTTCATGGATATGCTAAAGCAACTACACATCAACCTCCCTTTGGTTGAAGCCTTACAACAGATGCCTAACTATGCCAAGTTCTTGAAAGATATCATCACCAAAAGAAGAAGGCTAGGGGAGTTTGAAACTGTTGCCTTAACTGAAGAATGTAGTTTAATTATGCAAAATAAGCTTCCTAGAAAACTCAAGGATCCTGGCAGTTTCACTATACCATGCTCCATTGGAGATTTTTACATTGGAAAAGCTTTGTGTGACTTGGTGTAGCGACCGAAAAATCCGGGAAAGGATTCTTCGAAGTTCGAAAGGAAGCCGCCACCAAATTTTAGTTTAAGGGCAAATTCGGAAAATCCCTTTATGTTTAGGACAAGGCATTGTTAGGGTTCGGGAGTCGTTATGTGTGGGGAAGGTATTAGCACCCCACGACATCCATTGTCTAATTAATTTAAGATTTATCTAATTATTACCCTTTTATTTGTAGAGAAAATGACTTATTTAGGTTTTTATTTTTTAGTGCTTGACAAGGGTTGAGTCTTGCTCCTACGTACCTCCGGATGCAATGGAGGAATCAAAGCTACGTAGTTCTTCCTGAAAAAGTTTGTGGGTTGGTGTTTTTTAGTGTAGGGGTCCTAGGATTCTTTGAACTGTACAGCTCACTGATTCCTAAGACGCTGACTAACCCGATTGTACAACCGACTTAGTCCCCTACTTTTTGAAAATGATTTTAGAGTTTTTGAAAGAAATTGGTTTGGTATGAGGTGGGTTGATTTTAGAATAGGTATTCTAGAACTCTGAGGCTGCATGACCCTTTAGTTCTAGAGCAATGACTAACCCGATCAGATGTACCTGCAGACTTAGTCCCCTAATTTTTAGGAAAATGATTTATTTATATTTTATTAAGTTTTTTTTGTAGGATTATTGAACTGTGCAGCTCATTGGTCCTAAAATGATGACTGACCCGGTTGTACAACCGACTTAGCCGTTATTTTTAGCGAAAAATAGTTTTTGTATTTATTAATTTTGTAGGTTCTTGAATCATGCAGTTCATTGGCCTCAAATAATATTCTTTGGGTTGTACAACCGACTTAGCCGTTTATTTAATTTCGCGAGAAAAATTATTTGCGTTTGAGTTGAAAAAGAATTAAAAAGTAAATCAGGGGGTGAGAATAGTAAATTGGGGTTTTATTGGTCGCGGGGGTTGTATAACTGAACAGGGGGTGTAAGCAAAGAAGCCCGGTTCGCATGGGAGGGCCCAATTAGCGAAACTGGGCTTAAGTGAGAGGGGTTCTGCGCGTGAATCAGAGGGTGTGGCTAGCAAGTCTGGATATTTAAAAAACAAATTAAAACCGAGGTGTATTACATAGGCCCAAACCAGCAAAAACCTAAACCTACATTACCCTTCCCCTCCTTCCATCTATGGGCTGCGCGCGCATGCGACCAGAAAAAAAGTAGGGCGCGATTCTGGCGATAACTCAGGGGAAAGGGAGAGAGAAACATCCGGCGAGGTTTCCTTGAAGGTGAGAAGTTCGGTTCTGGGTTGTTGGTAGAGGAGTTGTCTCGCGATGAGGGAGAGGATTGCGCCGGCCATGGCGTCCACGCCGGCCGGTGGTGCGACGGTGAAGCTTCCAGCTTTGAGGTTCGTTTGTTCTTCTCTCTTTTCTGGGTTTCTCCTCGTACTCCTTATTTTAACACGCTGCTAATCCATTATTTTTCGTTTTAGGGATGAAACCGTGGCGGTGATGACCACCGTACGTGGTGGTCGGAGAAAATTCTGTCAATTTCTGGATCTATTCAATATCATCCTCCTCTATTCTATCCTCTTATATTGTTATTTCTTTTTTCTGGTGGTCAGTGACTTTTGTGAATCCTAATTTGTATTTGTCCTAATTTTAATTTTACAAATGCATCAAACTACATATGTACGCTTCAAATCGAAACAGCAGGGTATGATCATTTTGAATGTCATGTAAACAGATTATTTAATTATAGATAAGGATATTTGAATCAAGTTTAACATAAAAAAAATTAAGATTAAGATATACCGAAAACTTTGATGCAAAGACATATATACTCCACAATAATTGAAACAAGAAAACAAAAAAAACCATGATCTACGGAACCGAACTATACATCCACCGCACATTACATACGTTGAAGCATACATATTTTCATATATAAATTAAGCCCAAATTAATATTCAACTTCTAGTTAAGCTTCAAAAAAAGGGGAAGGAAACAATTATAGATAGGAAGAAAACTCCGACGTGTTGATGATCTCTATCTTCACTAGGGTAATTCTGTTATCTTCCTCGGCTCACTCTCTGGCTCTTTGCCTTGTGTTTAGTGGATTAGGATTTCGATGTGAAACCCTAATCCTATTTTAGGTGATTTTAGCGATAGTCTTACGCCTTGGTTTCGTGTGTTTTAGACTCTAGGCTAGCCGCTTATTTATAGGTAGAAATCGGGTTTTAGCATTAATGGTCATTTTTTTTGGGCTTTGCGAATCGATAATGTGGGCTCTTTGAGTAGTCTTGGAGAGCAAGAAACAGGACCCAGAGATTCACGATGCCGCTCCTTTTATTTAATTTTCGTTTTTTTATTTTTGTATTTTTATTATCTATATTTTTGTATTTTAGGGATTGGAACATTTTGGACACTCATAAATTGTAATAAAAATTAAATTAGCTTTTTCTACATTTTTGGACTATATATTAATAAATTAAAACAGAAGGAAGACGGACAAAATTGGGGTATAACAGCTGCCCCTCTTTATTAATATTTCACTAGAAAGTGCGGAGCTCTCGCACTTTCGTAGTAGAAATAGGAATAAAGATAAGATAGACGCTAATTTTGTCCGTTTAAGGGGAAGTGGAAGGTTTGGGAGATAAGAGGAGAGCGGTTAATACTTGGCGCATTAACCGAGAGTTGAATGAAGGGTCAACAAGGACACAAGGAGCACTAAAGCTCTGAAGGACCACTGCAGGTATGAAGGAGCACTAAGGCTCGAAGGACCACCTGAGAATCCGGAAGGCGCCTAAGCCTTAATTGAAGGACCATCGTGTAGTGCGAAGGAGCGCAACTAGCTACGGTACTAATTAGCGGCCCGAGGGGGCCTTTATACTCGGCGCCATGATGGGTCAAGATCGGTCTAGAATCGATATGTTGACCATGAAGGGCGTACAACGTGTCTTAGGTGACACAACTAGTCCGAAGGACCACGCGGTGCGGAAGGTCCGCCGGGCTCGACTCAGACGTTTGCGACACGGGCCACTTAGGGCCTTTGAAGGGCGTGGTGCTCTGAAAGGACCACTGGTGCAGGATCGGCTTCGGTGATCTGTGATGCGATATGAGATCAACGCTTAAAGCGCTGACATTAGAGGAACAAAATAGGGACTAACACTGATCGTGCTTATCCGGGCACACCTAACAAATGCACCTACCGAGAAAGGGAAAACCAATCTACGTTTGATGAAGCAGTTAATGGTGCAAGCAATGATTGGTATCTGGTAGGATGTGGAATGACTTTTTCCTTTTCTCTTTTTGCTTATTGCTTTTCGCTTTTTTGTTTTTTTGTTTTTTTGTTTTTGTTTTGTTTGTTTTATTTTTTTTATTGAAAAATGATGAACGCCAAATGTGCAAATGAAATGCTCGGGTGCAAATGCTATGGTGCATGAGGTGATGATATGATATGATATGATATGACATGATATGATATGATATGATATGATGTGATATGATATGATGTGATATGATATGATATGATATGATATGAGTGATTGGGGCATAGAAACATTTTTGGTAATGACGAGATGTGAGACTTTAGATGCGAGAAATAGAGGTGAATATTGATCATTCTTTGAAAAGAATAGTTTTGATTCAATACTTCAAAGAATCTCAATGTTGTTATTCTGATTAATCGATGTGAAAAAGTATTTGCAAGCTCGTTCATTTTCTCTTCCATTTTGATGCCCCATGATGACCAGAAGTTTTGGCCCACACAACTAAATAAGTGGATTTCCAACATCATATGATCGACTTGTGTTTTCTCTCTCTAAAGCATTGTTTTGTGAAGATGTATAGTAGTGCGAATATAGATGAATGAGTCAGTTAACTTGGGGTTCTAAAGACCTAGGGTGTGGACATTTGTGGCACATGAAGGGGTGAATGACAAGTTTTGGGTAAAGTCATGAAAGGTGGGCTTTCTCGAAGCCAAGAAATGCGGGATTGCCCCAATTTAGACTTGATGATGGTGAGTGAACAACTTGCTTTGTCTAGTGATGACAATAACTAGGGGACAGAGGGAAATGATGAGCTAGGAATGCCCGACTTTGGAGTGAAAGGTGGAAAGCAATGGGCTTCATCTCAACACATGGAGTTTGGTGTTGCCCCATTTATGGTAAGGACAGAATTGCCCCGACTAGAGTAGCAACATATAGGGTAATGAGTTGAGACATTGCCCCGGTATGGCTTTGTTGATGTGGATATAACAAGGGGATGAGATGGGTGTATGGTGAATGTCCCCATTTGTAGGTGGAGTGAAGGGTGATAGGGTTGCCCCACTTGATAACTTGAGAATTCGCACGGTTGTTTTGGTGAGATTGTGGAAAGTGTCGGAGTTAGGGTAATGGGTTTTTGGAGTTTGTGCAGTATGGCAATGGGTCAGGTGTGGTATGACACTTTGCACAAACTTCCCAGTTCAAATGGGTGGTGAAAGGGATGCCCCGCAATAGGTGACGATCCTAGTATAAACTTTTGGTTACCTTTAAAATGACTCTCAGACTACAATAGTCTTGAGTTTGCTATGATGAAAACTATACTTGGTGATCACTAAACCTTGTCTTAGTATAACTGTAACTTGAATGAATCTTGTGGTGCAAGCCTTTTGATTTTTCTTTTCCTTTGAGTTTTTTTTTTTTTTTTGAGATATATTTTTTTTGAGCAAACATATTGTAAATAAATAAACTTATTTGTCCTAAGATTAAAACTTTGAGAAACAAAAGCAATCGGTCATTGATCGGAATGTGGTCGATGGTTTAGTGATTTATGAGGGAAATGGTAATTGGGCTCAAGGTAGTGTTTGGGGATTGATGGGACGGATGATTTTTTTTTTTTTTTTTTTTTTTTTTTTTTTTGGTATGATTTGGCTAATGGTTTGTGAAAGAAGGGGTTATTAGGCTCAATGAAGTGTTTGATGATTGATGGGACAAATGATTTGGTGATGTAACTTGGCTAATGAGTGATGATTTATGAAAGAAATGGTTGTCAGGCTCAAGGGAGTGTTTGAGGGTCTATTGAGACAGTAATTGATGTGTCTCACGGTAGGATGGACTTGTTTAGGGATGTGACTTGACCAAGGGTTTATGAAGGATAGGATATTGAGGACAAGGGAAGTGTTTGGGGTTTGTTTCAGACAATGATCTCTTATGCATTTAATGGCAAGAAGTATCAGCTCATAATTGTACCACTTTTGCTTTTTCGTGGTTTTTCGATCCTCTTTTTTTTATTTCACTTTCTTTTTTTGATTTTGATTTTGATTTTGATTTTCTTTTTCTTTCTTTCGAGCTGAGTGACTTGATAAAAATGATACACCATTTTTGATGTGGAATTGATCCTTGTCTAGGGTGATTGAAAGTTTCTTTGGATTTTGGCTTAAGGTGGGGTGGCGAAGGATTTTTTGAGGATAGGGGAAGATGGTCAAACTTCATTTCAAAACATGATTGCTAGTTTTCTCAAAAATTAACTTAAGGACAATAATTCGTTTACTTTTATATATTTGCTCTTTTCTTTATTATTTTTTTTTTATGCCCTAATTTTTGCTTAGGCCGCTCTTACGAGTTTTCGACCTAACGGGCATTTTTATATATTTTTTTTGGTAAAGGACTTGCACCAAGGGAATACAACATTGACAAGGTATTCTAGAGATCACACATTTGCCCCAGCATGGAGGGCATAAAGTGTTATTTCACTTAGGGGAACCAACCAGAAACGTCAACTATGTACAGATGTGAGGAGTATGTACTTTATGGGTGGTCGGGGTGGGATTAGGCTTTGACAGGGGATGATGGTAAGGTATGGACGTTAACTGACTCAGACAAAAATAAACGCACATGTTACCCAAGTCACTACACAAATGCTTCGCAGAGAATTAACATTTAAAACATGATAGAAATTTTTATTTTTATTTTTTATTATCTTTTTTTTTTATGGGCATTTCGGTCATTTATCATGGGATGAAAGAGATGCAACGTTCGGTTAAAAAATGTGAGCAAGCTAAAAAATTGAAAAACTGAGTGACTTGAAACAACTTGAGCTTGCAATGAAGTATGACTAAACTCTTTCAAAAGAATTATTTATCTCACAAGAATGCCTCACCTCTCATCACAATTTTTCTCTCAAAATTATATTTTTTCGTTTTTTATAATGCATGATGTAAGTATGCAAATGAATGAATGCGCATGAAATGAGAATGCGAATGAATGTATGTGAAATGCGAATGTGATGTATGTGTATGAAATAATGATATATGATATTATTCGTCATGTCGGGGAATTATAAACTTTTCATTGGAGAGTAAAGTACAAAATTTAATTGACTTCAATGTGCAGCTTCTCTCCAAGGTAAAGATTTAAATTCCCTGACGGTCATAAAAGTGCATGCAACATGAGATTTTTTTTTTATTGTAAAGAAAGGGAAAAATGCATGAGGCACAAATTCTAAAAGCTTGGGGAATATGACAATTTTTTTTGATTTTTTTGATTTTTTGATTTTTGTGTTTGTAAAAGACGGTATGCACTAATGTTTGTTTTGAATGCAAGGGTGTTAAGCTCCTTTGTGAACCTAGGAAGGTATCTTATGGAGTGGGTCTAAAGTTTTCTTTATAGTGAACCTCGCAAGGGTAGATCTAAAGGATCCTACACAAGGTTCCTAGAGCCAAGGACCCCAGGCAAGAACACTGACCCCAACAATAGGCAAGCTATTAGAAGGGATAGCATCCTCAAAAGGAATCAAACTCTAGGTGAGATTTTCGTGACCACCCAACGAGACGTACGTCCCGTAGGCCATCACTACGCAATCTCGTTCTAACTTAGGTTTGCACTCGAGTCCGGGTAGAGGACTTTTCTCATATGTGTGTGATGTGTAGAGGTGTAGTGTGTGTAGGAGCAGTTCAAAACAAACCCAAAGTTGCAAACAAAGCAAACATTCATACAAAATAAAGTCTTCTATCCTAGGGTTTACACATCAAATAAATAATATAATGTGCCAAGATAAATAAATAAGAGAAGGGTAAAAATTAAATTAAATTAAATAAATCCTATAATTAATTAGACTAGGTTTTGACTCTCTAAAAGTTAAGTCCCAGTGAAAGTCGCCAAATGTAGCGACCAAAAAAATCGGAAAGGATTCTTGAAGTTCGAAAGGAAGCCGCCACCAAATTTTAGTTTAAGGGCAAATTCGGAAAATCCCTTTATGTTTAGGACAAGGCATTGTTAGGGTTCGGGAGTCGTTATGTGTGGGGAAGGTATTAGCACCCCACGACATCCATTGTCTAATTAATTTAAGATTTATCTAATTATTACCCTTTTATTTGTAGAGAAAATGACTTATTTAGGTTTTTATTTTTTAGTGCTTGACAAGGGTTGAGTCTTGCTCCTACGTACCTCCGGATGCAATGGAGGAATCAAAGCTACGTAGTTCTTCCTGAAAAAGTTTGTGGGTTGGTGTTTTTTAGTGTAGGGGTCCTAGGATTCTTTGAACTGCATGACCATCGATTCTAAGACGACTAACCCGATTGTACAACCGACTTAGTCCCCTACTTTTTGAAAATGATTTTAGAGTTTTTGAAAGAAATTGGTTTGGTATGAGGTGGGTTGATTTTAGAATAGGTATTCTAGAACTCCTGAACTGTACAGCCCTTTAGTTCTAGAACGCTGACTAACCCGACTGTACAGCCGACTTAGTCCCCTAATTTTTTAGGAAAATGATTTATTTATATTTTATTAAGTTTTTTTTGTAGGATTACTGAACTGTACAGCTCATTGGTCCTAAAATGATGACTGACCCGGTTGTACAACCGACTTAGCCGTTTATTTTTAGCGAAAAATAGTTTTTTGTATTTATTAATTTTGTAGGGTTACTGAACTGTACAGTTCATTGGCCCTCAAATAATGACTAACCCGGTTGTACAACCGACTTAGCCGTTTATTTAATTTCGCGAGAAAAATTATTTGCGTTTGAGTTGAAAAAGAATTAAAAAGTAAATCAGGGGGTGAGAATAGTAAATTGGGGTTTTATTGGTCGCGGGGGTTGTATAACTGAACAGGGGGTGTAAACAGCAAGCCCAGTTCGCATGGGAGGGCCCAATTAGCGAAACTGGGCTTAAGTGAGAGGGGTTCTGCGCGTGAATCAGAGGGTGTGGCTAGCAAGTCTGGATATTTAAAAAACAAATTAAAACCGAGGTGTATTACATAGGCCCAAACCAGCAAAAACCTAAACCTACATTACCCTTCCCCTCCTTCCATCTATGGGTGTGCGCGCGCGCGCAGCCTCGGAGAAAAAAGTAGGCGATTTATTCTGGCGATAACTCGGGGAAAGGGAGAGAAAACATCCGGCGAGGTTTCCTTGAAGGTGAGAAGTTCGGTTCTGGGTTGTTGGTAGAGGAGTTGTCTCGCGATGAGGGAGAGGATTGCGCCGGCCATGGCGTCCACGCCGGCCGGTGGTGCGACGGTGAAGCTTCCAGCTTTGAGGTTCGTTTGTTCTTCTCTCTTTTCTGGGTTTCTCCTCGTACTCCTTATTTTAACACGCTGCTAATCCATTATTTTTCGTTTTAGGGATGAAACCGTGGCGGTGATGACCACCGTACGTGGTGGTCGGAGAAAATTCTCACAATTTACGGATCTATTCAATATCATCCTCCTCTATTCTATCCTCTTATATTGTTATTTCTTTTTCTCGTGGTCGGTGACTTTTGTGAATCCTAATTTGTATTTGTCCTAATTTTAATTTTACAAATGCATCAAACTACATATATGCGCTTCAAATCGAAACAATGAGGGTATGATCATTTTGAATGTCATGTAAACAGATTATTTAATTATAGATAAGGATATTTGAATCAAGTTTAACATAAAAAAATTAAGATTAAGATATACCAAAACTTTGATGCAAAGACATATATACTCCACAATAATTGAAACAAGAAAATGCCCAAACCATGATCTACTGAATCTGAACTATACATCCACTTTGCACATTACATACGTTGAAGCATACATATTTTCATATATAAATTAAGCCCAAATTAATATTCAACTTCTAGTTAAGCTTCAAAAAAGGGAAGGAAACAATTATAGATAGGAAGAAAACTGGACGTGTTGATGATCTCTATCTTCACTAGGGTAATCAGTTTATCTTCCTCGGCTCACTCTCTCTGCTCTTTGCCTTGTGTTTAGTGGATTAGGATTTCGATGTGAAACCCTAATCCTATTTTAGGTGATTTTAGCAATGATCTTACGCCTTGGTTTCTGTGTGTTTTAGACTCTAGGCTAGCCGCTTATTTATAGGTAGAAATCGGGTTTTAGCATTAATGGTCATTTTTGGGGGCTTTGCAGATCGATAATGTGGGCTCTTGAGTAGTCTTGGAGAGCAAGAACAGGACCCCCGAGAGATTACCGATGCCGCTCCTTTTATTTAATTTTCGTTTTTTTATTTTTGTATTTTTATTATCTATATTTTTTGTATTTTAGGGATTGGAACATTTTGGACACTCATAAATTGTAATAAAAATTAAATTAGCTTTTTCTACATTTTTGGACTATATATTAATAAATTAAAATGCGAAAGGAAGACGGACAAAATTGGGGTATAACACTTGGGAGCAAGTATCAACTTGATGCCCAAGTCCATTTATGATAAACTTGGTATAGGAACCGCTAGACCTACTTCTTTAAGTTTAACTTTAGTTGATAAAAGTAGGGTTTACCACAAGGAATATTAGAAGATGTTTTGATTAAAGTTGACAAGTTTGTGTTTCCGGTGGATTTTGTTATTTTAGACTTTGATGCGGATAAAGAAGTTCCCATCATTCAGGGAGACCTTTCTTAGCAACCGGAAGGACAATCATTGATGTGCGAGAAAGGAGAGTTAATCATGAGAGTCAATGACCAAGAAGTCAAGTTCAACGTCCTCAATGCGCTCAAATATCCGGATCCAAGTACGCAGGAGTGCTCTTATGTAGTTGCCATTGATCATATGGTCCAAAAGCGGTTCAACAAAGACAATGATCATCTAGAAAGATCTTTGGACAACAATGAAATACAAGAGTTGTTAACGTAAGAAGTTATTCCTCTAGGCGTCGTAGCGTCGCATCACGCACGCACGTGGTCACGTCTCGAGACCCTGCACACCAAAGTCGTGGACAAAAAGGTATGAATCTCTAGGGCAAGAGGATTCAAATCAAGAAGAGTGTGCCATCCATTAAAGAGCCACCTACCTTGGAGTTAAAGGTGTTACCCGATCATTTGAAGTATGTCTTTTAGGGAACATGATTCCCTACGGGTGATCATTTCTTCCAAGCTCACTCAAGAGCGGGAAGATGATCTCATTACTACCCTGAAGAGACATAAAAGGCAATTGGTTGGCAAATGGCGGACATTAAAGGTATCAGATCCCACAATCTGCATGCACAGAATTGTCTTGGAGGAGAATGCCAAGAATAGCATTGAAGGGCGGAGGAGATTGAACCCCATAATGAAGGAGGTGGTGAAGAAAGAAATCATCAAATGGTTGGATGCGGGAATCATCTACCCTATTAGTGATAGCTCCCGGTAAGTCCATTACAATGTGTGCCAAAGAAGGGTGGAGTTCTTGTGGTAACAAATGATAAAAATGAATTAATTCCAACAAGGACGATGAATGATGATGGAGGATATGCATGGACTACGTGAAGCTAAACAAAGCAACAAAGAAGGATCATTTCCTCTTCCATTCATTGATCAAATGCTAGACAGTTTTGGCGGGAAAGGATTTTCTTGTTTCCTTGATGGTTATTCAGGCTACAACCAGGATAGCCATAGCACTTGAAAGATCAAGAGAAGACAACATTCACTTGCCCCTATGGTACCTTTGCTTTGAAAGGATGCCATTTGGGGTGCGTGTAATGCTCCCGCAACATTTCGAGGTGCATGATGGCCTTGTTTTCGATTTCATTGAAAATTCCATGGAAGTCTTTATGGACGATTTCTCGATCTATGGAGATTCATACAAAGCATGCTTGGATAATTTGGAAGGAGTTACGATAAGGTGTGAAGAGACCAACCTAGTGCTCAATTGGGAAAAATGCCATTTCATGGTACAAGAAGGAATAGTATTGGGACACGTAATATCAAAGAAAGGGTTAGAGGTGGACAGAGCAAAGATTGAGGTTATTGACAAGCTACCTCCACCCACAACTATCAAAGGAGTCGAAGTTTCTTAGGACATGCGGGGTTTTACTGAGAAGATTCATCAAGGATTTCTCAAAAATTTCAAAACCTTTGTGTCTGTTGTTGCAACGTGACCACGTCTTCAACTTTGATGAGCAATGTCATGAAGCTTTCAACAAACTGAAGACTGCCTTGGTGACTGCTCCTGTAATAGTCACTCCAGATTGGTCCAAACCATTTGAGTTAATGTGTGATGCAAGTGATTATCTGTAGGAGCTGTGTTGGGGCAAAGGTATGGAAAAATTTTTCATTCTATCTATTATGCCAGTAAAACCTTAGATGATGCCCAATTAAATTATACTGTGACTGAGAAAGAACTCTTGGCTGTTGTGTTTGCATTTGATAAATTTAGATCATACTTAGTTGGTGCAAAAGTTATTGTTTTTACTGATCACTCAGCCATTAAGTACTTAATTTCTAAAAAAGATGCAAAGCCAAGGCTTATTAGATGGGTTCTCCTCCTCCAAGAATTTGACCTGGAAATCCGTGACAAAAAGGGGGTGGAGAACCAAGTTGCTGATCATCTTTCTAGGCTTGAGAATGTTGATGCAGGTACAGAAGAAGAAGAGATAAAAGAAAAATTCCCTGATGAGAGACTATTGGTGGTAGCCTCGGTGAGTTGAAGACGTGGCCACGTCTATGACACTCTCGTCAAGCGTCATAACGTCTGATACTACTACACCATGGTATGCTGACATAGTTAACTTCCTTGTTAGCAAGATTGTGCCTGTAGGATTCAACCACCAACAAAAGAAGAGATTCTTCCACACTACAAAGCAATATTTCTGGGATGAGCCATACTTGTACAAAATGTGCCCGGATCAATTACTAAGAAGGTGTTTAGGCGAGGAAGAACAACTCCATGTGCTACAACAATGTCATTCAAACCTTATGGTGGACATTTTGGAGGTACCGGACACCGCAAGGTCCTACAATCAAAGCATGCGCCAACATTATTCGAGATGCGCATGAGCTGGTTAGGAGATGTGACGGTGCGAAAGAACAGGAATATATCAAGCAAGCGGAGATGCCTCTCACAAACATTCGGAAGTTGAATTGTTTGATGTCCGGGAATGGATTTCATGGGACCATTTCCTATGTCCCATGGGAATTTATACATTACGGTAGCTGTGGATTACGTATCAAAGTGGGTTGAAGCAGTGGCACTACCAAACAATGAAGCTAAATCAGTTAGCAAGTTCCTGAAAAAGAACATATTCACAAGGTTTGGTACTCCAAGAGCCATAATCAGTGATGAAGGCTCTCATTTACGCAATAAGTTAATTGAGAACCTCCGGCTAAGTATGGAGTGAAACACGAAATTGCTACAAACTTATCACCCCAAACCAGTGGCGGCGAGAAATATCCAACGGGAGATCAAAAGAATACTTGAAAAGATGGTTGGTCCCAACGAGAAAAGAGTGGTCATTACACCTAGATGATGCACTTTGGGCCTATAGAACAGCATACAAAACACCATTGGGTATGTCTCCTTACAAGCTAGTTTATGGTAAAGCTTGCCACCTGCCAATTGAGCTCCAACACAAGGCTTATTGGGCAATAAAACAATTGAATCTAGATCATGCAAAGGTTTGGTGAAGCAAGATTGTTACAATTGAATGAGCTAGAAGAATTTAGACACCATGCCTATGAAAGCTCAAAGAATGTATAAAGAAAAGACCAAGAAGTGGCATGATCGGAGAATCCAAAGGAGAGCTAACTAAGGACAAAGGGCAGGTGTTGCTATTCAATTCAAGACTTAAGTTGTTTCCAGGAAAATTGAAGTCAAGGTGGTCAGGTCCATTCAGATTAATGAAGATCTATCCTCATGGTGCCGTGGATTTATTTGATGAAAAGACTAACACCATGTTCAAAGTTAATGGCCAACGTGTGAAACAATACCATGGAGAGCATGTGGAAAGGGACAAGATCCAAATGTCCTTCAACAATTCTTGAATAAAAGAAACAATAGTCCGGTGAAGACTCTTAAAGCAAGCGCTCTTGGGAGGCAACCCAATGATTTTTAAATTAACAATTTTTGTGTCTTTTTAATTTTTGTTTTGCGGAATAAAGAATTGAAAGAAAAGTGAAAAATGGCGACGTTGTAACGTCTCGGTAATTACAGGCGTGGCACGCGTCACGGCGGTCGAGCAAAAATTTAAATTAAGTCGAGGCGTAAGTGATGGCGTGGCGAAATGATTTCCCTCTGCGAAAGCGAGCGTGTAACCCGACCACGGCGTCACCCCCTCACTTAACATGTCTAATCAACGGTTACTTTCTCCATTACTTCACTCTTCCATTTCTCAACTCCCATAACCATTTCCCCATAAAAATCTCACCATTCACCATCATTCCACCTCCTGCAACTTATTTCTAATCCTCTCTCTCTCGAACCAAAATCTTCCTCTCTTCCTCGTAAAACCTAAATTTCGAGAAATTCCCATTACCTTCCAAGCAATTTTCTCACAAAAACACCATGACCAAAGTGAAGCAATCACCACCAAATCCTGCAGGAAAGGCAAGCATCTTGACTGAGTTCATCCTCGGCCCCCGTTCTGAAACGCCCAACCCATCCAAAAAGAAAGCCTGCTTCCCGAAAGGGTTTCGAGTTTAGAAAGCCCCAATCCTAATTTTCTAAACTGCCGCAGTCGCTTAGGTTGGCGTAAATTTGTTGTGCATAGAAAAGAATACATAGCTACTCCGGTCCATGATTTCTACAAGGGGATCGTTGAGAGGCTCGAAGGAGAGCCATCTATCGTCTCAAAGGTGCGAGGAGAGGAAGTCAAATTTGGGGTAAGGGTCATTAATGACTATTTTGGGTTAGGATACTATGGCAAGCGCATAGAGACCAAGCGAGAAGAGTTATGGGTTGGTGAAATGGATGCCATTAAAGAAAGGATATGTGTAGAAGGTGCTTGTGCAGGAAAGAAGAGGCGAGCATGGGAGCGAATTCAAGATAATGAAGAAATACTGTGTGATGAAGCCAACACTTGGTTCCATTTCATAAGGCATTGTCTCGATTCCTACCTCTCACACATCCTGGATTGACAAGGAGAGAATGATTGTGATTGATGCAATCATGTCAAGAGACAAAGTGGAGGTGGGGAAGCTAATCAACCGTGAGCTCAACAAATGGAAGAACAGGAAGGACGGCTATTTATACTTCCCTTGTTTGATAAGCGACTTATGCATGGAGCAGGAGTGGAGATAGAAGCTTGAGCTTAGGGAGCAACCTCAAGGCCCCTTCTCAACAAAATTTCAGCCTAGAGTGAAGATCGCAGTGTCTTTGCAAGTTACTGTTGATGCTCGAGACGTTACAACGTCTGGAGGAAAGACGAAATTCCACGCCAAGTTTATCAAAGAGCAATTTGAATGGCAAAAGAAGGTGTTTGCCCAGTGTCTAAGGGAAGAAAGCAATTGCAGAGCTGTGTTGCTGAATGGATGCGGGGAAGAAGATGGCGATGAAGTGCCCTATCCACAATCCAAAGAAGAGTCATCAAGAAGGAAAGGGCAAAGAGAGCAAGAAGCCCACCAAAGAAGCAGAGCCAAAAGAAAGAGACAAAAGAAGGTAAGTAGTGAGGAAGATTTTAACTCGATGAATTGGATGATATTTACGATTTTGATGCGAGAGGAAACAAAGAAAGCAAGTATGGAAGCAATTAGTGAAGAAGAAGAGGAGGAGAGCCACGAGGAAAAGGGAGCTCTAGTGAAAAGACTGTAAGTGAGTCTCCAACCAATCGAGACAAACAAAGAGCCAACCCCAACAAAATCCAAAGAAGTTAGCCCCAAACCATCATCCCCACAAGCCACACAACCACCACCATCACCAAAAGAAACCTCCACCCATGACCAAAACACACCAAAGACCCCACAATCCAAAGTCGAGGACCAAACCATTCCACAACCACCCCCACCCCAACCTGAACCTCAAAACAACCTTCACCCCGAAAAGCAGACGCGTGCAACGTCTGAACCAACAATCCTGAATCCCAACCCATTTCCCCACCCAAAAGACCAGAGTCAAAGCGCACCGGCATACAACCCATTTGGTAGGAAGAAAAGGCAAGAACTAGGCTGCTTTGAGTCAAAACAAGCTCAAGGGGAGTGGAGAGAAAGAGGAAATTGCGCCCCATCAACCTTAAGGCCAAAGCTACCAATGAAGAAAAACTCAAGGTCTTTGCAGGAAACTCTCTCATCGCTACTAGTCTTTGCATTCGTAGCCACTAGTGTATCTGAGAAGCCACTTCTGCTATTCTTTGAAGAATTGCTGCGAGACGTCGTAACGTCTGCACGAAAAGAGGTCGCACCAAACTTGCGTAAATGCAAGTCACTAATGAAAGAGAAGTTCGCCATGGAGAAAGTTAGACAACAAGCAATGGAGAGGCCACTCGAAGGTGGCGAGCACTGTTGAAACAAGCTCGAGGAGCGATTCTTGTGGGCTGGAGTATCATCATCGGGCGTGGCGGCGTCTAAAGAACGAGAGGTGGAAAAAGCCCGGGTGATCCCAGGTGAACCAATGCAAGTTAACCTGCTGATCTAGCTATGAGAATGTGGGAGGAGGCCAAGAAAGGATTCTTTGAAGCATCAATCTGCTGTGGTGGAAGTATTGGAGCAAGTACAAAAGAGAAAGAATCAAATTTGAAACAACAACAACAACCACCACCGAACAAGGAGGAGTGAAGGTCAAGAAAGAGAAGAAGGAAAAGAAGAAAGGTGAAAGTCGGGCGGGAGTATCCACCGGACAAAGCGGAAGGCTTAGGTGCAGTCTTTGCAAAAACAAGTAAGTCCCTATTAATCCAAATAGTAGTTTTAGTTTTATTTTTCTAGTTTTAAGCGTAGTGTAGTTAGTAATTTTTAATTTCAATGTCATGAATGAGAATCCCCTTCTAAAAAAAAAAAAAAAAAAAAAAAAAAAACTTTCTTTGTTTGCTTTTGAGCAAATGAGGACAACGCTCAACTTTAAGTGTGGGGGAAAATCTCAATGTTTTAAGCTCTGTACATGAAATGAAATACAAAAGTAGTCTCTGTTCTTACTCATCAAGCATGAAAATAATTCTCTTTGGGCTAAGGTTAATGAAAATGTGTGTGTATGAGTAACCTATGCATGATTAGATGTAAAGAATTGATTGTTGCTCCTACACAAACTCTGCTTTTAAGAGAGAATCTAGTTAGCTAGGGAACATCTTGTCTTTGAAGCTAGTTTTGGTGAACTTTGGTGAAAATAAAACTTGATTAAAAACCTAGAATAGCGATGAGAAGCTAAGTTTGGGGGTAAATCAAGTCGTATTTAAAATTTGGGTGCAAAGACTATAGGATGGTTAAGTGCGGGTGTAGTGTGAGTGCAACGTTGTAACGCGTCCCGTAACGTTATAACGTCTGCCGTGTGTGTTGTGTATTGTATTCGGGCGTTGCAACGTCCACCCATAAACGTTGTAACGTCTATTCCCAAAAACACCAAAAAGAGTCTGTTGATACAAATAAGTGGAAAATCCACATGTGTTCCTGTAATACCACAAACAAATCTTTGAGCACTCCAAAGCTAAAAAAAAAAAAAAAAAAAAAAAAAAAAAAAAAAAAAGAACTCCAAAAATGGAGCAAAATAAAGAGGAGTTGCTTGCTCAAGAATGAGGGGTTCAGATCCTTTTTGTGTGTGAGTCAATAAATTAGTAGCACTAACCTAGTCCTAGCACCCAATTAAGACCCTTTGTCATGCTTTAAATGAATCCCCATTTCTTATGTGAAAATGTTAGCCTATTCTTTGTTTTGAAAAATATTTTCTTTGTCACCATTTGGGAACCACTCTCTCATTAGCTAAGGTAGTTTCTGAACTAACTAGAGGAAGAATTATCTGAGAGGTCACACACTCACTTTGAGCTTTAATGAATCGGAATTTAATTATGCATTGGTATGTGAGTATGTGAAGAAATAGCCCATTGAGAATGAATTTTGACTGTTTGGTGAGTAACACGTAACCTCTGCTAGTGTAGTTGATTGCATATTCTTAATTGTTTTGTTGTCTTGATTGCTTGAGGACAAGCAATGATTTAAGTTTGGGGTGTGATAACTTCGTATTTATATGAGTTATTTATACTCACTCACGAATAAATCACGCAAGTTCTTGAGCAATACAAGGTTTAATTAATTAGTTTTATAATGATTTACGAGTTTTAGGTGAATAAGAGTTATAAAGATAAATCAGGCATTTAGGCACCAATTGGTGCCCTTGAGAGCGTTTTGATGCTTTTTGTGCATGTGCGGGAATTTGATCTTTGAACGTTACCACGTCCTCACCACGTCTACAATGGAGCAGCAGAGCAAGAGCGAAGGATCTTAATTTTGGCGCTACCGAGCAATGATAGTCAAAGATATAAAAGTCGAAGATCTTCGTTTTCCCACGAGGTGACACGCGGCTAATCCTTTGTAGCGATGAGCGATGTCGAGGAAAAGACAGAAAGCGGTGGTAGGTGAGCAAGTGACATCAAAGCACATGTAAGCAAGGTGGCTATTTAATGAAGGTTCAAAGACTCTCTCGAGGCATCACCAACCTCACTCACGATCATCATCTCTTCCACCAACTTGAGAATCACCGTCTCTCCATCCCTTCACCATCTCCACCATTAAACTCGAAATTTGTTTTGTAAAGAAGATCCGAAACAGACTTACGAACTTAGTTTATTTTCTGCGATAGTGTAAGGCTCGGGCGTTGTAACGTCTATACAGTGTACATGCTTAAGAGCTACTTAGTTGCATCTTGTGCACTTAGTTCCTTTTCAGTAATGTATGGTATTTGGATTCTAAATCCACTTCATTCTCAGAAAGATGCTCGGCATGAGCTAAACACCTTGTAGTTGAGTTGTTGTTTTGCTTTTTAATGAATTTCTAGTTAATGTCATGAAGTGTTTACGTTGCCTGTTTTAAATCTTTGTGCAATAATATTTCCAAACTTGTTTTGAGGTTGGCCTCTTAAAATAGGTAGATTCATAGAATACAGGACATGGTCTATGAAAAGAAATCAAAGATTTACATGAATGAACAATGCACTAAAGACATTTAGGCATCTTTATCTAAGTCTAGACATAGAATGGATAATAGTTCATGGAACATGGCCGTGGGTACTTAAAATACGAGGAGGGCCTATTTAGAACCTAGACATAGGATTTCTTGTACTTGAAACTCGGCGTTTTATCTTTGAAAAGCATAGCTCTTTTAACAAATGACGTTGAGACGTGGCCCACGTTCACACAGATTAGCATTTGAGCGTCATAACGTCTAGACGTTATGACGTCCCGACTAGGAAGGATTTATTTGCATACAACAACTCAACTCATTTCTCATCCTTTTTCACAACCAACTTTAATTTCCTTGTTTTAATTACATCTTTAGCTTTACCATCAACTCTTATTGCCGATTTGTTACTTGATTCTCTTGTGTTTTGATCTTGAACTTTGAAAATACAACCAATCCTCGTGGGAACGATCTCTTACTTAACTCCACTTTATTACTTGTGCGATGTGTATACTTGCACTATAATTGCGAAAATTTATACTACTACACAAGCGCGAACAAAGATCATTCACCTCATGGAGAGTCGATTGAGATAATCAACTTGGAGTACGTAAGAGGATAAAAGAGAGGTTAAGGTCGATGATCTGCAATGGAAGATAGTGAACGCAAAAAGGCTAATCCAACTCTTGCATGATTACGCTGATGTCTTTGCGTGGTCATACAAAGATATGCCAGGCTAGATCACGAGCATTGTTGAACACAAAGTTGCCGGTGAAGCCGTGGTGTCCACCTCAAAACGAGAAATTGAGAAGAATGAAACCGGAGATGTCATTGAAAATCGGGGGCGAGGTAAAAAGCGCTTTGATGCGTGGTTTCTAGTAGTGGCCAAGTATCCACAATGGGTAGCGAATATCGTCCTGTTCAAAAAAAGATGGCAAGGTCGGGATGTGTGTCGATTACGGGGATCTCGAGCAGCTAGTCCCAAAGATGACTTCCTTTGCCCCATATTGATATTACGGTAGACAAGATGCGACCCACATTCTCTATTCTCCTTCATGGATGGATATTCGTGGTACAATCGGATAAAAATGGCTCCGGAAGATATGGAGAAACCACCTTCATAACTCTCTCGGGAACGTTACGCTACAAAGTGATGCCTTTTGGACTCAAGAATCTTTGGTGCGACTTATCGGAGGGCAATGGTGACATTATTCCACGACATGATGCACAAGGAAATTGAGGTATATGTAGATGATATGATTGCAAAATCCAAGATCGATGAGGGCACATTGTTAATCTGCAAAACTCTTGAACGTCTACGGAAGTTCAAGCTCGAGCTAAACCAGTAAATGCACCTTTCTGTGAGAGATCCGGAAAGTTCTTTGGGGTTTATGGTCACCGTCGAGAGGGGATAGAGGTCAATCCGGATAAAGTCAAAGCCATCCTTGAAATGCCAAAGCACCAAAGACGAAAAAGAGGTTCGTGGTTTCCTTGGGAGACCGAACTACATCTCAAGGTTCATATCCCAATTGACCGACACTTGTGAGCCTCTCTTTAAGTTGTTGTGCAAGAACCAAAAACTAGAGTGGAGCGATGATTGCCAAAGAGCCTTTGAGAAGATTAAAGATTATCTGCAGAATCCACCAATTACGATGCGCATGGGTGTCCTAAGACCACTTATCCTGCACTAAACGTGCCGGACAATTCGATGGGATGTGTCTTTGAGGGCGACATGATGAATCGGGAAAGAAAGAGCATGCCATATACTACTTGAGTAAAAAGTTCACCGATTGTGAGACGAGATATTCAATCTTTGGAAAAGACTTGTTGTGCTTTAGCATGGGCCGCTCATCGTTTAAGGCGGTACATCTTTGAGTCATACAACTTTGGTTGGTATCTAAAATGGATCCAATCAAGTACATTTTTGAAAAGCCCGGCACTCACGGGGCGGATCGCTCGTTGGCGGATGTTATTATCGAGTATGATATCCTCGTATGTCACGCAGAAAGCGATCAAAGGCGCACTTGCCGAGTACTTAGCATGTCAGCCGATCCCAGACTACCAACCAATGCGGCATGATTTTCTGATGAAGATATCATGGCACTTGTTCGACGAGGGGAAGTCCCAAGAAAATGAAAGGTGGAGAATGATATTCGACGGTCGCGCCAAATGTATGGGGGCATGGGGCGGTATTTGTGTTGATATCTCGACGACAACCGCTTCATTCCTGTCACTGCAAGACTAAGCTTCTATGTCACAAACAACATAGCAGAGTATGAAGCGTGCATTTTGGGTATTCAAGCAGCCCTAGAATGGAAAGTTAAAAGGCTAGATGTGTATGGGGATTCAGCCTTGGTTATTCATCAAGTGAGAGGCAATTGGGAGACCAGAGATCCCAAACTGATTCCTTATTGCGATTATGTGCAAGAGTTGATGGAGTCTTTCGAGGAGATCACCTTCGAGCATATCCTCGAGACGAAAACCAGTTGGCCGATGCATTGGCAACACTGGTCTTCCATGTTCAATGTTAGTTGTGACAAGAGCTTGACCAATATCGAGTTCAAAGACGGAGCTGCTGCACAAGATCACTATCGCATGCAAAGAATAGATGAAGAGCTCCGACGAGAAACCTTGGTATCATGACATCAAGCAATACATAATCAGCAGAGAGAATACCCTCCCGGGCATCCGAGAATGACAAAAAACTCTTGAAGGTCAGTCGAGGAATTTCTTTCTGAGTGGTGAGGTCCTTTACAAGAGAAATTATGACATGGTTCTCTTGAGGTGTGTTGCGAAAGAAGAAGCCGAAAAGATCATGAGAGATGTGCACGAAGGTTCGTTTGGTACCCACTCAAGTGGACACACCATGGCTAGAAAGATTTTGAGAGCCGGCTATTACTGGTTGCAAATGGAGTCTGATTGCTACAGTTTTGTGAGAAAGTGCCACAAGTGCGGATCTATCTTGATCACATTCATGTACCGCTTTGCTAAATTGAATGTCTTGACCGCGTCTTGGCCGTTCTCAATGTGGGGCATGGACGTCATAGGACCAATTGAACCCAAAGCATCAAATGGGCATCGTTTCATCCTGGTCGCCATTGACTATTTCACAAAGTGGGTTGAAGCTGCCTCATATTCAAGTATAACCAGTTCAGTGGTTGCTAAGTTTGTCAAGAAAGATCTGATTTGCCGCTATGGTCTTCCCAACAAGATCATCACTGATAATGGCAGCAACTTGAACAGCAGAATGATGAAGGACCTGTGCGCCGAGTTCAAGATTCAGCATCACAATTCATCCCCGTACCGTCCCAAGATGAATGGGGCAGTTGAAGCGGCCAACAAGAATATCAAGAAAATAGTACAGAAAATGGTGGTAACCTACAAGGATTGGCATGAAATGCTTCCTTTTGCCTTGCATGGCTATCGTACCTCGGTACGTACATCGACTGGGGCAACCCCTTTCTCTCTGGTATATGGGTCAGAAGCAGTGCTTCCCATTGAGGTTGAAATACCCTCCCTGCGGGTATTAATGGAAACCAAGTTGGAAGAAGCAGAGTGGGTACAGGCTCGTCTGGATCAGCTAAATCTCATTGAGGAGAAAAGAATTGCAGCCTTGTGTCATGGGCAATCAGACGTGAGAGGATGAAAACTGCCTTTGACAAGAAGGTTCGTCCCCGAGAGTTCAATGAGGGAGATCTAGTACTCAAGAAGATTCTGCCTATTCAGAGGGATCCCCGTGGGAAGTGGACGCCCACCTATGACGGACCGTACGTGGTCAAGAAGGCCTTTTCCGGAGGAGCGCTGATACTCACAAATATGGATGGCGAAGATCTGAGGAACCCAGTTAATTCTGATCAGGTGAAGAAGTATTATGCCTGAAAGAAATAGACAAAAAGAGAAAGATAAGCCAAGTAAAAATAGCTCGCTAGGTTGAAAACCCGAAAGGGCGACCTAGGCAAAATCAGAGCGACCCGGTGGATTGAAAACCCGCAAAGGGCGATCCAGGCAAAAATTAGGGTCAGAAAACTTGGGCATGAAAAGTAAGAAAAGGCATACAACTTCCCCGAAGGTTTGGATGAAGGGGTGATCAAGGTTAAGGACATAAATGGTTGGCACTGTCCCACAGAGATGGACAGTCGGAAATTAGCTCTTCTCTTTTTTGTGTCTTTTTGTAGCTTAAACTTTAAAATGTATTGAACAGTCGGCGTAACTTTCTGTACGACCGGTTTTCACATCAATAAAGTTCACTCTTTCTCATATCTGTTTGTTTTTCTATTTCTCTGCTTTTCTGCTCAAATAAACGTTTTATGATGAAGGTGACATTGAGCTGTAAAACATGTGCATAAATCATAAAGCATCACAATCATTGCGGAATTTCTAAAAGTCATGGAAAGGAAACAACTTTTCAAAGTAAATTAAGTTCGCAGGAAAACAATTATGCTCATAATCATCCTCAAATGGCAAAATTACAAAGCAAATCTGCATTTGGCTCATACGCCGCCACAATCTTAATCAGTTCCACAGTTGCGTCACGGGTTGGTCGAACCAGCAAAAGAAAAAGTCAAAAGAGCAAAAGAGCAAATGAAAAAAGCAGATGATCAAAAAAAAAAAAAAAAAAAAAAAAAAAAAAAAAGATCAAGGAAAAATCAAATCAAAAGGAAAACCTCAAGAGTGTTCCACCACATGCATCATCACACCAAAATCGTAGCATTGCATGCACTCGCATAACATGCTCCTGCATAACATGCCGTTGCATAACATGCACCCATGCTCCATGCATCATTCCTTGCATCAGCTGACGTATGCAGGTACTTCAATCCAGTGCGGCAGCATTGGCCATTTCAATCATTCAGCAGGATTCGTGAATCCCTTCAGGACCCAAGTGTCCCTTCAAAAAGCAGACTTCACCTCGTATTCGAGCTGCGAGTAAGTCCTTCGACCCCATTGGGTCCAGTCGAAAAGGATAGCCGTGTCGGCCTAAGACATGGCGCAATCCTAGGGAAGTATCGAGATCTAGACTTGATATTGTCCCCCCCGGTCGCTCTTGAAGATCACCATGCCCAAGTGCAAACTCGGATCGTTCGCGGTTCGTTAGAAGGCTTTAGGCGACCTCGATGATCGGCTTCATCGAGGGCCGCACTTCTTTTTGCTTTCTTTATCGCTTTCTTTCTTTGCTTTATTTCCTGCTTTTCTTTGCGAGAGGCTAAGCGCCAATTCATTTCTCTTTCTTTGTCGCTTCATGAGGTTGGCACCTATTTATCTCCCTTTTGTTTCGCTTACCGAGGGCCGTACTTTCTTCACTACTTTCTTTATCGTTTTACCCACCATCGAGGGTCGTACCAAGCTTATTTTCATTGTTGTTGGCGAAGGTCGGCACCCATTCAAAAATTTGGATTTCCCAATGGACAAAATCGGTATAATTTACGAATTCTTTATTTCTATTTTATCTTCAAATATGTCTCGGCAATTCATATTTCTTGATAAAATCCAAATAAAGAGGGGCAGCTGTAATACCCCAATTTTGTCCGACTAGTTTATAAAAAAAAAAAGAGAACAAAAAATATATTTTGTGTAAACACCCAATTTTAATGGGTATTTTTCTCGTTTTCAAAAAACTCAAAAATATGTTTCGTCGTGCTCATATGTTATTTCTAATCGCTTATGTGCGATAGTTTTAACGATCTTGCGATTATGCTTTTCTTGTTGTTGCGCGTGTTATTCTTAATTGGATACACGTGTTTATCGATTATGCGTATCATAGCGTTTTTTTTTATTGGTTGAACTTTTATTTATTATTAGCATTATCAAAAAGGGACACAACAAAAATAAATCCAATTACTTGTTCTATCTAAATCTGTCCAGTTTTTTTTATAATAATAATATACAAATATACATCCTTTTTTTTCTCTAATTGCAAATGAAATAAAATAAAAAAATATTTGGGGCTAGCTAGTAGCTGGTGGAACGCAGCAACAGCAAGCAAGACAAGGAGAAAGAGCCAAATTTGTTGCAGCAAGGCCTAAGCTTCAAAGCTCCAAATAGAAGGTCTCTCCTTCCTTTGTAACTTTTTCCTGCACACATACACAAATGGGGAAGAAATTAAGCAGCTGAATAGAGTCAAACAAGTCTATTTTTGGGATACAACAGAGCTTGGGGAGAGGAAGTTTTCTGAAAAAAGACTTTAAACACCAAAACATGAAACATGATGAAAAATACAAGCTCAGATGCAGAGGCAAAATTGACTGCACAGTACATTAATCTATACAACTCTGCCTACATATGAAGCTGGAAGCAGATATCAAAGGGAAAAAAAAGCATAAGACAGAGACATTAAACACACGCATACAGCAGAGGGGGATTCAAAAAAAAACTCTTCACAGTTCCACTCTTTTTCATACTCTACACACTTCATAATCATCCTCAACAACAACCACCAAACACCATAACACCACCACTTCAATCCATTTTATGAACCCAAACTCGTAACAAGAGGAAGAGGAAAGGAACAAAAACATAAAACATAGTAAACTAAACAAACAAAGAACAAAAAAACACGCAGATACGGCAGTAAGAGAGGGGAAAAAGAGGTTTCTCACCGTCACCTTTGCCGACGTCTCCGGTGAACCACCGCCGCCGCCGCCGCCGCGCCTCCCCTCATAGCGCCTGCTCTCTCTCCTGGACCTCGGTCATCCTCTTCACCAACACCAACGCCACAGCCACCACAGAACCCAAACCACCGCCCTGTCTCTCTCTCACCGTCGCGACCTCCATCTCTGGTTCGCTCTCTCTCTCTCTCTCTCTCTCTCTCTCTCTCTCTCTCTCTCTCTCTCTCCTTCCTCTCACGATCGGTTCCTCTCTCCCAAAATGGTTAGAAACGGCGCTGAAAAGGGGAAAGGGATTTAGGTTTTGCTTGTTTCACAGATGTGGCACGGGTGGGCATCTCTATGGGCCTCCGTTTTTTTTAAGTTTTTTTTACATCAGATTGCTAATGACACCCCATTATTACTAACCCAGAACCCCCCACGTTTTTTTTAAAAATGCTAATCACACTCCCTTTATCTCTGTACAGTACCCATCCTTCTTGCTTTTATTTGTTTATTTCTTTTTAGTTTTATTATTACTTATTGTTATTACTATTATAATTGTTACTATTTACCTCATGTTGTCATCTAATAGCATCTATTCTTGCTTATCATTTGTTATCACTATTATAATGGTTTGTTTAATTTTTAAACTAGGAATAAACACTTAAGTTCTAAGTGTAGCTACTTAAATCAACTTTTACTCACATCATGTTCAATATTCATTTTCAAAATAGTCACTCCAAGTTAACTCGCGAACACTCGAACCTAAAACAAAACCAATTATCATTAATGACCACTCGCGCCGCTGCCGCTTTGGTTGTTAATGATAATTTCATTTTCAAAAGAGTTAGTAGCATGACCACTCTAAACCGTTGTTGTTTGGTCATCGCGAACGCTCAATCCAATTGCGAATTCCTTTTCAAGTTATCCCGACGCGTCTCTCCAAATCGGACCAACGAAAACTTTTCAAAAACAAATCTTTTCAAATATCAAAATCAAAACTAATTACCACTAATGATCACTCGCGCCGCTGCCGCTTTGATTGTGGGTAGTAATTTCATTCCCGTGGGAGCTAGTAGTGTGGCCACTCTAAACCGTTGTTGTTTGGTCTTCACAAACGCCCCCCTCAATTGCGAAAACCTTTTCAATGCTTAAAATAAAAAGCGGTTGTCATCAATAGTCACCGCGCCGCTGCCGCTTTGATTGTTAGTGACGATCCCATTTTCAAAAAGAGTTAGTAGCGTGGCCACTCTAAACCGTTGTTGTTTGGTCATCGCGAACGCTCAACCCCTTTTCAAAAAACTCTAAAAGATTAAAAACAAAAACCTTTTTCAGACACAAGAACTACGTAGCTTTGAATTCTCCATCGCACTAGGAGATACGTAGGAGCGAGAGGCCAACTCTCGCCAAGCGCCCAAAATAAAAATTTTCATTAAGTCTTTTCATTCCTTTTTCAATAAAGAAGCAAATTTAAGAATTTTCCAAATCGACACTTAAAACCACACGTTTAATTAAAGGTTCCCTTTCGATAGAAAGGAGATGTGGGGTGCTAATACCTTCCCCATGCCTAACCGACCCCCGAACCCAAATTTTCCGGTTTCTAAAAGGCCATTCGCTTTCCAAAAAGGTTTTCTTCAATATTTTCCTTATAAAAAATATTGGTGGCGACTTCATTGTTTTTTTAAAAAGTTGTAAACGAAGAAAGATCCCCTCAGGGATTTTTCGGGTGCAACACATATGGGTGCGAGCTCGGGTGGGTACGGGCACTACGGTGCCCGCCCCGCCCCAGGCCCGCACCTGCATATATATTAATAATAGTACAACTTTACCTATATAAAATTTAAAAAAAAACGATTTTTTTTCATTAAACACTAAATCTAACTACTAAATAACATTTTGGATATTTTTAATTCACTAAATATTATTGTTTGTAATATTTTAATTAGTAGATACCAAAAAAATAATGGCTCTTTAAATTGAATCACAATGTTTTTTATGTTATTTATTATTATTTTTTGTTAAAGTGCGGGTAATTGGTGTGTCCATGGGCACTTGGTGCTTAGAGGGTACGGGGACGGACACTATAGTGTCCTGCCCAAACATGTGTGGGCCCGGGTACGAGCACTATAGCACCCTGCCCATAGGGTACCATTGCTATCCCTAGTGGGGATAGTGTTTATAATTTTTAATAGCGCATAACCAAATAAGCCCTATTAAAAGACTTCCCAAAATTAATTTTTAAATTTTTGGATTTATGTTTTTGATATAAATTCGGAAATTTCTGAAAATGCCGTCCCAGAATTATGTTTTACATAGATAATTCTGGAAAAAATAAAAATTGAAATTCTGAATTAAATTTTGAATATTCTTGAAAGGGTAAAATTGAAATAAAATAAAATGTGGGAATATGAGGTATAATGTGGGGGTGGAAAAATTAAAACCCTATTCTCAAACATAGGACGTATGATATGGGTCAATGACCCTTGTTACAAGGGTTTTTTATTGTACCCCCACCCACACTGAAAACCCCAAAATGCCCTTCTGAAAACGTATTTTTTTTAAAAAAATTTTGTAATCAGATATACACAGGGGTGTATATACGACCCTTACATTTGGGCATCGTATATACACCCCCCAAGGCGTATAAGGCGTATATACGATTGGCAAACCCCCACCTTAATCGTATATACGCCTTCGGGGTGTATATACGACGGGCATTAAATAGGGTCGTATATATACCCCCTCAGGTGTATATTTGATCCCTATTGTATTTTTTAAATTTTTTTAAGTCAAATAAAAATTAATTAAGTCCTGAAAATAGGTTTTGTGTGTAGTTCGTTAAAACGTGACGATGTTATACGTCGAACGAATAATTTAGGCTAAAAAATCGGTTTTCGGGCAACATACTTCGATCGTAATGAAACCACAACCATTAAATCCGAAAAAAATCAAGAATCATGACACCCCTAGAAGGGACTTACGGACTACGGCCTCAAAATCTCAAATTCCATCGTTTACTATTTTTTACGATTTTTTTTAATTTTTCATAGTCTCCAAAAAATCTAAAAAAATTTGTATAGCCTTATTTTGGTTTTGTTAGATTTTTAGTGGTGTTTTTATAATTTTTTGGAGTAGTTTTGACTATTTAACGAATTTTTAGTACCCTTTTAGTAATAAAAATTAAAACAAATTATTAAAAAAATAAAAAACCAATCGTATATACCCCTTTGAGTACATATATACGATTGGACATAAAATAGCCATCGTATATACATACTCAAGGGGTATATACGATTTATTTATTTTTTTTTTTAAAAATTATTTTTCAAAGAGCATTTTAGGGATTTAAAATTGGGTGGGGGTTTATGGGGATGAGGTGGGGGTACAAAAAAATCCCTTGTTACAAATAAACTCTCTCTTCTTGGAACATTACCTTATCCTTGAGGTTATAAGCCCCATATACCGCGCTACAATCACTCCCTTTTATTTTAACCATATTTTCATTTTCTAAAGTACCAAAAATTCCCCTCCTATCTTCTTTTATATAAGCGGCTTGTCATTGCCGCGCGTCACTTTTTTTTTTTTCTCTTTTCCCTTTTTTTCCTTTAGGTTTTTTTTTTTTCCTTTTTCATATTTTATTGTTATCTATTTCTTTATTCTTCTTACTTTTATATTTGAGGACTACTTTACGGTCTCGAAAATTTTTACATATTTAAATATGCGAAGTTTGCTCTTCAATAATCAAATCGATGATTTTTTTTTTAATTTAATGACAAAATACAAAAAATGAGATGCTAAATAGTATTCTTTGGTGTACTTTATGGTGAAAGAATAATAACTTTGTGACAAAATACGTAAAGTGTGATCTAAACAAATGTTTTCTGCGGTACCTTAGGTCTAGAAAAAATTAACATGTTCAGCTACACAAAGCTCATTACTCAATAACCCATTTGGTGAAAAAAATATAATTTCACAACAAAATACGTAAAATGCGATGCTAAATAGTGTTTTTAGGGTATTTTAGCATCAATTTGTTTTAATTATTCAAATATGGGAACTTTGTTCCTCAACTTCAATTTTGTATATGTTCTTATATTTTATTAGTGGTTTTAAATCAAACTCTGCATTATATTTACCTATGTGTTTCACTTTTAATTGTGTTGTCTTCGTTTCTCTCTAATTATGAGTTAACTTTTTATATTGGCATTTGATGAATATCGACAACATTATTAGAAAATCTAGGCTTTTTATCTATGGAAGATCAATTTCAATTTCAATTTTTTTTTCTAATCTTCTTATCTAATTTATAGTTATAATTTAATTTTTTTCACGGGTACTTTCAAATTTCTCATTTATAGAAATCTCCATCATATTCTTTGAACTTTGTATACGTGTTTATATTTTATTGGTGGTTTTCATCCAACCTTGCATGATACCCACGTGTTTCACTTTCTATTTGTGTTTTCTTCTTTGATTTGATAATTTTGCACCAACGAGTATTAGAAGCATACTTAAATTGGTTTTTATATTTTTAACTTTCCTTTATATTTGAGAACCACGTCATAGCATTTACTATCACAAAAACTTGCAAAGATTTACCCCATGGGAATTTCAAACCACATTTACAATAGAATCTCCATCAACTTCCTTCAAATTCGCATAGCTTCTTCTATTTAATAGGTGGTTTTCATCAAACCCTGCATGATACTCATGTGTTTCACTCTCTAATTGTGTTGTCTTCTTTTCTTTCTAGTTATCAGTTACATTTTTACATTTACATTTACATTTGATGAATATTGAGTATGCTATCAAAATTCTTTAGACTTTTTCTTCTTATTATCTATGAGTTTTCAATTTCAATGTCTTTGTTAAGACATCTTTTTAATCCCAATATTAGAAGCATATTTAAATTGATATTTATATTATTATCTTTCTTTTACATTTCAAAACAACATTGCAACATTTACTCATATGGAACTTCAGCCACATTGCTTCATTTTTTCATGTTTTCATATTTTCATATTTTAGTGTATGTTTATAAGAAGGTTTGCTGCAGCTTTTTATTCATCATGTAGTTTAAATGAAATAAATCTCTTATTTCATTCTACTAATTTGTTTCCAACTCCGTTGATTTACACGTGTTGGCACTTGGCATACATACACACATCACCCTCACTAATTCAACATTTTCTCATAATAAAAAAATTGTTTTCCACCAATCACTCTAGCTACTTCAACAATATCATCTTCCATTACAATATCCATCATTTACTTACATCATTTTCCATCTTCATATCAACACTTTCATTTACAAGGTCTGCATAAAGGTGATTTTTCTGTCATAGTTCGCCAGGTAATTATTTTATCAGATTTTTGAGATGTGTATTTTAAGGTATTTTTGAGTTTAAAAAAAATTGTTATTGTTCAAATAGACGTAGTTCAATATTCAGTAACTGGTTTGGTGAAGAAAAAATAATTTTGTGATAAAATACATAAAGTTTGATGCTAAGTAGTCTATTTTGGAGTACTTTAAAGTCTATATTAAATTTTAGATGTTCAAATATGGGAAGTTCGTTCCACAATAACCGACTAGGCGAAAAAAAATTCATGACAAAATACGTAAAGTGATATTCTAAGCAGTGTGTTTTTGTATACTTTAGAGTTTAGAAAGAAAAAAATTTAACTGTTCATATATGTGTAATTCACTCCTAAATAATCGATTTAGTGATGAAAAAATAATTTCGTGATAAAATATGCAAAGCGCAATGCTAGACAATGTGTTTCCATAATTTAAGGAGTACTTTACGGTCTGAAAAAATTTAGATGGTCAAACGACGTTCGTTCCTGAAAACCGATTAGGTGAAAAATTAATTTCATGACAAAATACTTAAAGTGAGATGCTTTTTTTTACAATACGTAAAATGAGTGCTAAGTAGTGTATTTTCAATTACTGTAGGCTTCACAAAAAAATTTAATTGTTCAAATATTCAAATTTTGTTCTTCAGTAACCGGTTTGGTGAAAAAAATAATAATTGTGACAAAATAAGTAAAGTGCCATATGCTAATTGGTGTGTTTTTGGGGTACTTTAGCATTTGAAAAAAAAATTATCTGTTCAAATACTCAAAGTCCGTTCCTATATAACTGGTTCGGTTAAAAAAAATTATGTGACACTAACCCGTGCAACTCACCCTTTTACTAATTTCACCACTTAAAAAATAAATTTCATTTTATACTTCCTTTGTTTATATTTTTTAGAACCATATTTTTCTGAACATTTTAAAAAAATAAATTACTTTTATACCTTTTTTCCTAATATTTTTTTAGAACCATATTATTGTGAACCTAAAATATCTATTGAATCCATTTAGTTCGATCACTATCACATCACAAATGTATTTCTTAATTTTTTAGGATTTACGATTTATATGATTAACTTCTCTCTTCGTATTTGGTTGCATCCCTCATTACTGAGAGTTGTGTCTATTTCTTGCAAAATATAATATATAATAAATACCTACTCTCTAGGAACTTTAACTATATTTACAACAAAAACCCTCATAACTTTGTTTTAGGTACTTCTAATGTTCTTTTTAAATTTTACTATCTTCTTATTAATTTATAGTTATAGTTTAATTTTTATTCACATTTATTTTACTATATATTTTACAAACCAACACCATTGGCCCACTGGCATAAACTTCCTTGGAACACAGGGCTAAACTAAGTGCTTTCAAGTTCAATTCTGAAGGGGACGAGCTATGTACAGTTAAAAAAAGAAACCAATCATGAATGTTTATAACGAGGTTTGCTAATAAATGCGTAAAAAATTTATTGCTCATATACACAAAGGAATTAATTAGCCAACCCCGTGCATCACACGGGTTATGAGGCTAGTTAGTATAAATAGGTGATCCCATTTCAAAATAAATCCATCCAAGTCTATATGAATGAATTAAGTGTATGTTTGTTTGAGCAATCTTTAGAGAGTGGAAGCTCTCAAAACAGAATGGATTCTATGTTCTATTATGAGGCTGTCCAAGTAGTGTAAGAAGTTTGGTTACAAATTACAATGGTAGGCTTTTTTAAGTACTCTCGGGTTATCTTGTTACACATAAATTAAATTTTATGTAATGAATGGTTGCGAGGGAACTTCAAGGGAGGCCAGGTTATCAAGTCAAAATTCAATGAAATATAGCAAGGTTGTTCACAACCTTGAAACTGAAACAAGATTGAAAGTAAACAAAGGAAGGTATAAATATCAGTGAGAATTAGAATAATACTCCCTCCGTCTCATATTAACTGTTGTTTAAGGTTATGTGCGGATATTAAGAAAATGATTGGTTATGCTAGCTTTTATGGTAAAAAATGTGATATGACTAAATACTCTTATACTTTTCTTGATTAAATCAAAGACACGGTTATTGATATTCTAAAATAAGGGTATTGTTGGAAAATAATAATAAATGTAGTATTGGAATTTTAAAGTGACAGATAATTTGAGACAGAGAAAAATTCTAAAGAGGACACTTAATATGAGACGAAGGGAGTATCATTTAACAATAATGATGATGATCGGTTCTTCCTCAGAATAAAAGCAAGGCCATTCCGTCATTATTGTTGGGTTACCATAGAAAAAGGCCTTGTTTAGAAGTGGAAGCAGGCCTATTATAAGGATTTGTAAGAGCAAAACACTAAAGGGTTTTGATTTTTATACCCCCACTTATAGCCCTTATATACCCCATATTTTCGTTTATTCTAATTTTACTCTTAGTTAAATGGGTGTTTTTAGGGTGAGAGAGTAAATCAAATTTCTCACCGGTGAACTATTTTATATGACCGTGGAATGTAGTATTTTTTTTTTGACAAACAGATAGTCTGCCTGAATTTATTAAAAAAAAGGAAAAGGACAGAGAAAAACAAAAGGGAGATGTAGTATAAAAATTCATCAACGGTTTAGATTTAATACCGCTTAATTCAATATTAGTCACTCATAGTATTTTACACAACATCCTACCGCTAGTTTTAGTGATTCACCGGTGAGGGATTTAATTTACTCCCTCACCCTAGAAGTACCCTAGTTAAACAATCAAATTTTAATCTATAAAGTATTTTTATATTCCGAATTTATGGGAAGGTAAATCCGGAATGATTTTTCAGAAAAATTTCTGGATTTATGTCTTATTTATGTTTTAAAGGGTGTTAAATCCAATGCTTAAAAAATTGAATCAAATATTGAATCAGTGAGACCTCTGAGTCATAGTTTAATCGCTTTAAATTGTTTGAACTTAAATGAAATATAATTACGGTCGAACTACTGAGTAACCGAACGATAGACAATATCAATCATAGTTTACTGTTTAGCCGGTTGAGCTGTTCGATTAATTCAGTTTTTAAATTGCTAGTATCCACATTTGTTATTCACGTTTTAACTATAATTTTTTTTTCTTTTAAAAAAATGGTCAAATATTTTTTATTCCTTATAAAATATTGAGCTTTTATTTTTAATCTCCAATAAATATTTCTTCAACTTTTTTTGGCCTCTAAAATTAAGTTGGTGGTTATGTGACTAATAGACTGCTGAAGAAATATTTATTAGGACCAAATATTAAATCTCCATATCTTATAGGGATTACAAGCATATTTATTTAAACCATAATAAAATGAACACTCTAACAACTAAAAAAACAATTCAAACATCTTTTAAATCTACTTATAAAACATTACAAATCAAATTATTAACAAATAAAATCATTCAAAACATAAAAAAAGAGTAAATATCACAGTAATCATCTAAAGCAATAAATTCATAAACATTGTTAAACAGAAATTTGCCTAAATTTAGTTTGAAAGTTACATTGTTACATACATTGGCCTCACCTTTTTATATTTTGAAAGTTACATTGATACACAGAAATTTGCCTGAATTTACACATGATCTTTTTTTTTTTTTGAGATTAATTACACATGATCTTTATATAATGTATATGAGGTTGTCTGATTTGACAGTATAGAAGATACCAATCCCAATGTAAAAAGTCTAAAAAGAAAGAATATAAAAATATATGCATACACACCATTTTACACAAGAATATATACTTTAGATACAGCTAGATATGATATAGAGTTAACTTATTTTGAAACGAAGATGCTTATACTAAAGCTCAAAGTTTCTTGTTCATTCAAAATTCCAAAACCAAGAGATCAAGCAATTCCCTCCTTTATCAACTTTATTAAAAGAAAAACTCTATAAAACTGAAACCACATCAGAATAAGACCACGTCAGAACCAAAAAAAAAAAAAAAAAAAAAAACTTGGATTATATCTCCTCTGCCACCACCTTCTATATACTGTGGTTAGTAACAAAGAAGATGCCTTCTTACAGTACCACAGTTTTGGCTCACTTGTTTGGCATCCTTGCCATCATTCTCATGCTTGTTTGGTTGCTTCATTACCGTGAAGGAATTGAATATGATTCTGACAATGCACTTCGTGTTTTCAATGTATTGTAACACTCTTTCTTGTTTTTTGTTCTTTTTTAATTGCTAGTTTATACATAACAATCACATATGTATGTAAATCTTTCTCTACCTTGCAGGTTCACCCTTTTCTGATGTTCTTTGGGTTCATTTTCCTTGTTGGTCAAGGTATCTATATCATATATGTTAATTTACCTACACAAAGTTGAACAAATTATAAATAAATAAATAAATAAATACTAATTTCACAAATTGGATTGTTTAATTTGAGCAGCAATACTATCATACCAAACGGTACCAGGACTACATCAAACACAGAAGTTGGTTCACATGACACTTCATTTCATTGCTATAATTCTTGGAATTGTTGGTATATGTGCTGCTTTCAAGTTCCATGATATGGTTAATTTGGAAGATGTTTACAGCCTCCATTCTTGGATTGGCATTGGCACCTTTTGCTTGTTTGCCTTGCAGGTAAAACCTATCCTCCTAGTCCTAGTAATATACAAATATTCAATTTCATTTTAGTTCACATTACTGTCCACAAATATCTATTTTCTGACATGTCAATTGATACTTTACTTGCTAATTGTTGGTTGGTTGCAGTGGCTATTTGGACTAATGTTCATGTTTCAAGGATCACCACAATCAAGGGCTGCAATGGCTCCATTTCACATAGCAGGTGGTAGAGCACTATTTTTCATGGCAATTTGTGCTGCACTAACAGGCTTGATGGAGAGGTATACTATGTTGAGACTACTCCCATTCCAGAGAGAATCTCATTTGATCAACTTCTTGGGTCTGTCAATTCTCTTGTTTGGAGTTTTTGTGGAAATATCAGTTGGTTTGGCCCATCACAGAATGGATTGATTTATCCAACATTTCATCCTTGGAGATATTGTGGATTTTGTGAATTATATATGTAATTCTGCTGTTCTTTCTATTAATTTCTTTTTCACTTGTTTCAGATGATGTAAGTTGAGTGATTCATGTGGTTTGCTTTGATACTAAATATTATGTTTATTTAATGTGACTTTTTATAAATAATAAATAAGACTTACTGTATAATTGTGAAGAAAACAGATGTTCGCTTTAAAAGATACTATATAATTGTGAAGAACATACCTGTCCTCGCGACGCTACATAGCACTTTTTTATCCTAAATTGTGTTCTCGAGACGGCCACAATTTTATTTAAAGACAATTGTTAATTAATCAACGATGAAGGTCTCGGCCACTTATGAATCATGATGAAACAAAATAGAACCACATTTTACTTATCTCTCGTCTAAACTCCAGATTTGACAAAATCCCTCTCCCCCACAGAGAAAGTAGTGGGGTAGAAATCTTCAAACCAAAAGATAGATATTAAAGAGTATGATGATTAAATTTCTCATGCATGATAATGTTCATTCTACTTTAATGCAATCACAAATTGAAAGTGTTTTGGTTGCATAAATAAACAAATGTTTGGTGAAAGTCGCAACTACCAAACCAACATAGTGGGTCAAGAACTAAAATACACTAACTCCATCACTACTTCTAAAGTACTCCCTCTGTTACACAGAATATAAGCAAAAACTAGTCAACGGAAGTTGATATATTTAGTTCAAATTTATCAACTTTCGTTAACTAGTTTTTGTTTATATTCTATAACGGAGTAGGAAGTAAATCTAAAGGTCTGGAGTAGTATAAGATTAAAATGAAAAAACACACTGTTAAAATGAGATTCCATTTCATCATGACCTTAGTGAACTAGTTCCAAAGCTGGAGGTGGCAAAGCACTTTTCAAACAAAATTCAATGGTGGCCAAATAAACAGATCCTAGAAATACAATATTTAACCAAAGTGCATCTGAGAGCATAAATGAGTAAACTAAGCAAAGTGCTTTTGAGCATTATCCTCATTTATTTATGCGCAACCCACCAAGATTAACAAAACTAATCATGTCAAACAGTTTGTCATAAAGCTTTTGACAGTATCTTTCACTTTCAGTATAAATAAATAATAAAAAAGTAAATCAACACCAATCTGTTCATAAAAAAATAAGTTATACACATAACTTGTTCTGTTTCACATTTTTATGGCATCTCAAAATCATGCAAAAAATGAAAGCAAGCAAGAAAGAAAGGATGTAACAGAAAAATCTGGAATCTATCAGTTGAAAATAATTCATTCTGAAACAACCAGAATGTCAAAGCAAGACATAAATAAATAAATAACACAAGGTTTAGCAGTATCCTGAGTAAGAAAACATAAGAAAAAACAACAAAAATAATAAAGTTAAACCCATTGCTGCTTTGTTGCCTCCATTCTCTGCAATAGACCATCAATCTCATCTTGCATTCTCTTTTTCATTTTATAGTAATCAAAATAAGAATTTTCCAACACTTTCAGCTCATCCAATTTCCTCCTCTGCGTTTCCTCGGTCTCATGCAAACACAGTTTAGAAAGCTTTGTTGCGTACTCTTCTTCCATCTGTGCAGTCTTGGTCCTGATCATCTTCTGAAACCCTTCTGCTTCTCTCCTTGCTTCATCTGCTTTGGTTTGGAACATTTTGGCTTCTGCCTCCTTTATCCGCACAATGCTCTCCAAACTTTCAACGCCGCCTTTCGCTAGTAAAGCCGCCAATTGGAGATCAACGTCATTTTTCAGTTCACTTAAGAGGGAAGCTTTGAGGTCTTTTTGATGAAGGTCATTTGAAAGTGCATCAGAATGTGGCCTTGAATAGCTCATGTCATAACCATATTTTGGTATCAAAGAATTAGATTTTGGAAGTGATGGTGTATCTTTTGGAAGGTTGGCTTGAGACGCTGCGAGTTCCTTCGAACCAATACTAGATGCAGGAAAGTCTGGCATGCTGTCGGCATCTGTTAATCAGAAAAATTAACTTCCAAAAGTTAGATATCGGATATCATTGTCGATAATTTCAATAAATCAAACAAGCCTTAATCACTAAAAGCCTTAATCATTGTCTCCATTCATCAAAAATTTACATATCATCTGGTCTCTTTTCCTTTTATTTATATTACGTTTTTATTCGACCTATTAATCTGTGGCGTAGTGCATCTCTTATCTGTCACGTGCACATACCAAAATCACAAAACAAAGACCACTAATTTATACTCCCTCTGGTCCTATTCATAACAAAAATTTGCAGTTTTAGGTTCGTTGAATAACTAATGTATGACCAGATACCTCAATTATATAATAAACCGGAAATTGCACTTTTTTCTTATAAATATGACCAAAGAGAGTAGCTCATATTTGAATTGTAGTACCCCAAAGCCTGCTTATGAATTGAATGCTTTTATGCAACTAGTATTGAATATATAGGTTCAAGAGCTGAAAGGTTAGCATATCAAGTGAATACAATGGACTAGCCCCTCACTCCTTGGTGAGACGAAGCAAATTATGATGGATTCTTAGTGCATAATTACCATTTAAATGCTGTACAAGGCAAATAAAATATGAAATAAACACAAATGTAAATATGAAAATACCATAGTCCAGACACTTACAGCTGAAAAACTGTATGATGTAATTGCAGGCATCAGAAGGAGACACAATTTTAGTTTGAAGCTTTAATAGCATATCATCTGCTTTAAAATTCAATTCCTTCCCTTTGCGATCTTCACTTCCCATGAAAATCCTCCTTACACAGTCAAGTTCTTTCAACAAGGTTTCAAGTCCCCAATCCTTAGCACAACAAACAAACACGTCCTTAACGAAACCAAACATCTCCGACGCATGACCACAGCCAATACAATGAAACTGCATCTCTGAGGTTCCTGAAGGTCCCTTCAAGCTAGGACCAGGTTTGATGAGTTTCTTCTGGAGGCCACATGCAGCATGGCACCAATGAGAACAAACATCACATCCAATCCAACTACAAGTATTACTTGCACAATCAAAGTTCAGACAAATAGGACACATACAAGAACTGCAAAACCCTTTATTTCCTGAACAAATCTTGCAGTCACAATCATCAACAGGAAGCAAATTCTTGCAAGTCACATTTCTACACCTTCTATACAAGAAAACCTCTACCATCTCAGACAATGAAACTTTCCCAGATAAGAAGCTTACCAGCCCCATCTTGACAGCAACTAAAATCTCTAACTGCACCTTATTGCACTTTGAAAGAGTCTCTTTTGTAAGATCAGACCTTCTCTCAAGCCTGTTTTGAAGGCTGGTCAATTCATGTTTCTTGTCAGGATTCTCAATCAGATTCTTCAAGTATTCCTTAGTTGATGCTATTGCTTCATCACTAAGCTCCTGAATTGTCAATGACATGATAGGAATAGACTCAGAAACAATTTCCTAACAATTCTCTCTGGTCTAGAACTAGAAGGCTTGTTCATTTTCCCAATCCCACCATCTAAACCTTCCAAGACTCTCAGATTCTCAGAATTTCTCCCCCTTGAATCACCACCTGATTGAGTCTGAGCCTCAAATCTTGGTCTAGCAGGCAATTCAGAAGGGAAAAAAGAATGATTATCTGAACTAGTAGTTTTATTATACTGACTATTACCTTGCATGAAAGAAGCATGATTGGCCAAAGCAACACCAACACCATCTCCTATTGGCTTAAACCTACTATGAACAGAACCATTAGTCCCTTCACCACAGTTCCAAATTTGATCATCTTTGCTCATAGAGTAATCAAAATTATCAGTTGAATTGCGGGTTAGGGAGCAACTTGGGTTGTGTGAGAAAGGGTGTGAATAAGAGTAAGATAAAGAAGCTGCAGCAGTATAATCAGTTGAATAAGAGGATAGCCTACTAGGTTTGGTCCTAGCTTGATGATCACCATTTTGTAAAGCGTTAGAAGCAGTGAGAGAAAGTGATACATCAGGTAAACCTAGAGAGAGATTGAGAGTCTCCAATTTTTGTTTCTTCTCCCTATTACTACCCCTTTCAACATCAACATCTTCATCAACAGATCGTTTTGAAGAATCTTCTCTGGTTTCACTCAAACTAAGGAAATCTCTTTCCACTACCCATTTCCCATCTTGATTATTATCAGAAACATCAATAACTTCTTTACCTTTGTGGGTCAATGAATTCAACAAGCTTCTATCAGCAAGATTCAATTTTGAGTTATCACAAAGGTAACTGAGGGTTAGTTCTTGAAACCCTGAACCTGAACTGCCACCAGCAATCACCTTGGTGGATTTTGAATGAAGAATCCTATCAACACCAGTACCCACATCAGAATCTCTGAGAAAATCAAGACCTCTTCTCTCTGGGTAACCTTTGGCAGGCTCAAAATTTGGTCTTGATAGCTTGCTCCTTGAGTTTTCACCCTCAGAGTCAACACCACCATTGCCAAGATCTTTACCTGTAATCATGGCCAAAGGAACTAGAGAGAGAGAGAGAGAGAGAGAAACTGAGGCAAAAACAACTAAGGGTAACTGTGAAAGAAGATAAAAGGGAAAATCAAAAAGGTTATTATGTTCTCTTCTGGGTTTGGTCCTAACACAAGACACAACACAACGCTACGCTATGTTCTGTGTTGTGTTCTAAAAAGCAAAGCAACGGCTGGATTTTTATTATTTTTCAACCGTTCACACTGTGCCAAAAAAAAACGGCGATGCTTTTCTGGATTTTTGATATTACAGTCTTATCCCTTGAAAATGGATAAAATTTCTCCACTACTATCTTCTGCTGCTGCTGCTTTCACTTCTTTTTTTGCTTTTTACAAACAGCATCCGATAACCGATAAACTAGTTTATGAATAAGTTATAATAGATAAGTTATTGAATTAAATTTAAAATGTTTAATAAAATTAGAGGTCAAATTACCTTATAAATATAAAATAACATAAATGAATATTTGTAATTAATATTTAAAAATAAAATAGAATATTCATTTAATGTAGGATTAATAAAAATTTAATTAAAATAATAACAATAAAAATGAGATTAAAAATAAAATGCTATAAAATATAAGCACAAATGCTATTTCAAACTGTATTTCAGAAAACGCTATAACCTAATGAAAAAATGTTATAAGCTAGTCATATCAAACACCTACAATGAGTTTATCCGCTATAAGCTAGCGAGTTGACCTTCCCAAACAGAGATAAAAAAGAGCAGATATTTGTAGGACACTATAATATGGAACACTATTAAAAATAATAAATATAAAGATGAGAGAAAAAATGGAACACTATAAACTATGTGCTCAAATGCTTTTTTTAGACACTACTTTAAGTAGTGTCCTAAAAAATGTTATAAGCTAATGAAAAATGCTATAAGTTAGTCATGTCAAATATTTACAATTAATTTATCCCCTATAATCTATTTGCTATAAGCTAACAGATTGAACTTGCCAAACATAATCTTAATCTTCAATATAATTTACAAAAGTGTAAATTATCTTAAGAATAGCTACAAAGGAGGTCGTTGCGGTATACTTAGAGAGAAATTCTTACCTTGAAATGAACCTAACATTTAATGTTACAAACTACTAATAAAATTACTACTATTGATTAAATTAAAATTACCAATATCTAAATCTTAAATAAAGAAAAATATAACACGCATCAAATATATATTAATTGTAAATAGTAATTTAATTTATTAAAATAAATAATTCTGATAATTTGAATGGCTATTTATAAGCATGAAATGTTCAGTTGTTTGTAAGCATTAATTAAGTGAATAGGTTTACAATCAAAATTCCCAAAATCTATTCATACTTTCTTAAAAGTCAAACAAATTATGAATTTTTATTAATTGATCTTATAAAAATATTATATTAATTGACCCTACAAAAATCTTCTAAAAAGGGTAAAATAGACTAATACTATTTCGGTCTTATTTATAAGTAAAAAAACACTTTTGAAGTGTATTGAATAACTGATGTATTTGGTTTATATTTTATAATACAAGTTATCGATAAACCTAAAAATTACTTTTTTGTTTATAAATGAGACCGAAGGGAATAGATAAGAGTAATGCTAAATAATACTACGAATAGTTTTTTTTTTGGAAATTTTTCGATTCTATGAATAGTTTCTAATGGAATTTGACGATAATAGTGGGACAAAACTAACGATGTATGAGTAAAGTAGTAAAATAAAAAATTAATGAAGGATAAGAAAATAACAAATTATTAATAGTTCATTTCATGCTGTAACATCCAGTATTTTTAATAGATATAATTACACTATTTCTAATTCGGATTCTTAATTTATTGTCCTTCAAAAACAAGGTACTTCTCCCGTCTCAAATTTTTTGATGTTTTAGCCTCTAGAATTTGTCCCAAAACTTTTGATGTCTTACACACCCAATACTATTGTAACTACTTTCTTCCAATTTTACCCTTAATAAATCAATACTCTAATATTTATAAAGCACATATAACCAAATTGAGTTTCTAAGAGAAAACCCACTACCCTATTATCTCATCACTTAATTGAGTACGTTGAATCAAAAACTCTTACTATAATCCTAACTTCTAGCACCTCTCCGACTCCAGATTGTGGCCATATTATTCAAACATAAGCTTCTTGCTCTCCTCAAAACCTTTCTCCTCTAGAATAAAAAACTGTTTAGTAACATACACGTTCACTTTTGATATGAACAAAGGGATCATGAATGTGGTGATGGCTCATATTCCATTTGGGTCCACTTTTAACAAAACCTTGGGAAAGTAGCTAAATGGCTCTACTTGTTTTTATTAATGGCTACACTTCCATTTGTTATAAATATTGTTACATTAATTGTTGAGTATGTATATCAAGTAAAATTGTCAAGAACAATATTTTAAATAAGAGTGTTTTAGTCTACATTTTATCTAGTTATTATTTTTTTAGTTCTTGTACAAATGGTAAAATATTAAAAGATATGGGACGGGAAGAGTATCACAAATATGTGACAGTAAAAATTAAAATTATATCAATAATTGAGATAGTTTTACAAAAATGTTATTTTGACAAAAAAAATTTTGAGACAAATTCTGCGCCTCTGTGTAACATTAATTAACCAAATTTTTTGACTATTACCAACCTCGCTTTTTCGCGCTTTTTACGGATTAAAAACTTGGTTAATTGATTGCTTGACTAATAGTCTAAAAAACTTAATTAATTAGTGTTGTAGGTTAATACGATTTGTCAAATTTTTTTTCGTTAAAATAGCATTGTTGATAGTTTTATTTAATGTAAGTATGAGATGAGATATGAAGGTAGGGAGAAGAAGGCGGCATGAAAGGAAAGAGGGACGTTAGTTCCTTTACTCGTTCAAAGTCAACATGATGGATGCCCACCGCGTTTCTGTAACAAACACGTTTTGTTTTGTAAGCAAACTCATCATCACTTCAGCTAGATAATTACATAAATGGGATATAATAGTAACAATAAATTCCTCATAAAGACGACGCATTCAACTTCAACGCATCAAACAAAAAGTCAATCTTTTGATTCTGAAATAGGAGGAATTCTCAAAAAAAAAAATAAATAAATATAGGAAGACAAGACAATAGAATTATCGACTCAATTTCTTATACGGAAAAATGTTGCCAACTTGTTTGTAAGACTTCAAATATATCTCAAGTTTTGCTCATTGGCATGCTTATGTTCATCTCATGCTTTTTATCCTTATGTTTTGTTGACATTTTTGTTGTTGATAGGCAGGATCTATGACTCATGGACTAGAGGATGTAAAAAAAGTTTATTATAAAAAATATTAGTTTTGAAGATTGTTTAATTTTTTTTTCAAATATCTCACTTAATTTACTAAAATTAAGTAATCAAGTTATTTAACTCTAAATTTATTTAAGAATAAATTATCAAATTAGTCTCTAAATTTATACACTCTTTTCCTATTTAAGTCTTAAAGTATATAAAAATAAGAAGTAGTCCATAAAAGTGTCTGATATTGATAAAATTACTTCCTAAAGTTTAATAAATAGTCCTTTACGGAGATTAATAAAACATATTTATTTAAAATTGAATGCAAATTTAAGGATAGCACTTTCTAGGTCTTTTAAGTGCAAATTTAAAATTTCAGAGAATTTAAAAACATTTTATGTAGAGGTACTAATGATAAGCCCATTGTCCTATTTAATGATAAGACTTTCTAGGGTCTTTTAATAGCATCAATACTATCTTATCTTAAAATATAAATATTGCGGAGTCTCCACTCCACTTTGGTGCCAAAGCTCCCACTCCATCCCCCTCCTCCCTCCTCCCTCCTCCCTCCTTTCTTCTCCATATGTTTTAGGAGTACATTAAAATTTAGAAGAAAAAAATTAGATCTATAAATACACAAAGTTTGTTCTTTGAAAATCAGATTGATGAAAATGAAATTTAATATCGTGATGAATCATGTAAAGTGTGATGTTAGACAGTGTGTTTTGGGGCACTTTAAAGTATGAAAAAAAAAATTTGTTCAAATACGGAAAAAAATACAACTATTCAAATATGCAAAGTTTGTGCCTCAATAATCGGTTTGCTGGAAAAAAATCCGTGACAGAATACATAAAGTGTGATGCTAAGCATTGTATTTTGGGGTACTTTAATGTTTAGAAAAAAATTTAACCGTTCAAATACTCAAAGTTCATTCATCAATAACCGATATGTTTTGGACTACAAAAAATGGATCAATTAGTAGGGTTTTTAAGCCAATTAGCCGAGGTTTTTAACCCTCGCAAATTAAACTGTGGGGGTTTTAAAAATCGTCGGAGCTTCCAGTCCCGCAATCATTTTGCAGGGTTTTTTTTAAAAAACACTGGTATCGAGTTTATTTATGGGGATTTTACTGGATTAAGAGTTATAACTTGATCTTTTCAACAGTTCGGTTCAAAAGTTTGGTGAACAGTTCGGTTTGACAACAACAACAGGGATAATAGATGACGACAATGATATGAGATGACAATGGCAATAAGAGATGGCGACGACAATAAGAGGCAACAACGACGATAAGAGACGACGTCAATAAGAGACGACAACGACATGAGACCGATTTATATCAAAATAAAATCAAACACCACAAATCTCATAATCATAGAAAAACATAATTGATCTCCAAAAATCAGTGTGATACAGTATTTATATCATTGAATCATAACAAAAAAAGGAAAGCTCATACCCTTACCTTCAAATACCTGAAGATGCACGCTGGGAAGGAGTAGTAGAGACGCACACAACGATGAGCAGATACGTATCTGAAGCACAATAAGACACACCTGTTCCTTCCTTCGTCTAGAATGAGACAAGTCTACAGAGGGATTGCGAGAGGGAGGGTTTCATTTTGTGTTTCATGAGAGAAAGGAATGGGTTTCGCAGAGAGAGATTCCACCACCCTTTTAGTGATTCCACCACGGTAAAAAAATCAATTACTTCTTCTCTTTATATTTTTTTGGACAATATTTTTCTGAATCTTTAAAAAATAATTTCTTTTTATACTTCTTCTCCTTATCTTTCTGAACCCGAAATATTTATTAAATTATCAAATCACAAATATACTTTTTAAATTTCTTAGGATATACGGTTTATAACTAGGAATAACTCCTTTCTTCTTAGTATCTATGGATAGTCAATTTCAATTTTATAATCTTCTTATTTAATTTATAGTTGTAATTTATTTTTTATTCACAAATATTAGATTATATATTTTATAAAACAATACCGTTACTATGGATTGTGTGTATGGAACAATTTGTCTGGATTATATCTGTACACACTCTATTTTAGTTTTTAAGTTCGTAATTGCTTTTTTTATTACACTTTTTTTTTTTAATTCAAACTCACCTTCAATTTAAACAAGGTTTTTTCATGTTGTAATTTAAGAAATAAAATTTATCTAACAACAATTCTATATTAACTAGAATTTTTACCATGTGCAACACACGGATCAATGTGGTAGTATGTCCTAAATTTTACTAAACCCTACTAGGGAACTTGTCTTCATTTAAGGGTGGAGTAATGATATGTGTTTGGGGCACCCTATAATATTGGGCCAAGCAATAAAAAAAGTAGGTGTTTGCTTTTCCCACACCCCCTCCTACTCTTTCACACCCCTTAACAAATTTTATTCCAAAAATAACCTCGCGTGAAACGCTGTGAGGACGTATTTTATGACTGTTCGAACATGTTCGAACAACATCACGCGAACGCAATAAAAATGTGAATGTGGTGTGAGAGTCCATTTTTTGTAATAAAATAGGGTGTTCGAACACCCTCATGCGAACCTGTTCGCATGACCCCATGCGAACAGGTGAAATTACGCACAAGAGAGTGTGAAGTCAAGATTTAACACACACGAACGATGTCATTCGAACCTGTTCGAAGGCCCGTGTTCGAACAGGTGAAATTTCGTGAAAAAAAAAGAGGTTTTGGCTAGCCTTTTGGTCTTTTCACACTCTTATGAGGTGTGTTTTGAGTAGGAGGGGGTGTGGGAAAAGCAAACGCCAAAAAGTAAGCCCAAAAAGAGACCGACACGTTCGAGCAAGCAGCCCACCTATACAGAGCACAAACACCTACTGAATTCTGCTAGGATTTACATTGCTAGTGAATATTCAATTTTTGTTATGCAAATCCTTTTAATTTCCATCATGTAAGGGGCACTATACACTTGGCATTGGGTCCTATAATAAGTTAGGAATATGAAAACACTTTAGACATCCATAAGTAACGAACATATAAACCAGAAAAGATTTCGCAATTTGTCTAAGATTGAATATAGTTTTTAAGGATAGCATTTTTCTTACCTGATTTTTCAGGTAAGGAAAAAAACGATTTCAAGATTTTACCAAATCTCACAATTCTATCAAATTTCAGTGATAGATTTGGACACAAAACATCTACCCTGTTTTCCCAAGGGCAGTAGCTGCAAATCATCAGCAATGTAATTAAAATAACACATCTCACTGTACAATGCATTCCCTATCAATTTAATAATTTATTATTGTCTTGAGAGAATGAGATCAAAGACCAATAGTCTTAAGATAAATGATACATGCACATGCACATGCACATGCACATGCAAAACCCTCATAACTCATAAACCCCTCACAAAAAAATAAAAAATAAAACTGTGATTGAGAAATGCAAATGTATAAGCCACTTCTTAGCCACCTACTTATTATTTTGTGAGGGGTTTTGCCTGTGCATGTCATTGGGTTTGGATTCTTTACTGCGCACAACACGTGTTGCGCCAGCGTGGACTGTTCGATCTAGAGAGAGATCACTTGTTCTTTAAATCGGACGATCCATGTTGGCACAATGTTGCACGCAGCAGAGGATCCGCACCCTGTATCATTTCTAAAATCTTATAGCTTCAGTGTAAGATCAGGGGATGTAGATGCTTGTGGTGGAGGAGGGACCATTGGAATTTCAAAACTAGAATTTGAAGTTTGAGCATGTGCTGGATTAATGCTAGCTCCTTGATCCACTTGTCTGAAACTTCCAGGCCAAAAGAAACCAACATCATCATCTTCCAAGAAAACTAATGATCCAAAATTGTTTTTATCAAACTTTGCACCAGCTCTCATATCAGGAGCTCTCAATGATGATGATGGTATATGTCTTTGGTGCATTGCAGCATGAGCTTCAATACCAAGAGACCTATAAGGTGAACCATGAAGAGGTAGAGATGCTAGGCTTGTATACCTCTCAGTGAACATTCCCATTCGCATTGCGCGTTTTGCTATTGTTCTCTCCCTTTTATGAGCATTTTGATGACCTCCTAATGCTTGTGAGCTGAAGAATTTCCTCTTGCAATAATTACAAGAGAAGACCCTTGGAGTTTTTGATGCTGAGGCATGTGGTTCAGCAACTCCACCTTCACTGCTAGCATCACTTGGAGTCTTCAATTCACTATCACTGGAATGGAAATTTAGTGTCAAATCAAGGGTAACAGAATCTGGATCAGCTTCAGACTTTGTGAGATTTGTAAGATGAGAAGAAGTTGTGGTGCTGTCCATGGTAAGATCATGAGATGCTTCTTGACTGCAGTCTTCTAAATGATTTTCAGGTTCCAAGTTCAAGTTTGGAGTTCTCATGTTTATATGAATCTGCTGAGAGCTAACTTCTTTTCCAGAATGTTTATGATGAACAAAAATCTGACACTTTGATCAGCTTATTATGATACTGTCACCTACATGATGATGAAATTAGATTATTTTCTATGCGGAGTTTGGAATTTTGTGTATGTAAGTATACTGAAGCATACAAAATTCTGGTATTAACATAAAATTGGCAGTAATATGCAATCAAAGTAGAGCAAACCATAGCTGATCCCATCATGTTCACATAAGCTTACCTAATATCTATTGTTATTTAACAGGTAGAAGTTCTGCTTTGACCCCAAAAAAAGTTGCCCAATTTTCTTTCTGGTTGTTTAACAAGTATCCCCTATTGTCTAATTTATCCTAACTCAACCTTACAAAATCGACTTGTAAGGAGATGAATTCCTCTCACTTATAAACACTCTTTCAGTCATATCACATCTGATGTGAGACTCTAAACACACTCCCCTCACGCTCAGGACCAGATAACTAGCTAGAGTGTGACCCAAGTGGTTTGATAGCGCATTGAATGTGAGAAGATGGACAAATAATGTTTGTTTCAATTGTATTTTGATACCAATAAAATCTTTTTATTTACTGTGTAAAGCTCTCTAGCATTGAAGTTTTCTCCACAAAGAAGTGGTCTATTGAAGATTTAATGACCAACTTGGCCCACTGCATGCAGTAGAGATTTTATTACTACATAGAAACCAAAAACTTGGGCAGAATATAGTTGCGTACCTAACCACAGTCCTTTTTTATTCAGAAAGAAATAATGGTGGTTAGGAAGAAGTTTTAATGATAGCCTCAAAAGCTAGCATATGAAATCAGATTCAATGTATGAAGAAATATAATATGACTTTCCAGGTTACACAGAACACTCACTCACTCACTCACTCTCTCAGAGGGAGTCATCAATTCAGCACCTAAAAATTCGAGAAGCTTAACTCTTCCATAGAAACTAACATCATCACTCATCAATTATTGCAGTGGATTACTAATTAATTGAACTTAACCACCCAAATACTGATCCAAAACAGAGAAACTAAACACTCTTTCAAATTCAGACAGGTTATATTTATAGGAGAAGGAATTTGAATAACAGTGTGAAAAAGAGTTACTAAAATCAACATCAAATTAGGCTTCCCTTTGCTACTCACAAGGCAGATCTAAATTTCAATACTCAGCCTGCCACTTAGGATTCCACTGATAATAATAATCACTCTAGCTAATTCACGATAACCTTTTTCATAATTATTATTATTATTATGATACTAATAAAAAGAAGAATTCTCAAATTTCATTTGCAAGCTAAAGTAGAGAGAGCTTCAAGAAACACTCCAAAACACAATAAAAAGTAAAGGAGAGTGAAGAAGAAGGCGGTGAAATGCATGGAAGAAAATAAAAGTTGAGGTGATGAGATGAGATGGGTAAAATTAAAGAGGTACTTACATAACATAACATAACATAAGATAGCATCGTACAGTAGAGTACGAAAAAGAGTGATATGCGATCGAGCGACTGGACTGGAAAGAAGAGTCTGTATGAGGAAGAAGCAAAAGCAGAGGGGAGGATGCTTGCTTTTTGTTTTAGTAGTATAAAGGAAGGGAGTGAAATGAATAGTTAAAAAGAGATAAGATTAGATTACAGTAAAAGGAGGAGGAGTTAGTTGTTTTTAGTTTTTGTGTAGTTTGAGGTTGTACTACTGTTGTTAGCTAGTAACTGTCTTGTTTGTGTGTTTCCCACTCACTGCTATAGTTGTTGCCTTTAGGTAATAACTAGGACGTACGCATCTGCGATGCACAAGACGTAGTTACAAGGAGTTCGGTAAAAAATGTTAAAAAATTATGTATTGCAAAGTTAGTTGTTGATACGAATTGATAATTTACAACCAAACATAGACTGAAATTTTTATGTTAACAAGGTTGTGTTTATATATGATATATTTGCGAAGATACGTATCAATGTGGGGTGATAATTTTGAATGTGAGAAACTTAATTCATAAAAACGTTGATAAAAACACTCTTTAACAATAATGATGGCAAGATAGTTCACAAAAATGGATGTATGTACTATTGGTTAAAAAAATGGCTGTGAAATTTTCTTATAAATATTAACTAACCAACAGTTATATTATATGGGCTCAACCATTCTCATAAAAATAAATGATTTTTTTGGTGCCCCACCATTTGACTCCATACCCCCACACATACGGTGAAAAGACTAAAATACCCCTAAAAAATTTCAAATTTACAGAATATTGACCATTTCTCACTTACATATAATTTGACCAGAAATATTTTAAAGCTCATCGTATTTACCTTCCAGGAGATAGATACGATTTTCAGCACATTTCGCATCGTATTTATCTAGATACGATTTCCTCCCAGAAGCTTCAAAAATAGTAAGTCGTATTTACCTTTATAAAACATAAATTCGATTTTCCTTAAAAAAATTGCATTGTATTTACCATATTGTGAGATAAATAGGATTTTTTTTTTAAATTTATTTGGTTTTCGTCAGTGAAATCGTATATAGGTAAATACGACTTGAAAAAATATAATTCGTATTTACCTATTACAAACATAAATCAGATTGGTTCAATTTTTGTCAGGGGTATGTCCGTCTAAAAATATAGAGTGGGGGTATATTGGTAAACAGTGGAGTACAAAAAAACTTAAAATAATATGTGTTTAACAATGAGGGGTACTATTTTGATAATAAAAAAAAAGTGTTGGACAAAAAAAAATAATGAGTGGAGTCTTAATGTTTGCTAGATTAATAATGGACATAAAGTTTGCATTATTTACAATTATGCTATCAAAAAAATTTCCCCCCAAAAATGACTAATAAATTAGACGTTGTCTTAATAAAGAGGGATAATAATAATAATAATGTTAAGTGAATGAGTGAGTGATTTGTTGTTGTCGCGTCATATCATTCACTCGGAGGAAGGAGTAGCTTGTGTGTTCTATAACAATCGAAGTGATGAAGTTCATCATTTATTTTTGGATTGTAGTTTTTCGTTGAAAGTGTAGAGAGAGGTGGAGCGATGACTCGATACTCGGTTACTCATTTTTCATAACATTCATCATCAGTATGGCGAATTATGCAATTGGAAGAACGCCTAGAGGGTCAAATTTTTAATTTGGTTGACAACTTGTTGGTGCCTCTAGTTAGTTTGGAATGCAGTTTTCTTTAAAAGTGAAGAAGCCAAGATTTAAAAATGCTATGTGTTGGGGAGTTGAGTGACATATGTTCAGACAAAATTACTTTTGGGGTTCTTTAACTTAGTTTAAAGTTTTGAATAGGTCCTTTATATATTTTTTCTCTCGAATTGGTCATTTGTATTTCAAATTATATACACTATCAGTCTTTTTTAAGACATTGTGTTACCTTCCATTAAGAAAGAAAATACGTTGCATACATGACCTTTATGCCTATTTTCTCACATGCCCTCATTACTTGTATTAATCTACTCTGTGATAAAGGGGGTCGACTTGATGCTCTCGAATTTGATTTCCGCAATGGATAAACTCAATTAATATTAGTCAGTGCCAAATTTAATCCTAAACATAAACAGAAATCGTTAAAAGCGTTGGAACACTCCTTAAATAACCATCGATGTTCCTAATAAAAAAAAGAGTTTACCTTTAGACTCTTTTTATAGGGTTCATACTTATTAGATAGAGACCCAATAATTTTCCCTATGTATGTGATTTTTTTAAAGATAAAACCACAACTTCCGCTATAAAAAGAAGTGGTCCCACTCTATTCAATATATAACACCTTTTTTAAATAATTTTTCACAAGTATGAACTATAGGATATTTTTTTTTTCAATAAAAAAACTATACGATATTTTTATTTACCATTTATTGACCCCTCCATTTTTATAAATGGACTCCCATAACTTCCCCATCTTTCCCCACTTATATATATATTGCATATTCCTTTTTTATCTTTTTCTGCGGCATCAATAGAACTGCAATATTAATTAGCACATTTCTGGTATTTGGTTATGAAACAATGCACTGAACTGAAGTAAGACACAATAGCATATTCGGGATCGGCCAACAGTTTTTCCAAATTTTCTTTTTTGACAACAGTTTTGCCCAATAACTTTTTTGACAGCAATTTTCCCCAATAATAGAAACTCTATTATTGATATTTGAGTATAAGAAGGAGGTCCTGAGTTCAAACCCGAGAAACTAACATTCTCTCTTCCCCACTAACATGCTTATAAAAAAATTATTTTAGGTCTCAATATATTTTAGTTACAAGAGCTGTGTTCTAAAAATAGAACCTGTGTAGCATTAAAATTTTCGAATTGCATTAGGGTTTTATTATGTCTCTTATTATAGTTTACTAGAAATTAGTTAGGTTTAGGTGCTGCTCATGTGCTTATTGTCATTTTAGCTTTAGAGTTTAGTCATACCTAATTTGGATTGTCTATTATTGGACCTTTTGGTGCTTTTTCTATAAACCTAGCGGTTTACACTCAGTGTAATGTTTCAGTGGTTGTCCATTATCAATGAAATATTACATGTTGGACCAAAAAAAAAATCCAACCCAAAATACTGGATCATTGGATCAAAAATTGACACTTGAACAAACACATGGGTTTAGAAAAGTCAAAAACAACTAGCGCAAAAACTCGTGGAAAGAAATGAAAAAGTGTTTGAGCTAGAAAAAACCAAGAGTGTAGCAGTACTATATATCATTATTTTGTATATTGTACCAATGAATATAGATAGGTAGAATAGAAAATAAATAGATAAATGGAATATATTTCAAAGCAAAAAAATGTTCACTTCGTTTTGGTTTATATATTTTGGATTTGGATAAAACATGTTTTTTTCAAAGCAAATGTAGAGATAGTATATATAGTTGAGTACAAGAGGTACTCTCCCATATACAACTGAGAAGAAATAATCACCATAAAAATCTACTCATAAAATAAACAAGATGATGAGTTCCCCCTATCTTGGAACCACACCAAGATAGAGAAAAAGTGCTCGGTCAAAAAACCTCCGAAAACTATAGGTGCGCCTCCAGAAAATATATAACTGTTTCTCAAATTCCAAATAACTCGAACATTATGCCAAATGAACATCAAACCACGTTTGTACCTAGATGGACCACCAACATGTATGAACTGAAAAAATAAGGATGGATTCCTATATGTTTCCTCCATTCAAATTTAGTCCTTTTTAAATTTTTCTTGGTGTTCCACTAATTTAATATCAACACGATTTAATACAAACATACGATTATGTGTGGTTACGTGGAATTTACCTTTTAATTATATCAAATTAATGGGATACATTGTGTCCAATTTTGAATATTGAATACAAGTGAGATTGAGTAAATTACCTACATTTTTTCAAAGGCAATCTACACTTCTCCTAAAAGGTAATTTTCACTGAATCACATGATTGACTTGTATATTTATATGTTTACAGTACATTAATATTAAATTAGTTGGACATATGTCTCAGATTCTGAAGAATACAAGCGAGATTGAGTAAATTACCCACATATTTTTGAGAGTAAACCTAGCTAGAATTTACCTTAACCTAACCAGCAAAAATTTAAGAACATGGAGAAATTTTTCAATAGAGATGACCAAAGTTAAAAGAAGTACTTGTTGAGGACTATAAATATATTTATTGAAAAAAGTAATCCACCTATCCATATAAAGCTGGAAACTAAGCTTTAGCATATATCCTTCCACCCATCGATTAATATATAAATCTAGTATGGCCTAATTAAGTATGATTTATCTTTATAAAGCATCAAATGTTGGTAGGAGAGTGCAGCTTTAAACCAACCAAATGCTTTTCCTTTTGACTTTTTATTGTAAAAATTCATCATGTGTACGTGGACCCATTTTTTTTAATAGGCAAAGTGGTTATATAGTAATTAGTGTGTTAGTTGTTAGAGGAGAAGGGGAACGGGGTTCGAACTCCGTACGCCAAAGTTTTTCCACCAATGATGTCCCTTTTATTCAATCAAGTGAGCTACCCTACTAGGATCCATATATGATATATTGGTTCAATAACCTGAAGATGGATTTTGAAAGCATTTACATATATGTATAAAAGGTTAGTATGCACCACCACCTTCACGTGAAAAGCAGGTGGTGTAGTTTCTTATGTCCCTTAAGAACCTGACAAATGACAAATTCATCCTGTTCACTTCATATTCTGCCATCGCAATAAAACATGCAGTGCAGGACATGCATCCATCCATCCTCTACAATATATCAGCTTATAGTTTAGTGGTGTATATATCTTCAATCAAAGAGATTTTATAATGAAGGCAGAGACCCACTAAACTTATAATGAAAGCAGAGACCCACTAAACTTTAACTCTCATAAAATCTCTTTGATTGAAGATATATACATCCTGAAAGCCATCATTGCTTGTCTTTATGCCTACTTGCCTTTTTATCAATTTTATTTTCCTGGAGTATAGCTCTTTATTGAATATATCTACATCTACATAATATAATTGATGTTTCTCTTGGCTCCTTCTTATAAGTGGATCGATATATAAAATATATATGCATATGTTTTCTAATTTCATTCTTCGCCATTATAATATCAACAATGTTATATAGACATATATTTTTAGACAAAAATTGACAAAAACCAACTTACAACACCAATTAACCAAGTTTTTTAGATTATTAGCCAAGTGATCAATTAACCAAGTTTTTTAACAACGCCTCGAAAACTGTGAAAAAGCAGGTTGGCTAATAGTCTAAAAAACTTAGTTAATTGGTGTTGTAAGTTAGTTTATGTCGATTTTTATCTAAAAACTTATGTCCAAATATCATTTTTGTTATAATATCCACTTGGGTCTTTGATTGATTAAGAGAAGTACAGTAGTAATTGGCACGACCCAATGAATCCAATATATCAGCTTCTTTATAAGTTTAGTGGGTCTCTGTCTTCATTATTCACTCCATCCTCTAGTCAATGTGCAGTGTCCTTTTACTCGACAGATAAGTAAGTTTAATTATTCAAAAATGCTATTTTGACAAAAAAAATTTTGACAAATCGACAAATTCTGCGGCCTCTGTGTGCGAATTAACAAGTTTTTTTGGTATTAGTCAACCTGCTTTTTCACGCTTTTAGGCGTGGATTAAAAACTTGGTTAATCGATCGTTTACTAATAGTCTAAAAACTTAGTTAATTGGTGTTGTAGGTTGGTAAATCATTTCGATCGATTAAAAATTTTTTTTTCAAAAATAGCATTGTTGTTAATTATTATAGTGCAGGTGATATTTTATTCAATGTATATATATTATCTTATTTAAAAGATATTAGCATATAATAGTTGCAGATTCTACACGCACAAAATTGTCAGGTACTGAGCAAGTAATCTATACGAGCAGAGAAAGAGGAAATATATATATATATATATATATATATATATATATATATATATATATATATATATTGGAGATAATTGAATAATTTTCACAAAGAATATTATATAACTTGATCATGAAGACAAGACATGTATGTTAGTGCTCATGACTGCTGCATGAAGTGGATGATAAGGCACACAACTACGTACGATACATGTCAGCATCTTTTGGCAGTCACTAATTTTAATGTCTTTTACCCAAGAAAATTAATTAACCATAAGAGTGGATCTCAATTGTTTATACGCTAATTAAATTACCTTGCTAAGTTTTGACACCTGCCCCAAATTGTTTCAAGAATGTAGCTTATTTGGTGAGCAAGAGACATGAATGAGTTAGAAGAAGGAGATTTAAGATTCAAATTTTGGAAATTAACATTTCCACCCCTAACTAATTTTTTGTTGGTATTGAAAAGTTTAGGTGAGTTGGGGTCCGAGGGCTCACTAGGATCAAGACAGACCTCGCAGCTCTTTAATCGCTTACAGGGGTATTTAACAGATCACCCATCAGATAAGTCCTCACATCGACAACGGGAGTTAAACCCACGCCCTTGCGGGGAATGAGTCAACTCCTTATCAACTGAGTCAACCTTGATTGACCTAACTAATTTTTTTTAGCAAAGAGAAGTAAGGGAACCTCATTAAAATCTTCTGATGCAAAAACATGAAGAAGGAAGAAGAATATTTCCCCTAATTTATTAAAAAAAAAAAAAAAAAAGGGCATAAGAGGGCCAAAGGGGAACTAGGCCAAAGCCCTTAACAAAAGAAGAAATTAAATCAAAGCGGTAAAAAGGGATCCTCGAGTTTCTTACACTGAAAGACCCCTAAGAATCCATTATAGAGACAAATAAATAAATAACTAACTTACATTAGCCATATCAAAAAGAGATTGAGACAAAATTTGCTTTGAAACGTGTGTTATAAATTATATTTTCAAGTAAGATTGAAAAATAAATTTGCCTAAACCTAGTGGTAGTATAGGGTTAGTCGTAGCATCAGACGAGTTTAGGGTTTAGGAAAGCTATAGAGTGATGTTTTATATGATGAAATTTTGCCTAAAACATCACTCTATAGTTTTTCTAATATTCTCATGTTAGATACTATCACTAGATTAGTCGTAGCATCAGACGAGTTTTATGATAGGTTCTAGCAAGTCAACCTGCCATTTCGACCAAATTTAACCTAAATTTCAAGTTTTTTTTTAAACGGGTTGGCCCGCAGACTAGAGAGGGGGAAAATTGGGTTCAACATCTCAACCCACGGGCAGTGGCGGATACAGGGTATTAGGTATGGGGGCATTTGTCCCCCACAAACAAAAAGAAATTATTATACAAACACATTATAATATTGTATTTGACCTCATTAAAAAATTAACTTTGCCCCCATTAATATCTATTTACCCAAACACACATGTCTAACTCACTCTAATACACAATCCCAACTAAAAGATAGACTTTACTTCTAGCAACTACAACAATTGGAAGATGTTTCTTCTTATTGAGTAATAATTTTTTGGTTAAATATAATGAAAAAAATTATTTGTTTTATAGTATTGACAGTAAAAATATCATACGACTTTTTTAGAATATAAAAATGCCTAGATAATTGGTGTGATTAGTAGAAGCTTGGGTTTTTTTTTGGAGTTTTTTCTTCCACGTACTAGATCGTGTATTTTCTAAAAACTTTTAATATTTTTCTTTCGAGAAATATTATAGATGAAAAAAATTGCCCCCACTGATAAAATTTTCTGGATCCACCACTGCCCACTGGCCACCATCCTTGGTGAGTCGGGACGTGCTACCCATCTTTTAACGGGTTCACGACGAGTTGGTATTTAGCTGGGCCTGTGCTTGCATGTTTTGCATTCCAGAATGATAGCCTATTGAATTGGTAGATGTTTATTTGTGTAGGAATATTCTTTTAATCATTAAATTAATACATTAACATTTGGCATAGTAGATGTAGGGTATAAGTGTGAGATATGAAATTTTGCGATCACTACGAGAGCAACACGTCAATTCAATCGATGATGTGTAATCCATAATCTGAATATGTACCTCCAAATTAGTTTTTAATATTTTATAACAAAAAAGTTAACTCGTGTGAGATGTATTATTAAGTATTTAAGAATGTCTTAAAAGATTTGGTTGATTGACAGAATGAGATTCTAGAGCAAGGATGCAAATGCAGAATGAGATTCTAAAACAAATGAAAGAGATAGATGACCAATCAGCTTTACCAAGAGATGAGAAGCAATGCAATTATGGTTAGAAAATATATCTGTATTCAATAGTGTGAAAGTAGTTGAAGCTTACTTAGACAACCCAGTGATGAATAAAATAACGGGTAAACAACTATTTTGGTCTTTGAATGTATGAGATATTGTTATTATAGTTACTAAATGTATTAAAATTCCAAATATGTCTCACAATGTCTCTTTAGTAAGTTATTTTGATCCTCAAATTATGTGTCTGATGGAAAAGTTTTCGAATTTTGAAGTCAGAAGAAAACTTTCTTCCTTCCCTTCTACTTTTCCTTTTGTGTACTTGGTTAACAATAATGAGTTAATTAGAAAAGTTCAGTTTAGTCATTAATATTAACAAAATTACTAATTAATACTTGACATTTCTAAATGTTATTGAATTTAGTCTCTCAAATTCTCGATGTTACAGAAGGCTAAGACAACGGACCGAATGAAAAATGATCTAGAAAATTTCATTCCATGAAATGATATTAATTTGAATAAATGTGCAATAGTATACTTTTCCTTGTATAATTGTATATATAATAATAACATAGCTTATTCTCTTCCATTAGGTGGAGTAGATATGCTTACCAATTTTGAATCTGGTGATGCTGGTGGTGGTGGAGATGATTCTACTACATTCTTCAACAAAGCAGCAGCATCTTGTGATATATCCATCACTTCAGGTATACCTTTATATACCCCACCACTCTCACTCTCTATATCCTTCAACCTTTCCATCACTTGTACCATAGAAGGTCTTACATCTTTAGAACTCTGCAAACACTGAAATGCTAACTCAGCTACTGCATTAATCATTTTCCTCACCTTAAAATCTGATTCAAATCCAACTGTAGGGTCCACTAACTCATGTAAACTCCCATTTTGAATCTTCTTAATTGCCATGTTAGACAAATTAATTTCATCCCTATGCCTAGCAATATCAACAGCTGGCATAGATGATATCAGCTCAATCAGCACAACTCCAAAGCTATAAACATCACTTTTATCAGTAAGTTGATAATACTCATGATATTCTGGATCCACATAACCAGGAGTTCCTTGTGGAGCAGTTGAAATGTGTGTGACATGGTTTGGAAAAAGGCGCGAAAGTCCAAAATCTGCTACTTTGACACTGAAGTGATTGTCAAGGAGAATGTTGTTGGTTTTCACATCTCTATGGATGATGTCAGATGCATGGAGATATACTAATGCACTAGCTGTTTCTATGGCAATGTTCATTCTGATATGCCATGGAAGCATGCCGGGTTTCGCTAGTTGACCGTGAAGGTGATCAGCAACTGTTCCATTAGGAATATATTCATATACAAGGAGGAGTTCGCGGCTGTGGCGAGACGTGCATCCATATAGTGACACCAGATTTTGATGGTGTAAGCCTGTTAAGATTTCAATTTCATTCAAGAATTGTTCTACTCTCCTGTAGTTGCTCTCATACATTCGTTTCACTGCAACCAAACGCCCATCCTTGAGTTTTCCTAGCATCACAAAGAACTTCGGTTAAAGTCTGTTAGAGATATAAAAGTTAGTTACACTAGTAAGAAGTTAGTTGTTCTCATTAACTATATAAATTTGAGAGTTCGGATTCTCTACTACCTTTGTACAGTGCAGCAGGCAGCAAAACCGTTAGATTTTGTAAATAATATTCTCATTTTCAATACAGTTTCTATTTCACTTTTCTAAACTTTTCTTTTTATACATGTCTTCTATCAAGAACTGTAATAAGGTCATGATTATTGAAATTAAGCACGCGAAATTTTAACAATTATATAACATAACAAGGGATTTTGGCTTGTACCAAAATAGACAGTCCCAAAGCCTCCATATCCTAGTGCTCTGGAAGAATCAAAGTTGTTTGTGGCTTCTTTAAGTTCAGTGTAGGTGAAGAAGTGGAGTCCAAGGCATCTTCTTCCCTTCTCAGTGTCTACTGAACAGGTCGTTTGAGATAGTACAGAGGATACTGCATAGCGATTCGTCTTTTTCTTCTTCTTTCGCCAATAAAAGATATAAAAGGCAATGCTAACTGCAACTGCACTGATCAGGAAACAGCAGCAGCAACACCTAAGAGGTAATATTGGAAATTTCAATTAGTATAAATATATAGATATGTATACTAATGAAGTTAAATGCAAGATAATGAAAAGAAGTTTATCATGGATGGTTGAATCTATTACCTACACTGACCCTCGTTTTCCAATTCCATTCATTGCCTGAGAAAGTTAACATAGAAAATATAGATGAGTAAGAACATTTCTATAATTGTTGTCAAACATAAAACTTAATTACTAGAGTTGATTCTGTTTTTGTGTCAAGACAGTTGAAGGTTGTTCAATAAAAGAACTGTCATTGAGTTTATTAATGTATAGTATTAGTAAAATTTATAAATAATAATGATAGTAATCTATGAGCAATGCAGAATAGTCGAAGTAAAAAATCACAAATTGCTGCATAAAGTCTGAACAATCAAAGCATAGTATGTATGCTTTGCTTTTCATTGGTTTCATGTCACAAAACTCTAAACAAAGGTTTTATGTCTCCACAATCCTAATGTAACGTGATTGAGGCCGTATCAGCCATATTTGACGACGATTCTCCATAATATTAAGAATCGTGACACGAATTTAAAATCTTGAATTAAAGAAACCTGAACCAAACCAATGACAGGAATCATGAAGGGGCAACTGCTTGTAGGCCATCCTTAAGAAAAGTCAACAACTTTGAAGATTTGAGAACCCCCCAAATCATAAAGACTTTGATGCAGTGGAAATATAATCTTAGAAGGTTAATTAAGTTAACCAATATCTAATTCTGTTTAAGTGTGTGTATGCACACCTCCCTCACCTATACACAAAAAGAGAAGAAAAAGAGAAGAAAGCATACTTTGGTTATGAAAACAATCCACAGCATCAATTCCATCAGGGCAATAGCAAGTAAACTGAGACCTATCATTGGTTCCACAAGTTCCATTACTTGAAAAACATCTCAAACATGCTTGATTATCTGCAACATATCTCACATCAAATCCATCATTCAAAGCCTTGTTAAGCCCTTCAATTCCTTCACCAACCTTCAACTTCACATCCTTTGTTACCTGAACTATAATACTATCCCTTCACAGTTTTGAACTTCCTCAGCAACAGAATCCACATAGAAACCATGTTTGTTCCTATCATCTTTGCAAGGAAAAGAGTTTATATTTGTTCCATTTGAATTTGAAAGCTTGATATCAGTGCAATTGTAGAAGATAGTGATGTTCCTCACATCAGACGTATAATGAAAGTGAGTTGAGTTCAAAGAAGTATTGGTCAAAGTAGAATAACAATGATCATATGAAAGGCCTTTTCTAACCAATCTCATGGTGTAAACCACTTGATTAATGTCCAACACTTGGAAACTTTGTGAGCCAATTTGAATTGATGTGTTTTGATTAGCATCACACTTTAGCTGAAACTGCTTATTACTACCACAATAACTTGGTCTTTTCTCTCCCCAAAAAGGATAGTATATGTTGGATATTAATCCACATGTGTATGGTTTGCTACACTCTTCATGTTTGTCTTGTTCTTGGGAGATTGATGTTGGCAAAATTATCAAGAAGAAGAATAAGGACACTGTGAAAGCCATAGAAGAACTATGAGAAAATAAAACAAGACAAGGTTGATAATCTGAATGTGAATGTCTGATAAGTTATTGTCATTTATTGTAATTATTATTATTATACTATAGAGTTTTTGTTTTTAATTATTGTCCTTTATCATTTGACTTTTGAATGTTCAAAATTGGCTGTTTTATATATAGGATAGGATGTGCTTCTTAGTTATGTACCTGGTAAGTTCATAAATAGTTAAGCTAAAGAAGTTGATTTTATTATTTGGTTACATGTGTCCTCTGTGTGAATATATTAAGTAGTTCAATATTGTACTTTATTCAATTTGGTTTTTTGAATAGTGAACGTGATTCTAATGATATTTATGTAAACAAATGTATTGGGTGTTGACTTTAAATTGAGGAAGTTGTAACATGGGCTAAGTAGTTTAACCAAGTTTTTTTTGGCGTTAAATTTGTTAAATGACCAAAAGACCAGCCAAAACGTCTTTTTTCAAGAATTTTCACGTGTTCGAACACGGGCATTCGAACATGTTCGAATGACATCGTTCGAGGGTGTTAAATTTTGACTTCACACTCTCTTGGGCGTTTTTCAACTGTTCGCATGACATTGTTCGAACTCGTTCGAACGACATCGTTCGAGTGTGTTAAATATTGATTTCACACCCTCTTGTGCGTAATTTCACGTGTTCGAACGAGGTCATTCGAACGTGTTCGAACGAGATCATTCGAACAATCGTTAAACATGTCCTCACAGCGTTTCACGCAAGGTTATTTTTGGAATAAAATTTGTTAAGGGGTGTGAAAAGAGTAGGAGGGGGTGTGGAAAAGCAAACGCCATTTTTTTATACTCTGAATTCTGGAAGTTTGTTTATTTATTCGGTCCATTTATCATTTTCAAATTGTCTCAACATTTTTTATGAAAACAGCAGGCTGACAAAGAACAAACTCACCAATGCAAATTAGTTTGACAAATTCAAATGCCAATTAATTAACCGTTTTAAGACGCTCAATAGATGAGTAGTGAGATGGGCAGTTATATCCATCCATACTAATGGAATATGACTCTCATGCCACTCGTTGCAGAGTCTAGGGAGCACTGGAAGCAATAATGAGCTAATGATCAAAGACCACCATGAGACTTGGACATTACACATTCATTCAAAATCTTAAGGGCCTGTTTGGGAGTTTGGAAGAGAGAGGAGGGGAGGGGACTACTTGAAAAAAGTAGGAAGGATGAAACACAAAGGAAAGGTGTACGAAACATCAACTTCAATGAGGAGTTTATTTTTTTTTCAAAAAACTAAATCCTCCCAATTTGGAGGAATTCAAAAAATGTATTGGAAGAAACTTTTGGAGGGTTTAGGAAAATTCTTCAAATAATTTATATCTTTTATAATAGTCTTTAAATTAAAAATATATATTAATCATAAACATTCTCTTATCATTGTCTACAAAATTACTCTCTCAATCAAGGTGAAATATTCCTATAGTTTTCTCTTTACTCCACTCCCTTTTTCTTCCAAACTTTGAAAAATATGTCCCTTTTTCTTCCAAACTTATTTAGTTTATTTTTAATCAATGTGTAACTAACACTATGCCATTCACTATATATCTTTACCTACTCTGACATAGTTTACTTATCCTTAATATGGAGTATTTAAAGCTAAAAAGTACTTTTAGTCCCATGCCAAATTCGGTTTAATCCTGCAATTTAAAATAGTCTTAAGCGTTACTACTTTAGTCCTCATTGCTGAGGACTAAACCTGATTTTCTTGTTTGCGAGGACTAAAAGTATCTTTTAAATGGAATTGCCTTACTAAAGTAGTATGGAAAGTATTTACTTTGCGGGGACTATTTTAAAAATTTTGGATGGTTTTCTTGTTTTTATAAAAGACCGTTTTAGCCTTTATTTAATATTGACATGGTGTTTTTATACCCCCACCACATCCCCTCCCAACCCCACCATTTTACGTTATTCATAGAATACCCCTGTCATAAATTACTATTTTGACTTACATTGAACTCACTCTGACTGGGACCCACTTAATCTTCTATCGTATATACCTACGATTGTATTAAATAAAGAACGTTGACCTGAAAAAGTGTGCATCGTATATATGTCATTCGAGATGTATGTACGATTGCTTTATTAAATGCTTCGTTGACTACCCATCTGGGCCATGTATATACTATGTTAAAAAATTACCCATCGTATATACATGGTTGACGAGGTATATACGATTGGTTTTTTTTAATGAAACATATATATGTTTTTTTTTGAGATTAAACATATATATGTTTTGTTGGAACCGATATTGACCCACCTGCTGCAGATGCCGACTCTCAGTTGGCTCCTGTTGATATCGATACTACAACGGTGTTTACCACCGATACGGTATATTTTTTACTCTAATAAATCAAGTTTGGTAAATAGTATTTAATTACTTAAGTACTTAATAAATTATATATTTTTGTAGATATTTTCTACACGCGAGGCTTTGGAGGAGTGGGTCAAAGCTGTTGGTAGAAGTATCGGTGTAGTCGTTATTATAGTGAAACCAGAAAAAACAGCTGGAAAGAGGGGGAGACAATATAAGATTGATTTTGGCTGTGAGAAGCAAGGCGGGTTTACTAATGATTCAAGGGTTTTCGGTTCTAAAAGGAGATGCTGTCCTTTTAGATTGAAGGCTACTTGCACTTGTTGCCACGTGGGGTTGGAGTGTGACGGTTAAATGTGGTAGACACACCACACGACGAGTTGCTTAAAAACTTCCATTGGAACTAATGCATTTGGGCGTCTGTCTAGGCGCAAAAGGATCTCGTTAACGAGCATGTTGATCTTGATGTTGGACCGAAAGCTACTATTACAGCTTTGAAGAAGCTAGATCCGGAGAATGTGATTACTCTTCGTCAAGTTTATAGGCAGTGTCACAAACACCGGTCTACAAAGAGTGGTCCTAGAACGGACATTCAGGAGGTACTGAGATTGATTGCATCACATAATTATTTATGTTGGAGTAGAAAGATTCTGAGGTCCGATGTAGTCAGTGATATCATGTGGGCTCATCCCACTTCTATAAAGTTACTCAAGTTGTTTCCGAAAGTTCTCATTCTTGACACAACCTACAAGACCAACAGATACAATTTGCCTCTTTTACAGATTGTGGGAGTGACTAACACTGAGTTGAGTTTCCATGTTGCATTTGTCTATATTGGACAGGAGCTTGCTATTCATTTTTCTTGGGTATTGATATTTGTGAATTGCATACGAAGGAAAGAGAAACAGTGTATTCAACCATGTTTGGGCAGAACAGACTCTTAGAGCTTCACAAAGCTTTAACTATTGAATCCTACGGACGTCAGCCGGACTCGAAGTTGTTTGATTTGCCAGAGATGGGGTATATGGTTGCAACTAAGTATAATGTTGCACAAGTTCAGTTTTCTTTGAATATGAGTTTTACTTATCTGCCTTTGAGAGGTACTTATGGTTCATCTAAGTTTAAAATCATATCTGTTATGAACAAGGAAAATCTACACTGGTTGCATATTTCGATCTCTCCCACCTGTCTGTTGCCTCCTATTGCCCCGTAGTGGTACCAACACTACTCATCAGAGTTAGCGTCTTTGTTTGATCTCAGATGCGGTCGTTTACCCTCCGACGATCTATCATCCGTCCTTCAGTGCATCGTCTCACTCTCGGTGATGCGCCTAGATGTGTCGATTTAGCCGATGATTCTATTGACGACTTATAGATTCACACATTTTTGTATTATACGTGTATCTATTACTATATTGCGTTTTTGTAATTATACGCGTTTATTTTATCCAATATATCTACACCGTTGATGTTAATCAAATCACGAGTCTTCAAATTATAACCGTTAATAAAATCACAACGTTAACAAATAATAAGCCCATCGTATATATCTCTTTTTGGACATATATACGATGTGCAATATTTAGGCATCGTATATATGTTCGTTGTGCGTATATACGATTGACTTAAAACGCATCAATCATATATACACACAACGAACATATATACGATGCCTAAATATTGCACATCGTATATATGTCCAAAAAGATATATATACGATTCGTGTAATTTTGTCAAAAAAAAAGGTTTTTTAAAGGGCATTTTGGGAATTCACTATTTGGTGGGGGGTACGAAAAAAAACCTTTAATATTTAGTAGTACTATATGATATCAATAGTTTACTTATGCACCTCCTTCTTGCACTCATTTGATGCACTCTTTCGATATTCCTTAGCTCACCAACTGAGCTATCTACTTAGAGATAAAAAAAAGTGAAAAAAAATCCTGTTGAAAGAAGTGGCACTGCCATCTGGTAGACACGCATTAATAAGGTTCAGTTTAACAAAGAGAGAGTGAGAAACAACTCAATGACAATGAATACTATTGAAGTGTTAGCAGCCATGCAATGGCAGCAATACCATCAAGGCTGTGTGGATGTTGTGGTCAGTGGTCCAATGCTCTCTCACCTTTGTCTGTTTTATCATATGCGCTATTTTATTTATTTTTGATATTTAATTCATGTGATAATGATGAAGAACTTTACATGTTCAAATTCTTCACTAGTCTATCATCTATTATATTTTTGTTATTTTTTAAAGCTATTTGTCAATTTGGTTATCATAAAAAGCTATTTCTCAATTTAAAATACACGGAATATTACTTATTTGTTCAAACAATATCTTTACTTAGGTTAAAAAAATTTGACCAAATTATTTAGGTTAAATTATGCTTTGAATTTCTATGTTTATTTTAGATTTTAGTTCTATTATTTATGTTTTAAAAGTTTTGAAAAATCATATCAATGTATTCATTCATATTTTTTGTTTTAAAATGATTCTTTACATTACTAAAAATTACATTTTTGGCAAAAAAAAGCGCGTTTATATAACTTTCATAACATGAGGGGCCACTTCATAAAAAAAATGAGAAACCACACTAGTATTAATATCACTTTTCAAACAAGAAACTTATTAGAAACTTTTAACACATTGAGGTGTTAGCTTCGTGGTAAGAATTTACTCTTGTATCACTATGATTAATAAAAATTTTCATTCTCTAATTAAAAACCCGATAATAATCATAATAGACCAAAAATATATTTTATAACTTCATCAAATTATTATTAGTATTATATATTGTTCAAATATATCATATAGAGTATTAAATAAACCTAACTACTACTATAAGTCTATAACGAAAGTAATTTAGTCCAGGAATTAGTTTATCATAAGCATGACTTTGACTAATTAGTTTTTTAATATGCATTTATACTATAGATTAAATGAAAATGATAACACTAGATACCATTTGAATGAGATGGTAGAGTCTCTTCCAGCTTAACTAATGTATTGGATTTAAATCTAACATTAATAATAATATGCAACAGTTTTGAGGGAGAGTTTTGCCACCCACTGTGGTCCTATTCGGTTCGAGGGATCCGTTTCTGCAGTATCCTCGTTTATACCAACAAAAAAAAAGGTAACAAAACTCCAACTAATTCAATAACTGACCCAAATCTTTGACATAATTACTTGAATGACCCAAGAAAATGGAAAATGAAAGAATCCCTATTCTCTTCCCTACCACACTCCGTTTTGGTTTGTCGTAAGAGAAAGCGAGAGAGCGAGCGTTGAAGCTATTCATTCTTCTTCACATATACTCTTTCTTTCTTTCTTTCTTCCCCTTCCCTTCAATCGCTGATTCCGATTTCGTTCACTCTTCCCTCCTATAAAATCAATCACACTCTTCCACTTCCATTTCCTCCTTATTGATCCTTACCTCAACCGATAATAATTTTTCTACATATCGTTCTTTTTTCATCGCAAATTATTTTATTTGGGAGAAAAAAAAAGATTTTGAAAATTGGGTCTTGTTTTATTATCAGACGATAGTTCCTCCGTTTTCTCGGTAACCAAACGGAGGTGAAAATGCTGGGGACTGCACTTCAACTTGGTGGTTTTCGCGGAGAGGATCGGTTTTACATTCCGGTGAAGGCAAGGAAAAACCAGAACCAACGAAAACAAGGTCATAAAGCCAAGAATGGTGAAGATGAAAGTACAGATTTAACCTCAAGGAGCAAACTTGAAGCTTCTTCTGATAATAATAATAATAATAACAATCCTAACCAATCTTTGTGCTCGTCAATAAGTTCATCTGTAGAGTCTGTTAGTAACATTGATAGTTTCTTGGATTCCACCACGCTATTGGTCCCGGCTCAGTACTTCTCCAAGGTTTATCTTAATTCATCTTTCTTTTTCACTTTTTGATGGGTTCCTTTTGAAAATGCTGAAACAATTATTGCAAATGTGTTGTTCTTTAAAGTGTTGGGATTTTGCATGTGGTCTTGTTTTCAATTTGTAACTGCTTACAATTGTTTTTATGACCCACTTGTGTTATATAATTGGATGTTACAAAGTTTGATTCTTTAAATTTTTATTATCTTTGTATGTTGTAGACAACAATGAGGGGATGGAAGACTTGTGATGTGGAGTATCAGTCTTACTTTGCTCTGAGTGATCTTTGGGAATCATTTGAGGAGTGGAGTGCATATGGTGCGGGAGTTCCTTTGATGTTTGATCAAAGTGAATCTGTTGTTCAATATTATGTTCCTTATTTGTCAGCTATTCAACTGTATGGTCAATCTACTGAGAAGTCAAGTGCAAAGCCAAGGTATTGTCACCATTCTTGATATATGTGCATGCAACATAAGAATTGGTAACTTTAAGGCAGCACTGACTGCAGGGAAAAATGGTATGTTGGATTATGTGGTTCAGTGATTTGTTTGTTTTGCATCTGTTTGGTTTATAAATTAGTTAAATTGATTTTATGTTAGATTATGCTTTGTGGTTGCACTTGCTGGTTGAAAGGTGAAAGACAAAATGAGAAGCAAATTAAATGTGTGGTTTTAGACTTCAAAATCAATAATTTTTTTGGTTCAAATGGTGAATGTCAGGAAGATTCTATTGTTTGCTGTTTACAATAGAAAATGAGATGAGTTTGAATGTTTGTTATCAATTGAAATTTGTTTACCCCTCAAGAAGAATGTATGATTAACACTATCCTCTTTTATACATGTTTTTACTTGGTCTTTTGTAAAACATTTGTGTAAAGCATCAATTAAAGCAAATTTATTTTGCTCTATTTTGTAACTCTTTCTCAATTTTAACATGTTCGCTCCTTAAGTTTTTTGCAGTAAATTTAAGCACGATTTTCATCCCTGTCCTCTTTCATGGTAAAAAAAGAATGATTAGCATTTTATTGATTATTCTTCATTTGCTTTATGGGTTTAATATAAGATCATGGTTTTACAAAATTGATTTTTTTTTGACAAAGGTTTTACAAAATTGATAGTAAAGGCAAGGCATAACTTAGATTTTAGGATTTTAATCAGAAAAAATGCCTAATTGTACTTTAAATTACAATGAGGAAGTGTTCTGTATTATGTTTTGAAGCACTGCATTTGTTGAACTCACATATTCCCAAAGTGATGTGATGCTTTTACATTCAAACCATTTTACTGAAATTTGGACCAAAATTGCAAGATTGTGAGTGAGTCTCTTCGAGAGACTCATGGTCTCATACCATGCGTCTGCTACTACCCAGCATAGGCTTTTTGTTATGAAGGTGCGATATGAAGAAAGTAGATAATAATAATCAGTTAACATTCATAGGATAAAATGCTAGCAATTAAAAGATGAAATGAGACGGCTAAAGAGATTAACTGGTTGCCAGAGAGACACTAGGAGAATCCAGGGGATTTGGGCTTACGAGTATAGATTCTTGGTGGTGGTAACGAAACAAGATATCAAGAAATGATGGAATAGTTATTTTCATAGAAGCATTTTAATGCACAAGTATATTTTGATTTGACTAAACAATGGAGAGGAGGATCAAAATTACTCTTACTCTCGAAAAATCCAAAGCTGTGAGGTAAAGGAAGCACTATGATAGCAAATGATAAAGTAGTAGGACTAGATGATATGCCTATTGACGTCTGGAATGAGCTTGGAGAGAAAGACAGTGTCCTGCTTCTTTTCAATTATTACTTGCGAGTGGTGTTATATAATCTGTGCACTTTGTTATTTGAATCCTACAGATGTGCTTGTTTTTGTGCATTAGCTTGTAGCCAACCAGATCTGATTTTCTCATGTTATTAGGTACACCAGTGAAGATAGTGATAGTGACTACTACAGAGATTCATCTAGTGAAGGTAGCATTGATTATGAAACTGGAAACCGGACTGAGCGTTTTATGGCACAGAGAAGCAGTAAAAGCCTGACAAGTGGTGTCTCTTCTCAAATAAGCACGCTGTCTATATATGATAAACATAATACGGTGCAAGAAGGGTTCTCTAGTGATGATAGTGAAACTGGGAATCCTCAAGATCTGCTTTTTGAGTATTTGGAACAAGATCCTCCTTATAGCCGCGAACCATTAGCTGACAAGGCAATAACTGATCTTAATTTATACATGGTTTTTTTTTATCCATAATTAATCTAATCTGTTCATCTTATATTTTACGATATTTGGAACAGATTTTAGATCTTGCACGCCACTATCCTGCCCTCAAGTCATTGAGAAGTTGTGATTTATTGCCAACCAGTTGGATGTCTGTTGCATGGTGATCTAATGCTTAACTTCTTTCCTGTTTTTTCCCTGTTTTGAATAGACATAACAAGATAACTTGATTGCTTATTTTGATTCTGTTAATTAACATATTTTACTGTCATTTTCTAGGTATCCTATATATCGAATACCCACAGGTTCAACTTTAAAAGATTTAGATGCCTGCTTTCTAACATACCATGCACTCCATACACCCTTGACAGGTAATTATGGAAGTTCAAGCTTGTATTGATCTGAAGTGGCATGCTGGCTTTACTAATACACCACTTATTTTGGGTCAATATATGCTCTTGTTTGTTTTAATATTTCTTCATTTCGGGTTATCCCCTGTTTTGTTCTCCAAAGTTGAAAGTCACATTATTTGGTACTCCAAAGATTCTTATCACCAATCAAGTCCCTTAGCATTCCAAGTGTCATCAATTTAGCCCTCAAAATATTTCCTTACAATGATTTTTCTCTCAATTCAAAGTGTTATCTATTAGTCCCTCAATCATACAAAAAACAAAATTTTATCTGTACATTAGACTTCGTTTCTCTTGTTTCTATCTGTCAGACAAAAAAAGACCAATTTGATGTTGCTTTGCATGATTAAGGGATTAAATTTATGACATTTTCTAATTGACTAAAGTGAAGGTTCTTGTATTTTTGGAGAATCAGATTAGGGTTTACTCTTTCCTTTTCATTGGCTAGATTGAAAGACAGGCATCTTCTCCGATGGCTTTGTATTTGGTGAATTTCATTTTCTGTCTTTCACTTGACTTCTTTAATTCTTCAGAGTAACAAAGAAGAGCTTGCTCAAATGGGCTCTTGCATTGAAATAAAGACTATAAATGTCGTTTAAGACAGATATTATGTGATTGATTGCTTTAGTAAACAAAATATGGGCTGGGGCCTGGGGGAAATAGAGGAAGAGAGTTTGTATTTTGATCATAATTCTATCTTCTTAAAGAGTAAGCTGGGTTTCTCCATTACTATTGGTTTTAGATGTGCTCACTAAAATCCAAGAGACGATGTTCGGTCTATGCTTTTTACATAAGAGATACTCTTAGTTGGAGAGCCAGGAGAAGAAATCAATGGAAAGCGAAGGATATGGAGAAAAGTCATGGCGACACATGGTTTTCGCTTAAATAGAGGTAAAACAGAGTATATTGCTGGAGGTACACAAATGCTATTTTAGTGGTGAAAATTGGGGAATATACCATACCACAAGTCTTACGGCTCAAGTGTTGTGTCCATCATACAAAAACTTGTGTTCACCATATGATTCAAACAAGGTGGATGAAATAGAATAATTATCTGGATGTAATCTGTGATAAAAGGTATGTTCAAACTTGAAGGAAAGTTTTACTACACAACTATAAGACTTGTGTTATTTGAAACTGAGTTTGGGCTATATAAAGCTAACAAGAAAATAAGATAAGTATTGCAGTGATAGAATGTCAAATTAAATGAAGCAGTCACACATGACAACGTGAGATTAGGAATGATATCATTAATGAAAAATGAGGTAACTCAAGATGAAGATGATATAGAATATTGTCTTAGATGGTTGGGCATGCATGGAAAGACCCAAAGAAGCACCCGTAAAGAGAGTATATCTGATAGAGGGATAGTTAAAAGGAGAGGAAGACCAAAGAAAACTGTATGTCAAACCATTAAAAGAGATTTGGAGTTAAATGGCCTATCTCAGCTAGTGGGTAAAAGCTTTTTTTTTTTGATAGGCAGCTAGTGCGTAAAAGCTTGATTTTTGTTGTGATGATTGATGACATGATTTTATGACAATGTTTGATATTCTTTTTGTTTATGGTCAAATTATATCATGACCAATTTTAGAATATCTAGGCTTTGATGTTATGTTAGTTTAGATTTCTTCTTAGCATTCAAGCATTGCTGACGTGTTTCAACTAAAATAGCATCCAGCCTTGGTATATATGACACTAAATTCTTCCTTCTTAACTTGCCCAAATACATTACTTGGTACATGTATGTTCCTCTCTTTAGATACACATACTTTAGAAATACATTCATTAATTGGTACTATCTCAGCTGATATGCAAAAATAATGCTTACTTTTAGAAACATGAAATATAGTTTCTGTTTGATGCTAAGTCAACTGATTTATGTTTAAAGTATTTCTTTTGATTATATTTTTCAGGAAGTGGTCCTCCTACTGATGGTCCTATTCTGATTTATCCCAGTGAGATGGATGGTGTACCAAATATTTCAATACCTACTTTTGCAATGGCTTCCTATAAATTAAAGGGATCCATTTGGATGAAAAAAGGAGTTGGTGAGAGTCAAGCAGTGAATTCCCTCTTGCAGGCTGCAGATGACTGGTTAAGGCTAGCTCAGGTGAATCACCCAGATTATCAGTTCTTTAAATCGCACGGCACGTACTATAGATGATCTGGATGAGATGACATGTCAGTTCCATTCCTTTGGCTAAAACTATTAATTTCAGTGTTCAGTGCTTGGTGCAAACTTGATAAAAGTCCATCCATCGATATAGATTGTGACGGCGTGGGGACTGCCTAATTTTGGGTTCTTGCTACATGCCTAAGCAGCACGAAAAATGATCTCAAGCGATGAGGTCGTAGAGATTGCTAAAGTCAAAATGTAAAAGAAAATGTTTTATATAAGTTGAAAATGGAAGAAAAACTAAATATAAAACAAGAGTGGGTATGGCAAACAGGATCACAGGGAGGATGTTCTATAATGGCCGAGATCCTCCCTTTAGTTTTTAGACATAAATATTTGCAGGTGTTGTGGTTTAGATGAATACTAAGATTTTGCTGTAGCAAGGCCCAATTTTGGCACTATGTGATGAACATCAGACCATTTAGTTGCTCTGATGATATTTGTACAATATTTTGTGTTCTATAATTAAGTATTACGCTCTTGAAATGGCAATCCTTTGTTTGGGATTGACATACACTTTTACAAGTTGTTATTGTATTTTACAAGGCTTGGAATTGAAAGTTTATTATATCTTGGTTAGATTCATTGATATCCTGTGTTTTTAGGCCAAATATTTTCCTTTGTGGGGACTTTTTTTGCAATATGTTCATCCTTTTATATTTAGAGTTTTCAAATTCTAATTTTCTATTTAAAATCTTTCACAAACTAATTTCCTACACAAATTTTAAATAAGCATAATATTTTCATCAAATATTATCAATAAACATTTATTCGTAAATTTATCATTGAATAATATTTATGTAGATTCTTATGAATAAAAAATTGTATGCTTTATTAGACATGAATTGTGTCAAACATATACACGAGCTTAGATCCTCTAGTGGTTGCATTTTTTTTTGATCAGTTCTAGTAGTGGAAATGCTTAGACCCTCTAGTAGTTGCATTTACAACAATATACAAAGCTTTTTGAACATTTTTTTGGTGGTGAAAAGCTTTTAAATCTAGAAAGAGATTTTTGTTCGTTCTCTCTTTATATCGAACGACTTGCATTACTCCAGTTGATAAGGATCAATTTCCGAAAATAAATTTGATATTTATTTATTTAATAATAAAATTAAACATTGTGTTAACTATTTCTTGTGAACTTTTTTTTTTAAAATGTAATAATTATTGTAAAGTGGTAAATCAGTAAATGTCTTTTTTGTATTGTTTTATCTTATTTTTTTGGACCAAAACAGAATAAACGATTTTAAGAGAGCTGAACGGAGGAAGTAAACACGAAAGCAAGAAAAGCAGCGAGTGAGTACAACTGAAACCCTAGAGGGAGGGAGAAAGAGAGAGAAAGAACAATGAGACGATTTCTGCTTAGAAATGCTTCTCTCTACACTCGTAATCTCCTTCATCAATCTTCTTCTTCTTCCGCCGTCCCACTCTCCGTCTCAACTCGCCCCCGACTAAGGTTCTTCTCCTCCGATGAAAAACCCAAAGACCCCGTCCCCCTCGAACCTGTCGACGTTGACAACAAAGGTTTCTCACTCTTCACCAAACCAACGTGCTTTAATTTTACATAAACGCAACGCGGATTGCTAGTGCGATGTTATTTGAATTGGTTATTATTGTTTTTATTGCAGAGTTGAAATCGCAGATTGATAAATACTTCAAGGGAGACGAGGATGCACTTCCGTCTCTCGTGGAGTCAATTTTACAGAGGAGATTATCCGGCAAACACGAAGAGACAGACGATGAGTTGATGGATGAACTCAGCATGGCACCGATCAATGATGTGGCTGATGAGGAGTTCGAATCCGATTTCGAGGACGGGCATAAAACTGATGAGGAAATTGATGATTTGTATAACGCCAGAGACATTGTTATGAAGAGGATGGCTCACGATGAGTACTTTAATATGGATGATAAGAAGTGGAATGAGATTGTTCAAGATGGGGTTAATCATGGTTTTCTTAAAAATACGAAGGAATGTGAAGAGATTCTTGAGGATATGCTCTGCTGGGAAAAACTCCTCCCAGGTTCAAATATTCACTATTCTTCATATTCATACAATATACAACCACTTATTTATTTGATAAATTGGTTCTGGTTCTGGTTCTGGTTTTCGTGATTTTGAAAGCTAATTAATTAGGTGGAATCTATTATTGATTGATTTCACTTGGTGTGGTGTAGATATTATTAGTAAATAAAAGGATAGAGGAGAATGTGAGGGAGTGCACTGTTTGTTTTTAATCTGTGCTACTTGTCATTAATTTACCATTTTTGTTAGAATCTTCTGTCCTGAGTTGATTCTCACTCTGTTTTTTAAGGGGTCGATCTGTTTCGATGTGGAAAGCTGTAACTAAGAATTTGATACATGTGCTTCTGGTGGAAATTTCCTCACTCTGGATTTTGTTTTCTTTTGATTTGAAATGTTGTCTTCACTTTGCCATTTGAATGATTTGAGTTAAGTTAGCGCTAGTTCTTGATGATTTTTTGTGCTTTGATATCTTATCTAGATTATATAAAACAGAAAGTGGATGAGAAATTTAATGAGCTAGGGGACATGTGTGAAAGAGGAGAACTTGAACCTGAAGCGGCTTATCAACTGTTTAAGACGTTTGAGGATGAGCTCATCATGGAATATATCGAGAAAATGGAAAAAGAGGAGGTTGTGCAGTCTGATGATACTTCTGTGCCAGACAAGAAAAACAAGAAAAAAGATATAGATGACCCCCCTGGTGAAGGCCCAATTCTCAGGTGGTTAACCCGGGCAGTATTTGCTCCTGGTGGCGATGCTTGGCATCCCAAAAATAGGAAAGTGAAACTATCTGTCACTGTGAAGGAGATTGGATTTTCAAAATACCAGTTTCGCCGTCTCAGAGAATTGGTTGGAAAACGTTATCATCCTGGGAGGGATGAACTGACGATAACTAGCGAGAGGTAAAATTCTATATACACAAACCATTATGTATTATTCAATTTTATAGCACTTGGTGTCTCTGGGCCTTTACTGAAAAGATGGAAGTAGCCTCATTTGTATTTAAAATCTTCTTTTCCATTTTGAAGGTTTGAACATCGTGAAGAAAACAGAAAGGACTGCTTAAGGACTCTTCTCTCACTCATTGAGGAGGCTGGGAAAGCTAATAAACTAGTAGACGCAGCCCGAACTTTATATGTCAAAGAGAGACTCCTAGCCAATCCAGCTTTCATGGAGAGGCTGCATGCTAAGTCCATGAGATTGCGAGAATCCAATGAAGTTCCTGCCTGAGGTTTTCAGGTTTGATGCAGGAATTTTGGAACATTCGCCTGCGTTTATTTGTTATTGTTCCCAAATTTTATTTTATTTTAAGATTATTATCTCTCTTGGAAAATTGTTATATGAGTTGCATCATGGGTGGGTTCTAGTTGGGGAAACAACTATGCATACAGGTGTAAAGCCACACACATCTGATCTTCACCCCCAAATTGATAGGAGACTCGCAGTGGGCTGACCTTTAGTCATATATTTCCTTTTTGGTGCATGGCATCATGGGATTTTTATTACCTTTAGCCGATGTTGTATGCTACCTGACTTTTAAACATGCTTCAGAGTTATTTTTTTGACCAATAATATCATTTAGTGTACATAAGTGATGTTCAATGCAGCAGTGATTACTGACAATTAAAAGATTGTTTGTTTGATCATTTGTTTGAATTCCACAATTAAATATGTATATATTTTGAAGGGTCGATTTACGTACTCAAATTTGGTTTTTGTAACCGAATGAAAAATTGTTTGTAAGAATTTGCAAGGTCTGTTCAATTAAAGGTTTTAACTCTAAAATGAGAGTGTGAATTGTTAACACACTCCATTTAAAAGAAAAGAATGGACTTGACTAGTACCTGAAGTCGATCTTTAGCCAGAGACTTTACTTATCTTTGGCTAAATTTTGTAGTGGCTAGCACCCATGTTTCCTACACATTGATGGGGTTAAAGACATAAAGATTAAAAATTAAAGGTTTTGAGTTTTGACACGTCTTTCTCCTCGAGCTTTTTTATAACTGAAGAATAGAAATTTGTAGTTTATTTTTGGGATAAGCGATGTTTAGTTTGGAATGACGAACCAAATACGCCCTTATTTGGCTGTAGACGTGGTTATGTGATGATGGACTCAAGACTAGAGTAATAGAGAAGTGATAGTATCCTTTATCAAATTGGTTGTGTAGCAGAATTTGAGTTTTGCATGGATAAAAAAAATTACATTATTAACTCCTCGGAGTCTTATAAAAAAAACACTCATGGGAGTAGCATTTTGTTCAGTATATGGAAAAATAAAAGGATTGTGAAAGAAGTGTTTGAGACTAAAATACAACATTTTTTTAGGTTTTTTCTTTCATATACCCGTTTAGAGTTGGATGAGTATAATACCTTATATGTAAAATACTCAGTGACATTTTTTTCCTATTTAAATATTTAAAAAAAATATTGAACTAATTTTGTCTAGAAGGTATCATACTTACCTAACTCTGAATGGGTATGGGAGTAATCACCTTATTTTTATCTTCTTTTTTGTGGCGCGATGACGATGTGTGTATCTTTCACGGTGAGTTAAGTGTATGGTTGGTGTGACAACACAGAAGGTTTGCATACTCTCTGAGACGACCAATTAAAAATTGGCCTAATTAATTTACTATCGACTATTGTGTGTCACTTAAGTTTCATGTTTGCAGCTCAACATTAGTATTAGACGATGGAAAATGGGAGCTACATCCCCAATCAGAACTTTATCTATCTCGTGATCCTTTCTTTGCGAATCTTGAACGTGAAAACATTATTGGCTTTGTTTTTAACAATTAGTCGTTTGATGATAAAAATTATTATTGAAAGTTTTCCTTTCAAGTATTCACACGACCCCTACTGCATAATCAAATGCTGTGCTTGTGACCATAATTATAATTGACAAGGTATATATTTCTATTGTTCATTTTGGTTTTAAATAATATATCAAAGAAGGTGATCACATTCACAAGTATCTCATTTTCACACACACCTTAGACTTGAACCAAATATTTAAAGGTGTTACCGTGACCAAATACTGTAAAATGAGGAGCAAGCTGCTCCTTGAAGACATAGGAAGGATTAATTTTTCAGTAGGAAGATACATGACATTGTACATGTTCTGCTCTACCAAATCACTCCTACGATCATAAATGTTTTTCGAGGTAATAAAAAGCCACCCAACATGGATCCCATTGTAGATCTCGTGTGACTAGAGACTCATGCATTTGGTGTAAATAGAGTAGGAGAGAGATGTTGAGTCCAAAAAAAACTCAAATATCCTGAAAATAAACTAAATTTAGGAGATTGCAGAGAATCCTTATCCCACCTAGATCCACAATTTCCCGCCTCTTTGGGTTTATTACACTGGAGTTTTATTGTGCAAGAAAATCACAGCTTACTAAGCAAGATTGTCCCAATGAAGGAATCCACCATGTCCTCTGGCATTTGTGAACTTATAAGTGGCACCTGAAACTGTTCAAACAAATACTTTTCATTCATTACATTGCAAACACATCAATCAAAAACCAAACCACCCTTTTCATGAAAACCTAAAATTTAGAGCAACATATGGACATATTACCTTCATAGCCTTCATGAACTGGATCTTCTGACAGCAGAAGTGGTGTGTCTAAGTCAACGAACCTATAAAAGATTTTGCCATATTTAAATATATCAATTTTCAAAACTTAAAAAGAAGAAACTCTGTTGGCAGGGGAGAACCACACCGGCCGACAAAGCCGGATACTCGTGGCCAGTCAGGTTCCCCGGCGTAAATTAGTCATCGGCAAAGTCGGTGGAAACTGCGCACCAAACCCAAAAAAACTTAAGGGAAAAAGGCTCAAAATTTTCAAATTCAAAATAATAATGCTTACTTAAAACAGCCAAGTCCAGCAGCAAGGTGACCAGCAAAACCCATAGCAAGTCTTGTCTCAACCATACCCCCAATCATCAAATCTATTCCTGCTGCTTTTGCTTTTTCAATAATTTCCAAAGCACCCATAACTCCTACTTTTGCAAGCTTAATGTTAATGACATCTAAAATATTCCCTTCTGCTATTTTGTAAACATCAACTAAACTTCTGCAGCTCTCATCAGCTGCAACAGATACTCCATATCTTTCTCTTGCTATCTTGCTTACATATCCAAGTCCATCCCAATCATCTCTATCAACTGGTTGCTCAAATAGAACTGGTGTCAACCCCATTTCTGTAATAATACAAAACAAATCTCTAAGTTTCTAGCTGATTTGCCAAAAATAATGCAATAGATTTGTACTATAGTATATTGGTTTAATTATGTAGTGTTTAACCATGTAACTTCTCGAGAACTTCCACTGCTTCATCAGCATTATACCCCTCGTTAGCATCGAGAATAAACTGACACGAAGGGTGAGCAACGCGTATAGCTTGAAGCACTTCTATATCTGCATTTAGATTCTTGCCCACCTTCAGTTTTAGAGTCTTGAATCCTTCTCTATAGTATTTTGAAGCCAATTTAGCTGCTTCAGCTGGAGAAACAATAGGAATCTGCATATAACATAAGATGGCTTAAATTTATTTTCTAACAGATAATGTTTTCAATTACTTTTGTAAAATTAATTCATCAGTGAAATTAAATAAGAACCTTACTGTTATATCAGTGGTTATGGTATTTGAAGCACCACCAAAAAGCCTCCACAATGGCACACGAATACTACTTGCAACTGCGTCGATTATCGCCATCTCCACCCCAGCCCTAACCTTCACCACAAGAACAGAAAAAAGCTAGCAGCTTTCAAACAAACAAGGTTGCAACAAAAGTTTCACTTTCAAACAAAACACTTAGCAGATCCTATATAGAACAACACACACAAAAACAAAAGGAAAAAGGTCAAGCAATTTTGCAAAATACATGTAATTATCAAAGTAGAAAATTTGTAATCATCATTTCAGTTTCTTAGTTACCAAGTAAACAATCATACTCCCTCTGCAACAACAATAGAATATAAGCAAAAAAGGGTTACGAAAGTGGATGTATTTGGTCCAAATTTTGAACCAAATACATCAACTTTTGCTGATCCATTTCTGCTTATATTTTGTTAGCAAGAGAGTAGTTGTTAATCAAAATTCAAGTAATTTGCATAGTAAAAAGCCATTTCAAATATCCCCAAAAAAATAGGCCATATCAATTTCAAAAGTACAAGAAGTGATACTAGTTAAAGGTTGATTTCGATGAATCTAACTCACTGAAGCAAATTGATGACCTGGAAGAATAGCAGCAATTTCTGTCAACATAGAACCCAATGTTAGTGCAGGAGATTTGAGCAAAAAAGCACACGCTTCAGAAGCCTTAACCATGGCTATGTGTTGATCCTCAGCAGTAACAAAAGGCAAAATTGGTGCCTCACCCCATCCAACAGCACCGTTGCTAAGCTCAACTCTAATTGCAACGTTCTCAACTTTTTCCAATCTGGAAGAAGCAATAGTAAAAGGGGCAATTAATGGAACGTTCAATGGCCTATTCTCTGCTCTTTGAACATCAACAGTGAAAGTTTCTAATAAAGTTTTGAAGCCATAAGCTATAGGCTTCGCTGTAGATGTAGTAGAAGCCATGATTTTTGGAAAAGAACTAGACTTTTTGGTAAAGGAGGTGGAATTGTTGTTGTGGGTGCAAAGGGTAGGAGAAGATGAGAAGAAACTGTGAGATGGTGACTTGAAATGCAACAGAGATGAGTCCATTGGGATTGAGTGTAGTGTTTTGCAGCTTAGAGAGAGTTTTGGAGTTTGTGATCACTGATTTGTGAAGAAGTCTATGTTAACTGACATTTTTATTTCCGCTGGTGGCAATTCTATATTGAACTTCAAACAATCCGTACTCCCTCCATCTCATATTAATATTAAGTATCGTTTAAGACTATGCGCAGGTATTAAGAAAATGATTTGATATATTAAATTCTATGGTGGAAAAATGTGGTGGGATTAAAATACTCTTACACTTTTCTCGATTAGAGCAAATACACGGTTATTGATATTTTAAAGTAAAGATATTGTTGAAAAATAATAATAAATGTTGTATTGAGATTTTAAAGTGACAGTTAATTTGAGAAAAAAAAAACGTTTTATATGTGTCTTCTCTTTCATTCTATTTTTTTAATGTAGTCCGAAAGCATTTTACATGACACTTTCTTATATTTTTTCTTAAAATATCTTGGGTGTTTTTTTCCGCACCCCCTCCTTCTCCATCTCACCCCCATAATTCCTCCCTCTCCTGTTTTTGCCACTGGTTTGTTAAAAAAAAATTAAAAATTTCGAAATTACCTCTAAAAAAGGTAATTCCGGTTCAAAAAATAAAGGAATTTCGAATTTACCCTGTAATTCCGAAAAGATTTTGAATTACCTCGAAATGAGAGTAATTCAGGTCACATTTGTGAACCTAATTACCTATTTTCTCGAGGTAATTCAAAATTAATATTATTTTTTTCAATTATTAATTTTTTCGAATTATTAAAATTTTTTATTTCGACGAATAATTTAGGCTTAAAAAATCGGTTTTCTGACAACATACTTTGATCGTAATGAAACCACACCATTATATCCAAAAAAATCAAGAATCAAGACTCCTAGAAGAAGGGCTTTTACGGGACTACGGCCTCAAAATCCCAAATTACATCAAGTTTACTATTTTTTACGATTTTTTTAATTTTTCATAGTCTCCAAAAATCTAAAAAAATTTGTATAGCCTTATTTTGGTTTTGTTAGATTTTTAGTGGTGTTTTTATATTTTTTAGAGTAGTTTTGACTATTTTTAGTAGAGCCTTTTAGTAATAAAAATTAAAACAAATCGTATATATATATATATATATATATATATATATATATATATATATATATATATATATATATATATATATCATTTTTGGACATATATACGATGCCTACTAAGCGTGAGGGGAATGTCATGATCTGACTCCGAGCCTCTGTAGAGTGTCCGGATAAGGAGTACGACTCTTCGTTGGCCTCCCAAAGATGCTTTGTCGTGGTCATGGTCTTCTTTCCAAGACTCTGGCTCGCTTTCTGTTTATCGTCAGTCGTCTCTTCGTTAAAAAAATAATGTAAATAAAAATATTAATAATTGAAAAAAAAATTGTAATTTTCGGAATTACCTCATTTCTGAGGTAATTCCGAAAATCTTTTATTTTTTGAACCGGAATTACCTTTTTTAGAGGTAATTCCGAAATTTTTAATTTTTAATTTTTTAAAAAAAACCAAGGGTAAAAACGGGATTTATGAAATTATGGGGGTGAGATAGAGAAAGAGGGGGTGCGAAAAAAAACCCTAATATCTTCACGAATAATACTAACATAGTGAGATACTACCTCCTTCAACTTTATATAGTATTATATAGTTTTTGATTCATTTAATAAAGTGGACTAACTAGAGGTCTATTATTGAATACATGTACAAAACTTTTTGTGGTTTATATACATAATAATTAAATTCAAAGATAATTTAATAATTATTATATATTATGAAATAATTAAAATTTAAATACAAAAAGCTAATACAAAAGCATGTTTCAACAAAGGTGGGTTCTCGAATGGACAAAAACTCCTTCGAAATTCGAACGGATGTTGTTTTTGGAAGCATAAAGTTATGGTCTTCATTGTTCACATAGTTAAGATGTTGATTTGATCTATTGTCGGTTCAACAAAAGTATAAGTTGAGTTTTGAGGCACTCGTATGTAATTTTTCTTATTTTTATCAAATTGATGTTAATCAATTCACCATTTTAGCGGTAAGGGCATGGGGAAGAGACTGCCCCTATCGTTGAGAATGATGAGAGTTGTCCTGAAATTTTCGAAATGTCTATCCATGACACTAGAATTTTCCTTTGATGGAATTTTTTTTTTTAACTGTACTTTTTTTTTTCCTTTGATGGATATTAGTACTAGTGAGTAACAAGTGCATTTACTTTCTTTATAGGAGATAGAAACGCTTTGAACTATTGTGTAATTTATTTCATGTTAAACATAAGTGATAATGTGAAATAAATACATGCTAAATTAAATACTTACCACATTCATCCTAATACTTAGACATCCTTAAAACCACATCTATGAACAATGCTTTGTCACAGAATGAAGGTTTTGCATCCTTTTTAAATAGAAATATAAAAAGTAAAAGATTCATTGTCGTGAAGTATTATCTTTCATACTAGTACAAAAGTGTACATATATAAGACAAAAAGTGAAGCCTAATTTCCAAAAGACCAAGGTTTTTTTTTCCACCCCCTCCTTATCTCTCACACTCCCATAAATACCATTTTGGACAAAAATACCTCTAATTTTACACAAATTTCGAAAATACCTACGCTTTTGGTGGGGGTTTGTTGAATTTCCGGATTTACCTCATAGGTAGGTAAATCTGGTTCACAATTTGTGAACCGGATTTACCTATCTATGAGATAAATCCGGAAATCCAACAAACCCCCACTGGTTTCCCGGATTTACCTCATACGTTGTGAACCGGATTTACCTACCTATGAGATAAATTCGGAAATCCAACAAAAAAAAAAACCCAAAGACCAAATACAGAGTAAAATCCAGTTTTGATCACACATTATGGTACTTTTTTTTTAGATAGGCAATTGTTAGTGGGGGTGGGGGAAATGTTAGTTTTCGGGACAAGAACCCAGAACCTCCTTCTTACACTCATATGGTCCACACATTATGGTACGTTTGTTTTGTTTGGTTTCTTCATTGTAACCTACCTATCTAGAATTTGTCCATTTGCTAATTGCTAGATCTAATTTTCATCATTATAGTAGGTATTCTCTGTATTATTTATAATAAATGATTACGGTTTAAGTTTTATTGAGTAATTAATGTATTTGACCTGCACTATAGACTAGATACGTCAGTTATTCAATAAATATAAAATTGTAAAAAAATATAAATAAGACCAAAATGAGTATGTATCAGAAATATTTTACTTGCTTTTAACTAAAACGAAATAACAAAATTAAAAACAAAGAATATTATGTTTTAAGACAAAATATAATTATAAAAATTTGTGCAAGTAAAATACAAATTTTAAAATTATTAATTAATTTATTAATTAACAATTAAAATATACTCCTCCACTAATAATCAACTACTGACAATACTAGTATACTCGTGCATACGCACAAGGTGTTGTCGTGTTTTTTTATGAATGAATTTAGATAGTATTTAAGTAGTCTGAACATTACCCCGTGAAAATAAAAACAAAATTATAGATAAAAAAAGAGTTTCAAATAAAAATAGATAAATTTTAAAATATAAAAATGTAAAAGTATCATTTAAAAATAATCTATGCATTTATCTCGTGTTTTTTTTTATATATTAGTGTAATGTCTTTTTATATATGTCGTGTTTTTTATATATCAGTGCAGCTATCCATTGTTTATATATATATATATATATTATATATATATATATATAATTGAGTTACCCTCGTACTTTTTTTATTGTATATCAGTAAAGTTATCCCGTGTTTTTTATGTATTAGTGCAATTATCTCATTGTCTCAATTGATTATTTGAGTTTATTAGTAGATTAAAGTAGATAGTAAAAGATAAATATTTTTGTCAAAAAAAAAGTAAAAGATAAATATAAAATTATCAATAAGAAATATTTATCCCGTGTTTTTTAAATATCAGTGACAGTTATTTGTCAATTTTTAGGTATTTGTGACAAATTTTGTTTGTTTTAAATTATCAGTCCAGTTATCCCGTGTTTAAATTATCAGTGCAATCATTTCTTAGGTATTATTAGTGACAGTTATTTGTCATTTTTAATTATCAATGACAAATATTAATCTCGTATTTTTTATATATCATTGCAGTTATCCAGTAGTATCAATTGTTATTTTAGTTGATTAGTAGATTATAGTAGATAGTAAAAGAGAGATAGTAGATTATCAATAAGAAATATTTGTTTAAATATTAATCAGTAGTTTGAATAGTCATTAGATCTTCTTGTTTTTTAGATAGTAGCTAAGTTTATAGTAGTCTTCACAAATTTTAATTATTAATGACAAATATTAATCCTATGTTTTTATATATTAGTGAAATTATCCCGTGTTTTTTTATATATCATTGTAGTTATCTCGTAGTTTCAATTGATTATTTTAGTGGATTAGTAGATTATAGTAGATAGTAAACGATGAATAGTAGATTATCAATAAGAAATAATTATCCCGTGTTTTTTATACATCAGTGACAATTGTAATTTTTTAGGTATTAGTGAAAAATATTTGTCACGTGTGTTTTAAATATTAATCAGTTTTAATAGTCATTAAGTCTTCTTGTTTTTTTAGATAGTGGGTTTATAATAGTCTTCAAAAATTATAATAATCAATGACAAATATTAATCCCGTGTTTTTTATATATCACTGCAGTTATCCCGTGTTTTTTATATATATATATCAGTGCAGTTATCTCGTAGTTTCATTTGATTATTTTAGTTGATTAGTAGATTATAGTAGATAGTAGGTTTGTAGTAGTAGTCTTCAAAAAATTTAATTATCAATGACAAATATTAATCTCGTGTTTTTTTATATATTAGTGCAATTATCCCGTGTTTTTTTTATATATTATTGCAGCTATCTTGTAGTTTAAATTGATTATTTTAGTTGATTAGTAGATTATAACAGATAGTAAAAGATTGATTGTAAATTATCAATTAGAGATGATAGTAGACTTTCAGTAAGAGTGTAAACCGATTTTGAAGAGAAAATTTAAAATTTTAAGGTGATAATTTTTTTTAGTGTAAAGTGATAAGAGAAAGAAAATAATTGTTTATGGGAAAAGTAAAATGAAAAGAAGAAGAAAAAGAGTGTAAGAGAAAAGTGAAAACGAGGAAAGAGAGTGTAAGAAGAAAGAAAGTGTAAGATAAAAGTGAAAAGGAGGAAAAAGAGTGTAAGAAGAAAGAGAAAAAAGTAAGAATGGGAGTGTAAGAAGAAAAAGAGAGAAATAGTGAATAATGACACTTCTACTCTTAAATTATATATGTGTCCTATTAATAAGAGATCCAAATTAATAAATAGATATTAGATTAGATTAAATTATATTCTAGACGGGATATCATTAAATTACCTAAATTAATAACCCCACACTCCACAGTGTGGTCTTTTTGTAATGCCTAAAGGACAGAGTAAAGAGATGTCCCTGAAACACAACATGGGTCAATCCAAAAACCTGGCAAAAAACATTATGAATTGAGAGAAGAGAACTTCTATTAATCTCCGTCAAAAAAATAAAAAGAACTTCTATTAATCATTGTAGTACTTAAGGTAAAAAAAATTAAAAATAGCTGAAATTTTAACCTCGTTTTAATTGCAGCTTAGATGAAATGGAAAAAATATAAACACCAATATACATGATCACACTCGGGTATAACCTCGGAGTTGGTATTCCAGTGTCGTTGAAATTGTCAATATAACTAGTAGTAAGTGACCAATTTTAACTCTTCTTAGAATTTAGGTTAGCCTAACTCAACCCTATAAAATCAACTTGTAAAGTGAGAGACGCCTCCCAATTATAAACTTTTTTTGATCATATTAAACTGGTGTGAGACTTGTTTTTTCCAAACAATCAGATACAATATAGTTTGGAAAGAGTTTGAAAGTGGGAGACATCACTCACTCTACAAGTCAGTTTTGTAAGATTGAGTTAAACTCAACGCACATTAACAAGGTAGACTCTTTTGACCCATACGTCATTCCTGCTTTTCACTCTACCCCACTGACTTGGGCATTGGAATGTCTTTGCATGTACCATCGGGCGAAGTAAGCGCGCGACTCACCCACTCACTCAAACCGTCCATCACTCCACACTCCAGACAGTTAGGTATTGATCACTAAACAACGTGGGGGTTGAGTTTTTCCCAATACAAATTACTACTAATGCACATAATTAATGTGGATAGTGGTACAACAAGTACAAAATATCTACTTGGCGTGGGTTGCATGAAAACTCCATGGAATATTGCATATGGCAAGTCATTCCTTACTTCAATATTGAGCATGAAATCTTCTCACTTATAATATGCAAGAATAATAATATAAATATGGTTTGATCAAAGCAGCAAAATACAAGAATATATCCATCAAGAGGGAACTATGGCATACAACACATCCTCTGATTCTGATGATGAAATTTCCAAATCATCACACCCAACGATCTTTCCACATGAAAAGCCAATACATGAAATTCTTGGTGGAGGCAAAGGTACAATTATTTCATCTTTGTTATTATTACATGAAAATTGATCCTATCATAATTTGGTGGTTAATAAATGTGGTTGCAGTGGCAGATGTTTTATTATGGAGAAACAGAAATGTATCAGCTGGTATTTTGGTTGGGATGACAGCAATATGGTTTCTATTTGAGGTTGCTGAGTACAATTTTGTGACCCTTCTTTGTCACATTTCCATCACCACAATGCTTATAATCTACCTATGGTCCACTCTTGCAGATATCTTCAAATGGTACCATTTTTATGAAATTTTCCTCAACACAAACGTATCGGACATCGACGCAGATATTTTAATTACTTATATTTTTCAAATTTAAATTGGTGTCTACGTGTCTGTGTCCGGTGTACGTGTCTTGTCGTTGCTTCATATATATATATATATATATAGCTCTAGAGTCAGTCGCTCACTTTGCATCCAAAATGATCACCTGTCATAGTGTCATTATAGTGCCTTATTTGTGCTATAGCATGTCGTATAACCAATATATTGAATTATTAATCTCCATATTTATAGTCCCATTTGATAAATTTATCTTCAGGAATGGTCCGCAGTTTCTGGAAACTATTTTACAGGAATCTTTCGTCCATGATCTGGCTTTTATCTTCCACAGAAGATTAAACCAATTACTTAGAATGTTCCTCAACATTTCATGTGGAACAGACCTACCATTCTTTATTCTGGTATATCACACTATCACCAATATTGATTTAACTTCAGTTTTCAATCAACTTTTTGGACTTTAACATCTCACTTTTAAAATTAATTTCAGATAATCGTTTCCCTCTATATATTATCAGTGATTGGAACATACATCGATTTTGTCAATCTGCTATATATTGGTAACAACTTCCACACCTTTTTTTTTTTTCTGTCATTGATTTGATACCAACAAATAAGTGAACTAAGTTTTGTTCTTTTTGGTTGATAAGGTTTTCTATGTATACAAGCACTGCCAATTGTGTATGATCGATATGAGGAAGAAATTAACAATCTGAGTGGACATATGATAGTAGATCTTAGGAAAAAATACAAAAGGTTTAATAAGAGATTTCTCAACAAAAGTCCACGTGGACCAGTGAAGGAAAAGAAGATCGCATAAACAGCTATTTTGAAAAATGCACCACTTCTATAAGCAGAGTATCAAATGCAAATTGGATGGAAAATGTTATAATCAATGTAGCATATAGCATTTTAAATATAAAGTTTCTATGGTACATAATATGTGGTGAATATGATGATATGTACAAAAGAAAGGGGTGATGGACTATTTTTTTTCTTTTCAATAAACCTAATGTGTTAAAAAAGTTAAGTGAATTTGGAGACTGATTCTAAGGTATATATATATTTTGGATTAAAGGACCAACCACTCACGCCAACAACCTTTATATTACCGTCACTTTAGGTTGAACATGTTTTCAGTGTCCGACACGTATTGTGTCAAATACTCATAACGACGCTTCAATTACTTTCATTTTTTTAAAGTGACTTTGGGCTAGCCCGTATATATAGGCCCAAGGCCGGCCCTGCGGCTATATGCACATTAAAGAACTGTTCATGCAAGGCTCACATGAGCTGGACTTATAGAAAATGAAAAATTATATATGTTCATTTCCTTGCAAATTCTGGAACACGAGCATAGGCCTGAGACCTGAGTGTCCCTGCTAGAGAGTCTTTGTTATTTTTAATTAGTATATCGTAAGTTTGTAAAATGAAAATCCTCTAGCGTAAACTGTGAGTTTGTTCTGTTCAACCACCATTAACACTACCGAGTATAATTTAAAAAACAAACTCATAGTATATTATAATAATATGCCATAACAATATTTAAACATAAATGTCAAGATGGCCGAGTTGGTCTAAGGCGCCAGTTTCAGGTACTGGTCCGAAAGGGCATGGGTTCAAATCCCATTCTTGACAAAAAAAACATATTTTTCATTTCTATCTAAAACTTGCAATACTCTATTATTAATATTACTAGTGTCAAAATAGATGAATTAGATGATTCTTTTAATAAAAAAATATTTGAAGTCATAATTTTTTGGGAAAATTACACTCACCTTCTCTGAAGTCTAGTTAAATGTCACACACCCCCCTTTAGCTTCTTCTTGACAATAACCTCCCCCCTCAAATTATTGGATTATTTCCAATCCCTAAAATTTAATGCACTATTACAAACACTTCTTCTACTCCCGTGTAGTTTTTTTCATCTTTCTCCTTCATTCACAATTTCTAATTTTAAATAAAAATTCATTCCCTAAAATCTGAACATATCATCACAAAGATTTATAGTAGGTTCACAGAGGAAGAAGGGAGATGAAACTAATGCAGCCTATCGATAGTTTTGCAAAGTGTTGGAAAGTCAAAATTAAGTAGAGAAATTAGCTAGTGCACAACACAAAGGGGTACAAAAGGGGAAGAGCTTTCATTTGAAATGAATGAGCTATAAGATTTAGCCTTCAATGGCCGAAGAAAATAAAGGAAATGGATATGCAAGTATAGCACAAGTCAATTAAGAACACATGATTATATCTTCAAATACAATTAGAAAATTGTATTTGACCAAAACTTAAGGGAGGTGAGTGTTCAATTTAAAATTAGAGGGGAGGTGTGTGACATTTGACCAAAACTTAAGGGAGGTCATTGTTCAATTTAAAACTAGAGGGGATGTGTATGACATTTGATCAAAACTTAAGGGAGATGAGTGTAATTTCCCCTAATTTTTTAAGTAAAAATTTGGAGTAACAAAAAAATTAAAAATTATGACTTAAATTAGGGGTGGCAATTTCTACCCGCAAGTGGGGATCTCATGAGATCGCCTCGAATCATACCCTCCATGATCAAAGTGGGGATGGGGATCATACCATCACTCATGCATGACCCCACACCCCAAATATATTACATAAATATTCTTATTATAGATATATGTTATGTTTTAAGTAATTAATATTTTAGTCTTTTTATAAGTGTTTTTAATTTAAAATATTAATAAAATATTAAATTGTTTTAACGTTTATACTTTCTAAATATTAAAATATAAAAGTAAGACTAACATTTATATTTTTTATATTAAAATGTTAAACTTTTGAATTTTAGTCTTACTTTTTATATATTTTTCTAATTTTATTATATTTTAATTTACATTTTTGCAAACTTTTAATAAACTTTTTTTCGGATTGCAGCAGTGGATGAGAGATAAATGCTCGGGCGCGAGAACGTGAATGGAGACGGGGACAATTTGTTAGGCGGGGACGCGCCCCATTGCCATCCCTAACTTAAATTATATATTTTTTGGAATATATGAATTAAAATTAAGATTGGTGATGCGCGCTACAAAACAATGGTGAATCTACAAGTTCGGTCTTGTCTAAAATATTATTATTACATTTAACTTGACACACCAGAACATTGAAACCAATGTAAGAAAACGAAAAATGATCTTCAAAAATCCTAAAGGTCACAACATTCACAACAATTGAGACAACATTCCTCCAAATCTTCTTTGCCACACTCGCATTGTGGGCACATCTCGAAGGATGATTGTTGTCCTAGAACATGGTGAGCAACTTGTCAATCACAAACAAAACCTAAAATATGAACAATCAAAAAAGAGAAACATGCAAAAATTGTTATGTAAAACACGTACATGATTGGTATATATAAGAGAAATAATAATGATACCATGTATTGAACTAATAAAAACAATTAAAATTACCAAACATGTTTAGGTAATAAAGAAAATTAAATTGTGTTATAATCATGACGGATGGAAACATATTTATTTGGATTTATAAATCTTTAAATTGTGTTAAACCAATATTGGCATTAATCATCAATTACAATAAACTAGTCTTAATAAAAATTAAATAATAATAATAATTTAATCTTTAATTAAAAACAAGATATATACACATTTATTTAGTTATCATGACCACCTGTAGGGTCGAAACACCGCAGTCCGCAGTTGGCGCGGTGGTAAAACCGCGAGAGTTCAAAAATAACACTAATTAAGGCACATATTTTCTATATATATTTTTTCTAATAATTCTTGAGAGCTAACCTGTTTTTCCAGTTTCTGAAAAAAAAGGTCTTTGCTTTGCTGTTGCCTGCTACTACCTTCTTCACTAATGCGTGATTTCTTTTCTGAATTACTTCCCCTCAATGTGATTATTGTTTGCCCTTTTATAGACTTTTTCTGAATCAGAGAAATTAATGTTTTGATTGCGTTATTATGATTGCTAATATTTCTCCCTAATTTTCAGCTAAATTGATTCTATATATTATTTTTTTTTTGTTCTAAACTGATTCTGTTTTTGTTACTCTGAATTTTAATTCATTTCCGTTTTTTACTAGGTTTTTTTTATGTTCAGGATTTGAAACCTCTCCTAGGTCAAAGAGGAAAGAGCTACAGACCTTCAACTAATCTCTTGCATTTTGTTTTTCATTTTTTATTTTTTGTAAATTTTTTCTTTTTATTTTCGTTTTCTTTAATTTTGTAATAAATTTCGGACAATAATTAAATTCTGAATTTTCTTTATCTAATATTTTTGTATTAGCATATTTTTATTAATCACTAATAATGATTAAAATAATGTAAAAGTAACAAAAGAGCTCAAAACTACATGTACAAGAAAATGAAACTCAAATAAAAACACATTTTTAAGATCTTTTTAGAAATTACGAAAAATACTTGTTCACCGTCTTAATGGTTAGAATTTTAATTTCAGTTTAGTAACTCAATTGTAAAATAAGAGAAGAAAAAAGGAGAATGTTGTTACTGATATGTACAACTGATGAAAATTTTAACTAAATTTAGAATTTGAAAATTTTACCTTAATTTTAAAATTTAAACAAAAGCTAAGTATTCATTTACGATAAAATTTACAAACTCATTATTCCAACGGCGTGTAATGTTTTCTGTCAGAAATGAAAAATATTGACATTATACTAATAATATGTAATATTACTCATCAAGAGACTCCATAGAAAATATTTATTTATGAAAAACAATGCCATTTAGAAATAAGGGCTTCATGAGGGAGATACTCATAAACAAAGTTTAGGTTTATAATGAGAAAATGTGAAAATATTACACCTCAATTACTTATTATCCCTATTATTATTGGGGCTAAGAAACATGAGATGCGCTTACTGGGATCAGATTAGAGAATTTCAACTCATTTATTTTATGAAAAATATTAAAGAATGAGAATTCACTTGCAAATTCAACTAATAGTTGATCGGGTTGGTTTAGTTCGATTTTAGTGTTAAAAGTACGAGTTGGACACTTAACTCAACCCAACGACAATTGATTGATTTGAGTATTGGATTTGGTCAAATTCAACCCAACCTACAAACACTTCTACAATTATATAATGGTGAACCTACAAGTTTATCTTATCTACAATATCATTATTAGCTAGGTTTAACTTTACGCACCACAACATTGAAACTAATGTAAGAAAACGAAGAATAATCTTCAAAAATCCTACTCAGGTGATTCCACAACACGACAACCATTACAAGCACACCTAATTGCTTCATAAAGGATGACGAAAGGTAGCTTGATGAGACAACAAATGGTGCCTAATAGAAGATGAACCTGTCCTTGTTGCGAGAGTTGGCACACTCACATTGTTTGATGATTGTGGGCACATTTACAAGAATGGTTATTATTGTAGAATATTGGTGAGCACACGCTGAGGTAGCCTGAGGCGTGTGTGATAGAATTGTTACAGTTCATTGTAAATTGTATTGATATTATTGATTGATTGAATGAATACAATGAGCTGCTATATATAGCAGAATTTTACAAGTATGGTTAGTGTAACTAACTCTTAATTCTAAACAGAAAAACTAATTCAATGAAAACCTGCTTTTATGATTTTCTCTAACTACTCTATTAATGTTTTATAACGAATATAGAAACTACTCTATTACTCCCCACAAACTTATGTGGTGAGCGGTGAAATGCTTGAAACATTAAGTTTGTCCCTAAGATAACAAAAAGGACCCTTAGCCAAGGGTTTTGTAAGTATATCGACAATTTGTTCTTCTGTTTGGAACATGGCGGTCGTTAAGGCTTTATCGAGCACTTTCTCACGAACAAAGAAACAGATCCAGTTCCATGTGCTTGGTCCTTGAATGAAGTATAGGATTGTGACTCAAAGCTACTTGTGCTCGGTTATCACAATAGATAGTAGGTGTAGAGTGAGAGATCTTGAGCTCATGTAAGAGAGATTGAACCCAAAGAACTTCGAGAGGTTGTCAATGCCAAGCTACGATATTCCGCTTGCGCAGTAGATCTAGCTACCACAGTTGTTTCTTTGACCACCAACTAATTAGATTAGGACCTAGGAATATACAAGCACACGATGTGGATCTTCTGTCATCCACATCACCGCCCATCGAAGATCACAATAAGCTTGGAGAGATAAGGGTGTTGAAGTAGAAGGTGGTTTAAGTACAAGACCATAATCCAAGGTGCCTTTGAGGTATCTAAGTATTCTTTTAACCGATGTCCGATGAGTATCAAGAAATTTGTGATAAGAATTGGCGAGCTTTGTTGATCGCATATCCAATTTCGAGCCTAGTTATTGTTGCATATTGAAGAGCTCCAACAATGGATCTATAAAGGGAAGGATCTTCAAAGTAATCGAGCCAAACCTAGATAGTTTCAATTTTCTTTGGGAGAGGAGTTGAAATCCCTTTTCTTGTCTCCATTCCACTTCTTTCAAGTAATTCTCTTATGTACTTGGATTGGGTGAGGATGAGAGAGCCATTTTTGATCGCTTTGACTTCAATGCCCGTAAAATAGTCAAGAGATTCAAACTTCTTTAGAGCAAACACAGGTTGTAAGTTTGTCTATGAGAGATGAATCGCATTCTCGGGCGCCAAAGGTGATTATAATATCATCAACATAGATTAAAACATAGATACTGAGCAGATTTTGTGTTGTAGACTAGAAGAGAAGGATCACATTTCTTCGTTTACAAACCCAAGGCTAAGGAGAGTCTTAGTGAGACGATCATACCAAGCTCTAGGAGCTTGTTTGAGGCCATAGATAGCCTTATGCAACTTGCAAACTAAGGATTTGTCTTGATGTTCAAAGCCACTTGGTTGCTTCATGTAGACTTCTTCTTCAAGGAGACCATGGAGAAACGCATTGTTGATGTCAATTTGTTTGATAGACCATTGATTTGTGAGAGCTAAAGTTAGAATAATCCTCACTGTTATAGGTTTGATCACTGGAGCAAAAGTTTCTGAATAGTCACATCCTTCTCGTTGATTGAATCCTTTTGCCACAAGCCTTGCTTTATACTTGTTGAGAGAACCATCAGGATTTTCTTTAATCCTAAATACCCATTTATTGCCAATAGCCTTCCTGCCCGGAGGTAAATGAACTAGAGACCAAGTACCATTATGTATTAGAGCATTGTATTCAGCTTTCATTGCTTCATTCCATGGTGGAGAATTCAATGCTTGTGAGACAGTGTGTGGCTCAGCCGTAGTGAGCAGAAGGGTAGGATGAAGTCTAGGTTGCACAATGCCATGTTTAGCTCGAGTTATCATAGGATGAGTGTTGTGTGGGTTGACAAGGGAAGAAATAGGTCTGGTAGGGTGAGTTACTGGTGGAATGGCAGGAGGTGACAGAGTGTGTGTAGAGGAGTTGGGATCAATGGTGGAGGATGCACTAGAAGGTAAAGGTGTAGAAGGTTCTGTAGATGGAGGAGGTGAGTGTGTAGGTTCTGGTGGTGGTGAGGGTGGTTGAGAAGGAGGCTGTGTGGGTATGGTAGCTGTAGGAGGGGACCGCTTTTGGCATGTGTAATGGAGGAAGAGTGAAGTTAGCGAGGCGATGGGTGAAGCATTGATGAAAATGAGTTTTATATAAGGAAAGTTAGTCTCATGAAATAAAACATCTTTAGAAATGAACAATCTACCTGTGGAATCAAGACATTTATAGCCTTTGTGGCTTGAGGAGTATCCCAAGAAAATGCATTCTGCAGCTTCTGAATCAAACTTTGTAGAATGATATGGTCTAAGAAGAGAAAGCATGAAAGCGACCAAACACTTTTAGAAAATTGTAATCAGGAATTTTATTATATAGTTTGGTATAAGGAACAGTGTTATTTTGGAAGGGAGAAGGTAATCTATTAATGAGATACACTGCTGTATGAAAGGCATGGTCCCAATACTTCATTGGGAGAGAAGCTTGAGATAGTAAAGAAAGGCCCATATCTACAATGTGTCTGTGTTTTCGTTCAATAACCCCATTTTGGTGATGTGTGTGAGGACAAATAAGGCGATGCACTATACCTAAAGAAGCCAAATAGTTACTAAAAGGACGAAATTCACCACCCCAGTCAGTTTGGACAGATTTAATTTTAAAGTTAAACTGTTTTTCAACTAGGGCCTGAAAATTTTTGAAATGAGAAATAGCTTCAGATTTTGTTTTTAGAAAATATATCCAAGTATATCGTGTGTAGGCATCCACAAAAGAGAGATAATATTTGTAACCCATGGAGGACTCCATAGGAGCAGGCCCCCATAGATCACTGAAAATCAGTTCTAAAGGATGAGAATAGACAGTATCAGACAGAGAAGAAGGTAATTTATGCAACTTTCCCATGGCACATGCGACACAAAAATCAAATTTATTATTCTTGATGATAGGTTTGTTACACAGTTTAAAAATACTGTTAAGAACTTGTACATTTGGATGTCCTAATCTATTGTGCCAAATTGAACCTATAGTAGTGGTGTTTACATTGAAAGACATAGCAGAGAAATTCAAAGAAGGATGTTGGAGGACAGAACTTGAGTGAGAAGTCAGAGAATGCAATCTTGGAATATGATAGAGCCCATCCTCCTTGCCTTTTCCACATATAAGAGTAGAATGATCAGCCTGAGATTTAGCAATGCAATGGTTAGGATGAAATTGAAAATATGCATTGTTATCAGTTACAAATCTCTTTATGCTTAAAAGATTTTTATTCAATTGAGGCACATATAGAATGTTTTTAAAGTGCAGCATGTGTTTGGGATTGTAAGGAGAAGGAATTGACTCAGAGCTTATAGAATGGATTGGCAAACCTTGACCATTACCCAGGAAAACATGATCTTGACCAGAGAGAGGGGTTGCGATGAATTGGATCGATCGTGCAATTCCACTCATATGATGTGTAGCAGCAGTGTCACCAAGTTGATTGCTTGTTGCAAAGGAAGGGACTGTTGTCATGGCAAAGGCTTGTGCTGGGTTTGAATGGAAGGACTTGAATGGTTTAAGAGAGGGAAGTCCTGATGAATTGTTATGAAGTTCTGCCATTATTACTGGAACAGAGTTGCAGAACAGAGAAGATGAATTTGCGCGATTTTGAATAACAAAGAGCAAGAAACAAATGAAAAGAAAGAAGAATGATGCGCAAGATACAAATGCGAGGCAGAGGGAAGCAAACGGAAGCAAGGAAAAGCGTCCCAGGCAGAAAGCCCCAAATTTTGTGAAGTTCAATCGCAGAAAAACCCTAAAACTTGCAGGGGACGATTGAACGAGAAAATCTTTATCAAAGTAAAAATTGAATGGAAAGGGTAGAACGAAAATGAAAAACGAGCATAAAGGAATGAAAGAACATAGATTTTGCACCGCGACGTGAAAATCGAAACCACCACCACGGTGGTGGTGCAGTGAAGCAGATGAAACTTCCGATACCATGATAGAATTATTACGATTCATTGTAAATTGTATTGATATTATTGATTGATTGAATGAATACAATGAGTCGCTATATATAGCGAATTTTACAAGTATGGTTAGTGTAACTAACTCTTAATTCTAAACAGAAAACTAACTAACAGAAAACTGTTTTAACAGTTTTCTCTAACTACTCTATTAACAGATTTATAACAGAATATAGAAACTACTCTATTAGTGTGAAGACACAATGTCCCTCAAAGATTTATTTGGTTAAAACGACAATTCTTCTAATTCAACAAGCTCGAGTAACAAAACTAAGAGATAATGAGAAAAACAAGAAATAATTGCTACATTTGATGAACAACCAAAGAAGAGAAACATGCAACAATTGTTATGTACATGATTGGTGTGTGTGTGTGTGTTCATATATATATATATATATATATATATATATATATATATATATATATATATATATATACTCCATTTCATTATGTAATATAATAAAAAATCTAGTTAATGAAGTTGATGTATCCAGTTGAAATTTGTGCACTGATACATCAACTTTAGTTGAACGATTTTTTTTTTTTATATTCTATAAAGAGGAGTATATATAAAGACAATTAAAAATACAAAACATGCTGAAATAAAAAAAAAAGTTAAATTGTGTTGTAATCATAATGAATGGAAATATATTTATTTGTATTTATAAATTAAGTTAAACCAATATTGGTATTAAATCATTAATCATCAATTACAATAAATTTATTTAATAAAAATTTCTCATTCCGGCACTATTATAAGAAAATTTTGTAGTTTTTGGTTCTTTGAATAACTGATGTATCTGACCTATAATATAGGTCATATACATCAGTTATTATTATAAGCCAGATACATCAGTTATTCAATGAATCTAAATCTGTAAAAAAAAAATTATAATAGACACTAGAAGGAGCGATGGCGGATGCATATAGAGAGCTGTGAAGGCAATTGCCCCCACAACCAAAAATGCTTTAGTTAGTGATGCTTAAGAAAAATATATTTTTCCCCAAAAAAAGAATAGGGTTTGCCCCAATAAACTATTTGTTTTTTTTTTTAATATTTGCACAAAAGTATGGTAAACAGTCATTTTGGTCCCTCAAAATATCACTCGATGTCACTTTAGTCACTCACTCGAACAAAAATCCAAAAAGATCCCCCAATGTTGATTTTGTTCGTCACGTTAGTCAAAAGCTAAATATTTATAACAAAAAAACAATATAAAAATAAATGCACAAAATAATTATTTCAACAATATATAATATATTATTGTTCAAAGGTGGAACTCAAAAGCAATATACACGTATATAAAGGCAAAATATAAAAAAGTTGTCTTGCTTTTCAAGCAAACAAAGTTTAGGTCTATCATTGGACATTAGTGTTTTACCCCTCCAACATATAATTATGTCCACAACTAGAACCCATTGATGATGCCTTTGTTATGAAATAATTCACTTTTGTGTAAAAGAAGAATGGGAAAATGTGAAAATATTTCACCTCAAGTATATATATATATATATATATATATATATCCCTATTAGATGAGCTGAATGGGATGTGAGTAAACTCATTTATTTTATGAAAAATATTAAAGAATGAGAATTCAGTCACAAATCCTAATAAACCTAATCATCATGGTAATATCTACATACATTCTAATTGGCATCGGCATACTTACAAGAATGAGTGAGGCTAATCAATCAAGCATTGGACGTTTCCCTCTTGGGTCTATTATTTCAGCAGTAGCTGAACTTGTAGTAGCAGTTACAGTGGTAGAAAGAGTGGTATTACTATTACCGTTGTTGCTAGAAGAATCAGAGGTGTGAGAATAAGTGGTGGAAGACAAAGAAGAGTGCCTAGGATGTCTTCTTCTACTATATCTAGTACCAGGTAGTCCTGGTCTGGTTGGTTCTTCCATGTGGCCTCCTTGACCAGTTGGTTTCCTTGAAAGCATCACCACCACACGCCTCATGGTTGGACGTAGCTTTGGATCGCTCTGAGTGCATAGCAGAGCCAGCTGAATACACTTGCCTACTTCCTCCACTTCCAATGTAGATGATGATGCAAATGCAGAATCCACAATTTCTAAGCTCTTCCCTTTCTTGTACATTTTATATGCCTATATGTAGACCAGATACATTAGTTATTCAATAAACCTAAAAAGCGCGCTTTGCTCTTACATATACGAGTCTCAAGGGAGTATATCATAGAAACATGCATACCCAATCAAGCAGATTCTGCTCTTCCACGTCCAAATGAAATGAAGAGTTTCGTTGGCCTGTTATCAACTCCAGCACCACAACCCCATAGCTAAACACGTCTGCTTTCACGGATAGTTTTCCATGCATCATGTATTCCGGAGCCATATATCCACTGTAGTATATTTCTAAATTATTTTTAGTTTCAAATCTTAATTAGGAAGGAGAAAGACTCTACCAAATGATACAGAAAATTCAAAACAAATGACTAGTCGTGTAAATGAAATGGTGTGTCGTAATTGATACTCAAGCTTTTTTCCTTATCATTTATCTTAATAATTTTTATAGTATCAGAAAATTTGTTTTATTTGAACTTTTGCTTATAAAAGAGACTACTAGATAGACTACTTACTTGGTTCCTGCGACGCGTGTGTTGACATGGCTTTGATCTTCGGGGAAGAGACGAGCCATTCCAAAATCTGCAATCTTGGGCGCCCATTTGTCATCAAGCAATATGTTACTGGCCTTGATGTCCCTATGGATTATGCAAATGTGAGAATCTTCGTGGAGATAAAGCAATCCCTTTGCCACTCCCGTTATTATGCCAAACCTACGTTTCCAATCAAGCTCCTCTCTCTTTTGGGACGATTCTGCACAACACACATAATTTCTCTTTTAATTACCTTATTATTGTAACCTTCGTACCAAACGTGAATCATAAAATTGAAAAATTATAAGTGAGTATATTTTTTGGTTTGGATCATTGGCAGCAGCTACCCACGGAGTGTCCCAACGTTCTTTCAATGAAAGATTAATCTTTGCTTGTGCTTAGAATCAAATTTCGTACACACTGAGTTTGTCCACTGCAAAAATCAAACCCAGGAGCACTGGGTCAACTCCCGTGTCCGAGGGTAAACTAAACCACTGGGTCAACGGTGTTGCAGTGTTGGTTAATTTGTTTTCTATTGTGACAATATTAGTTGGGTCAAAATAAGAGTACCCCACATAGCCATTTATCGATAAGAAGAGAATTTAGGTGTGGGAAGTTTCCATAATCCTTCGTAGGAAGTGAAAATTTTGGGTTCTAAATCCCCACGGTGCCTTTGTATTATTTGTCCACGTTGCTTAATTGACAAGGAAGGAGTTTGATTGAGAAGTTTGTGTTGTGTTGTCTAGGCAAATGAATCATTTTATTTTGTAGTGCTAAAGTCAAGGTCTAAAGTGCAGCCTCTTTCAAAGGTTCACGGATCAGGACAAATAAAACACTTCAATATATTTTTGAAGAATTATAGAAAAGTAAATATGGTTGGCTGACAGTCCACGTTGTTGGTAGAAATTACAAAGATTTCATTTTCAAATTTCATCACAAGCAAAGGGTACGTACGGATGTTTAACATTTACATCCTAATTAGAAGGAGCTTGTTAAAAAATGTGTGTGGCATGCATCCTCTGAAGCATTGTTACCTCAAAATCAGAACTGTTCGGGACTGGGCCACAGGCCCTCTTGATGAAATGGGCTGCGATCAGCCCAACCAGATTCTTGCTGCGCAAGAAGCGCTAGCATCGCCATCAAGAGCTGAGATCAACGCCTCTAATCCAATGGCCAACGCGCCCTGGTCACACTCCGATAAATAGGGTCCAACTCCCGAGAAAAATGTACGCTATTTATACCCATTTTGTGCTCCTGCTAGATCGGACCTACTCTGACTTGAGAGTCAGAGTGTCTTTGTAGGTACCACCCGCACGCGTTCAAGATCCCGGTCCATTCAACCCAGCTCACCGACCGGGCCAATCTCACCTTGATCAGGTACGATCAAGAACCGTACCCGTACCGGGTACGTATTCGGTACCGGTACTCATTGGGTACTCGGTACTTTTCTACCTACATTTGTTGTTCAATATATAAATATTTGTTGGTCGTATCGTAAAAACTCAGTATCTTCATAGTTTTTGGTGGTACTAAAACTTTTCCTATTAGTTGGTAGATATTTTTCTAATTTCTGTTTTATAAATAACTCTTTCGTATATTTCATTGTGTTTTTTATCTTTTAGTCATGTTTATATCAAATTTATGTCACGTACCTTGGTTTTTTGATAAATCACATATCACGTACCAACACCCGACCCCAGTACCAGTACCGTACCCGTACTCGTGCAACATAGCATGCATCTATTTGTCCATTTTTTTTTATATAGGTAATGTTAGTGGGGAAGGGGGAATGTTAGTTTCCCGGGTTTAAACCCGGGATCTACTTCTTGCATTCATTTGGTGCACTTCTTCGATATTCCTTAGCTCGTCAGCTGAGGTTCTTGCACTCATTTGTCCATGATTTTGCCAAGCAGAATAATAAGGAATAAAAAAGGGAAAGAAGCACTTACTGAATAGAAGCTTATCCAGGCTCTCATGAGGGAGATACTCATAAACAAGTAGCTTCTCAGTGCCATGGACACAATAACCCAACAAAGTCACCACATTCCGATGCTGCACACGAGCCAACAACTTGGCTTCATTCATGAACTCTTTCTTCCCTTGATTTGAAGTCTGTGATAACTTCTTCACTGCAATTTCTCTCCCATCATTCAGTTTCCCCTTTAAGTACCAAAATGTACAAAACCAAAAACAAACAATTACAAACCCCTTTAATTAGAATAGATCCTAAGTTCTTGGTTTCAAGAGTAAAACATTAAAGGACACAAATTTAATTCTAAGGATTGTTACTAGAAAAGTAATCAATTTCTTGAATCCATTCATTGATTTGGAAGAGAGAAGTTCCAAATTATCTACTTGAACAAGAAGCAACGGGAGAACCAAACAAACACACAGCCAAATTGTACAAAAGAATGAAGAAAATTGATAATTGTTTTACCTTGAAGACAGGTCCAAAACCTCCCTCACCTAGCTTATGAATAGCATTAAAATTCTTGGTGGCAGCAATTAGGGTTTCATAGGGAAAGATCTTCTGCTCCTGAGAAGCCATTTTCTGTAAATCAGCTTCATTCTCTCCCTCTGACCAAACACAAAAGAACAAAAAATCCTGCTGGAATCAGACAATTCATCAACCAGAAAATGAAAAAATGAAACTGAATGTTGTGTTGTGGAATACTACCTTTGTTGGAACCGAATTTGAAGTGTTTGGCAAGACTGTGGAGAAAGCTGTGGGGTTTGTCCATGGCAGTGTTTATGTTTTTCGATTCAAAGACCGGGCCATGAAACAGAAAATAAGGATTGTTGAAGCAAAGTTGAGGTCTTTTTTGTTAACCGAAAAATGGGTTGGTGGAGAAATGAGAGGGGAAGCAGAGAAGGTGAGAGTTTTTTTGAGAAGAAAGATGGGGGAATACGAAGAAAAACCCAGTTTTTTTTGGCAGAGAGAAAATATAAACATTGCGAAAACGAGACGAGGTAGAGAAGCGCGTTCCTCTTGACCCACTCACTCGATTGACGCCTCGTTGACTCGCGCGGTTCATCAAGGGTGTTCAAAATCGAACAAACTTAATAAAAAATCGCAAACCGAATCAAATCAAATTGAAAATCGCAAAAAATTGATATTATCAAATCCATTCAGTTTTATCGGTCAACCGCCCGATTTGATTCGGCATGTGGTTTTTGTTCCACCAACTAAACCAAATCGAAAGTAAATTTATGACTTACAATCTTACTTGATTGACTTACTATTTGGGCTTCAAGTTACAACCCAACTCTTGCTTACTTGCTAGCCTAAATCAAACTTTTAATAAGATTTCTTTTACTTTAGATAAAAATGTAGTAAAATTTAGATTTAGGATTAAATTAGTTAATTTTAACTTTCTTTTAAATTATGTCGCCTCGTAAAAAATCGAACAATTAAACTAATGCAAACCGCTTTGGTTTGGTTTGGTTCGGTTCCGAACCAAACCAAATCACATATATTTTTGCCTTGCAGTTCAAATAGTTGTTAGACTCTAAATCGAACCAAACTGCACCGCGAACACCCCTATGATTCATGATTTTTTGTTGTTACCAAATTTGTAGGGCGGGGAAAAGGTATATCTCAGTCTAACGCTCTAAATCACTAGCTTTTAGCTGATAGTTTATTGTAGGTATTTGACATGTTAAGTCTATAACATGTATTCGTTGTCAAAAAAAAAAAAGTCTATCATTTACTCACTAGCTTATAACATTTTTTTAAAAATGCTACTTAAAGTAGCGCTTGAGTTTATAACTTATAACATTTCATTTTTCTTCCATTTTTACCCTAATTATTTTAATTAATTTTTTATTTATTTATCCTCTATTAAATGAATCTTATCTCTCAATTTTAAGCATTAAATGCAGATCTTATGTGAGGGAATGTGTGGTTTTGAACAAAGATGGAAGCAGTTTGGGGAATGGGAATCCCAGTATCTTTGATTTTGGTGGTTTGATCCAAACTGAAGATGGTCGTTGGTTGTGGTTTCTTCGGTAATGTTCGTCTCTTTAACAACTTTCATGATGAGCTGTCTGTGCTTTATAAAGGTTTGTTGTTGGCTTGACTCGCGACACTCTATTCAATTGGTGAATTCCGGAACCAATCATATGCATCGGTATGTTGCTATCACTTGCAGTATTCAGTACTTGCTAGCTAGATATTTGGAAGTAACACTTGCACTGGTTTCCTAGCAACAATGGGATCAGATTCTGATACGAGCTGAACAGAGTTTGAGCACCTTCCTGTTGGCATCTCCCATCTGTTGAGGGCAAATGCTAATAGAGTTTAGTTTTTAAGGCTTTAGTTCCTTTGTTGTGGTTTTTGTTTTGTTTCTCCACCTTATACCAATAAAACATTAAATACAAATGTCTATTTATGTCATTTAATATTTATAAGCTAGTTCATCTGTTAATTTTACCAAACAATGTAAATTCAATTAACTAGTTTATCCACTATTTGTTCATCCGCTAATTTTACTAAACACTATGCACATTCATTATGAAATGGACCCCTTGCCTATTGGTTTGAGTTTCCATAGAAAGTTAGTGCAACCTAACCTCAAGAGCACTACCGTGGAGTAGGAGTGTCAAAATGGACAGATTGATAGTTTTGGATTATAATGGATGGATTATAGACAATACAATATCCATTTATATCTATTATCCATTCAAAGTGTACTAAATATATTCAATCCAATTCATTCATTAAACAAAAAACAATCAAATCCATCCATTAATTTGTTTAACACAAAAAATCTTTTAGTAAATAAATGCTTTTAATCATATTTTTTTTGACAAAGCTTTTAGTCATAATTTTAAAATTTATTTTACAGCGGAATTTTAATTTATATATATATAGTGGTGCTAGGCGGCCGGCAGTGGCGACTGTGGCAGAGCTCCGGTGGCTGACGGGGGAGACCAACCGCAGTGGCGCTCCGACGGCCAATGGTGGTTAACGGTGATGCTCCAGCGACCAACGGTTGTTGGCGGCGACACTCCGGGCTATTTCTATTTTTTGAATATATATTTATATATATATATATATATATATATATATATATATATAATATTATATTTTTAGAAATGTTTTTTAGTAAAAAAGTATATTTTTTAGACTTGCTTTTTTCTATCCAATGAATTTTTTTAGTTTTTCTAATGTAATTCGATGGACTTGAAAAATTAGTGGATGGACCAAAGCCATCCGTAAGATTAAATGGATGAATTGCAATCCATTAAGTTTTTTAAAATTATCATAGATGGATTTATTGGGGAATGGATTGGATGGGACCATTTTGATATGTCTACCGTCACGAAGATGAGAGTATTTCACTTCATTATTCTCCCTCTCTCAGATCATGATTTTATTTAGTGAAAAACTATTCCAAATTTTCTTACAATTGAGTTCCTTAATGTAAGAAATTTTTGCTTAAATAGTCTCTTCCATGGCCAAGTTTGATCCCCCGAGTTTTTGTTGCAGCAAATGATAAATAGTGGTTGTGGATACCACTTAGTTTAGTTAGAATGCCTTCCTCTACCATTTTGCCTTTAAAAAAACAAGGACTTGCATGTCACCTATGATTGACTTTTCATAGGGAATAAGTCAAATTAATTTCTTATTTCATTTATCGTTGCGCAAATGAAAATAAGTTCACCACAATTTCGGTGCATTAAAATTTTAAGGTTGTAAGTTTCAAGATTGATAGGGTCATAGGGATGTAAAAAAGAAAGGAATTAAAAAAGACTCATTTTTTATTGAAAAATCATGTCATTTCTGAGTATAGAAGTTACCTGATTTAATTAAGTCAGGAATATTATCTCTTGAATTTAATAACCAAAAGAAAGGAATTTTTTTGTGTTCACTTTATCAAGAGGCTTATGTCTCTGTACTAGTTGCATCTTTGCTTAAAGCTCAATCAATTGTGAAGGCTGCGTTTGCTTCTTATTCTATTTTAAATTGTTTATGAACATATCTATCTTAAAAAATACTAGTAACAATAATTAGCCAAAGTGAATTCCAAGCAATGTAAACAAACACTCACTTTTTTTTATAGTAATTACAAATGAATACATACATGTAGTATACAAGTGACTCAGCTTTTTGTCCTCAGAAAGAAACAAACCTCATAATAAGATGCAATAATGCAAAAGATGAAAAAGAGCAAAAGAAAGAGGCTACTTACCTCAATCTTCACTCTTACTAAAAAAAGAATGTAAGAATGACAAAACTAGTGGCCTTAATTGTCTCTCTAATAAACTAATACTATGTACCTGGCACTGGAATCTTTTATGAATCTCTCTCTCTCTCTCTCCAGCTTTGCAAACCAGGTTTTTCCTCACAAAATACAACTGTGACAGGATGGCTTTACCTCACTAGCCTACACTCACATATACTCATCCTCCTCCTTTTCCTTAAAGGTAATGATGATGAACACAACCCACAAAAATTTGGGCCTACTTGGACAAAAAATAAACAAGATAATGTAATTAAAAAACAAAAAGAAAAAGAGAAAGGCAAACTTCAGTTTTGTTGTCTACCATATTGTATCAAACAGACCATACCAGGATTCTCCCCTCTCCATTAGGGAACTCCCACAGTGACTTTTTTTTTTTTGGTTAAAATTGAAGTGATTCATTGTTGTCTTGTACTGTGTGTATGAAGACCATTGCAGTGGCTCTCATGTATGCTTGATTTTCAGCTTGTTGATCAAATCCAATATAATAGATCTGCATGTAGCAACATAAGATATCAATAAAAGCATAAATGATATACTAACTTCGCTACTTTGCAAGTAGTTCCTCCGGAACTATTTTTACAAAAAATTGCAGTTATAGGTTCATTCGATATCAGATGTATTTGGTTACCAGCGCAAAAGCCGACTGGGCTGGGTAAGCCCAATATTTACTGGACTTTACTTTTTGTAACTCTACCTACCTCTGAATCCAATTTTTAACAAAGGAAAACACAAAAAAGTTCAAAAAAAACATAAAAAGGCAGGCCCAATTCGACATATGGGCCAACTAGGGTTGGGCAAAAATGGCCCGACTATTTTCGGGTCATTGGACCAGCCTGTTGTGCGGGGCAAAAATTGACACCGAGTATAGTAATTGACGGAAAAAAGGAGACTTAAAACAGGAATTGGAGATCAGCATTTTACCTCTCATTTCTTTATGTGAACATGCATAAGGATTTTTTACACTACAAGATCTCCCATGTTCTTGGCTCTGAGATCAACATTTCTCAGATCACGTAGATGTTGTAAAATTTCTTGGAGAAGATGTAACCCTTTATCTCCTTTTCTCAAGGAGCTGAGACAGTGCTTTAGAAACTCTCTATCTGCCTCCAACAACTGTAGTCTCTCATAAACATGATCCACTTCCTCTTCTAGAGCATGCTTTTTCTTATCCAAATTATTAACCTTCTGATCTGAACTATTTTTCAAGTTGGAAAACTCTACTTCATTTTCATTTTCATCTCCACTCAATTCTTCATCTTCTGCTTCTGTAGTAGTTGCATCAAAAAGTGGGAGAAGCCTCTTGGCTTTTACACCAATGATTTTCTTCCCTTGTTGATGCTTTCCATTACCATTTTCAAATCCATTTACCTGACCCTTATGATCATGATCATGATCATGATCATGATATCCATTCCCATTCTCTTCACTAAGATGCTCTATTGATACATTGTCTTCATATAAGTTTTCTTCTTCTTCTTCTTCTTCATAATTCAATATAACTAGCTTCTCTTCAAGTACTTTCAGCTGTTCTAGGATTGATAACCTCTCTTCCTCAAAGTTTGACAATGATTCCTCCAAAGACAAGACAGCATCTGCAGGGGTGTTCTGGTTGCTACTGTAAAAGCCATTTTCTTCCTTTGCTTCGTGATTCGAGTCGATGGAAAATTCATCACTATCTTCAGCATTGCTACAAGAAGGAGATGAAGTTCTGCTTCTCATGCTACCATTACTTCTTGACAATATTATCTTTTCTCTTACCTCATATTCATGAACCTTTTTTCTATATACTTCAAGTTCCTTTTCTATCTCTTGCTTCTCTTTCTCACTCTTCATCATAAGCTCATTCAAAAGCTGCAAAGCCTCTTGGTCAAACTCAGATTGTTCATCCATCATTCTCTGATACTGTAAAGCTTCCATCTGCATTGCTGCTTTCTCTTCCTGAAGCCTATTAATCATTTCCATTGTCTGATTTGCTGCTATAGCAGATGCATTTCTCTCTTCTTCAAGTTCTGCATATACAGTTTTTAAGGCCTTCCTTTCAGATTTCAGTGCTGATATTAACTTCTCAGTGGTCACTTCACCATATTCTATGTCACTTATCACACTTCCATCCAATGAATCTTCTGTTCCTGATTCTTTTCTCTCAAGCAGAAGTAGTTTCTTGTGTAGTTGATGAAGGCTCTCCAAAGAATTGGGTGTGTCAGGAACTTTTTCTTCCTCATTATCATTCAGCTCTAAAGATAATGGCATGATGTTACTTACTGTTGGCATTCTCACTTCAAGTGACATTCCTTTAAATTCTAGAAACTCTTCACATTTGTCATGGCCTAATTATACATATCACAAAATTTTATACATTAGAAAAAATGAAATGATTTCAGCTTATGTCATTAGAAAATTCTAAGAATGGACTTGAGGAAAAAGGATGATTAGAAATTGAGGCTTACCACTATCATTAGTAGGTGAATCTTGTTGTATTTGTTGATTTGTATCCAACAGATTATCTTGGTCTTGATACTCATCAACTTGCTCCTGATCAGGAATATCAGTCCCAATCGATACTTCTGCTTCAAATTCCTCACCTTGAGTTTGTGATTCATCTTCAGATGCTGCAAGTAAGAATAAAGAAAGCATTAGATCATAGCATATAAAAAAGAAAATCAACAAGAAGAATAGTATGAAAACTGAGTGAACTTGTTAAGGAGGAAAATATTTACCTAGAGAAACATCTTCACCTTGTTCTCCTTCTACATCTATCATTTTTTCCATGTTTTCTTCAACATTATCATCTTTAGGAAAGTCTTCAGCTGTTTGACCAAAGTCAAACCTCAAATCATCATGATAATTATGCTCAAAATTTTCTTCTATTTGTAACCCTGAGGACTGCTCTCTAGTCTTTATTTGAGCTGATTCAACCTCATTAACTTTGGTAACATTAATATTTTCCTGAGACAAAAATTCAGCCACAATATCCCCAGAAATGTGCCAATTCTCTTTAACAGGTTCAGCTTCTGCATTAGTACTCATATCAAAGTCCAGAATAAAATCCTCACTTCCAGTGAGTCCTTCATCCTCCACCTTATTGTATCTACTTTGATTTCCATTTTCTATGGTGGCTGAATCAACCAACTCTACAGGAACCAATCTGCAATCCTCACCATGAATGAAAAACTCTAGATGTTTCTGTGGAATTTCCTCAGTTTTTTCACAAGGTTGATCATCATCATTCAAAATTTCCTCTTTCCCTTTCTCTACACACAAATCAAGCTTGTAAATTTCACCATCCATGTTTTCTTTGACAATATCACAAACAGAACAAGCGCAACTTTCATCTTCTTCCTCTTCTTTTCTACCTCCCTCAAAGACCATGTGAATTCCCCTATTTTCTTCACTGCTCTGTTGATCTTCATGATGATCGAGTGCAAAATCTGATCTGCTATGATCTGAGTGATCACCTTCATCAACCTCTGAGATAAACACACCTTTGATCATCTTCTGCTTCTCTCCATAATCCAAAATGTCAATAGCAGGCTTAACCAGAATACAAGGAGGGTAAAGTCTATTATCCAAGTTAACACCACAACAAGAACACTTCAAACTCTCTTCAATTTTCTCAGTTACCTTATCATCAGAATTCTGAATCATACCTATTTGTTTCATCCAAGGAAAGAAACCAAAACTCTGTTGATGAGAATAATTTTGTTGAGATGAAGATGAAGATGAACAATCTACACACATGTCTTTTGATTCAGCCAATTTGTGATGACTAGAACAAAAACCTAATTTGGAAATCTCAACAGCATGAGATTCACACACAAGATCTCTACAAAAATTCTTGTTTTTTGCAGGGTCTATGATATGATCAATTCTAGTACACCATATGCAGGGCCTTTTGAGACCAAAATAATCAGAAAACTTTATGATCAAATAAGAAAAAAGTGAATTTGAAAGGAGGAGGATGATCAGAATCCATTCAAGGATTGCATAGAGTAGAACATAGGTGATTTTGTTGGTATTTTTGCGTAACATAGTTGCAAACTTGTTAGCAGCCATGGTAGATGCTCTGTTTTTTCTATGTACAAAAAGAAAAGGGTTTATCTGAGGAAGAAATAGAAATAGAAAGAGAAACAGAGAAGTTTTACAGAACAGAGAGATTTTGAGACAAGATGTCAAAAAAGTATTTTGGTGTGTCTGTAAGAGAAAGGGAGAAAGAAAGAAAGAAAGAAAGAAAGAAAGAGTAGATTTAAAAAGTAGAAAGCAAGTTGTTTTAATTAGACTGTGAGTTTGGCTGTTTGAATTGGAAAATAGAATTGTTACGAGAGTCAAAGAAAATTAAAGAATGTTTAGTTTTTTCCCACGCATTATTTGTGAAGTGTTTTTTTTTCTTTTTAACAAAAATTAGCCATAAAACTTAGGGCATCTTTGGATTTAGCCCTCAACATTATTTATCGAGTCGATAAATAATCTGTGACACTTTCATTCTAACAGAATTTTTGTCACACCTAATATTCGAACTTGAGACTTTAGAGTAGGATCCAAACTCAATAACCGCTCGGGTGAACCCTTTTTTTTGGTATCCCTTAACTTATTTAAGCACTCATGTATAAGTTAATTCTATAGCAATAAAGAAAATATAGCTGAGCTGATTTTTTATAAACTACTATGATGATGAGTTTATTAAAATGAGCCGAAAACAATTTATGGACAAGCTATAATTTGTTTTTCATAAGAGATTTCAAACACTCTCACAAGTGTTTAAATTAGTAGATAAACTGAAATAAATTGTTAATAAATTAATTCAGATGCTGAGAACAAGATCTGTGTGAAATTGAGGAATTATCTGACAGAAATTGTGGAACATTCCCTTCAGATCAGAGTAATCACTGCTTTAGGTGGATTATTGTCTTGGGATCAAAGTAATTGGTTTTGTTTAAAATGCGTAATTCCAAGGTCTAGAATTTTCCCATGGACAAAAATATTTTAATTTGATAATAGTAAATTAAAAAATGCTGGCAGCTCTACTTGAAATATTGTAATGAGGCAGGCAGCAAATGGAATGGCCCACCAAACCACACACATGAGGTGGTGGAGCAGTCCCAAAGTAAGGGGGTAGGTCCTATTACGCCTACACATGCTTCAGTTCATTATCTGGGTTATAAATCTTTCTGTTTTTTTATAAATCAGATATTTTTGTGCGTAATTATAGAGATTAATCTTTCGAGTGATAGGTAGTAAAACTCTCCCTAAAAAAATTTAATACTATTATATATCCAAGATTAGATTCGAACCCAAAATATTAGTTAGGCTGGAAGAAAATAAACTTTCTGTTTTATTTAATATAGAAATTAGAAACTGTGTTTTAATATATATAGGCTCCTTCCAACCAATGGATTATGTATTAAATAAATCAAAATCTATTTGGCAACAAACCTTAATTATTACAATTACAACTTTGATTATTTTACTTTGTCTACAAGCATGTTATGTGCCATATTTGTATCACGGTGATATCTGGTTGGAAAAACTTGATAATAACTTCAACATATGAAAATAAAGTATTCTCTGTTTTTTATCCTTAATTTCTTTGTCAAAATCAACTAGCTACAATTAATTTATTCAGTTATTTCATTTTTGTCGTATCTTTTCTTCACTTTCCAATTGTTCTGGACTAGGCTGAGGTCCACTCTAAAATTGGGTTGATCTCAAAGTCCCAGTTTTTGCTCTTGTACTAGAGAGAGCCATGCACCCCAAAGCAATCTAACGGCTGAGATCGTTCTAGATTCCATCACACAATCAAGATCCAACCTCGACCACAATCCAACTCTTTTAAATATCTTGCCACATCGGATTCCTCACGCACCTTGTGGGCGATCCACATCAGCTAGCAAGGTCCCTTATCTTGAATATGTATGCGGCTTGGCATGATTTTCCAATGTTTAGCGGGAATAATTTTTTGTTCCATCTCTCGGTTTTTGTCCATTTCAATTCCGCGCCAGCAACATCATTGGGGCTTATTTTTCCTGGCCGCGTGTGTGAAAGATAAATCTCCAGCCAATGAATCATAATAACTTGCGTGTGTGAATCATAATCTCCAGCCACATGATGAATGCAGTCTGCCGCCAAATTGGCAGGAAAAACCTTAGTTTTGTTTTTGTTTTTGTTTTTTGTTTTTTTACTTTAAAGCAACTTTGGTTTTACCTAGAGCACTTGGATGAGATGGTAAGGGTCTCTTCTAACTTAACTAAGGTCCTGGGATCGAATCTAGCCTTGGGCATGCAGCAGTGTTAAATCTCTTGAGGGAGAGTTTTGCTGCCCATTGTGGTCCTACCCTGCTCGAGGTATTAGTCTCTACAGTTGCGCGCAGAGGATACCCGGTTTATACAAAAAAAAACAACTTTGGTTTTGCTTTCTTTTACTTTATATTTTAAGTAGTGTATCTTTGGTATTTTAGAGATTGCAAAAAAAATTAGATGTTTAAATATGTGAAGTTTGTTTTCTAATAATCGATTTAGTGGAGAAAAAATAATTTTATGATAAAATACATAAAGTACTCTGCTAGGCAGTGTGTTTTGAAGTAGTTTAGACTCCAAAAAAATTAGATGTTCGAATACGTGAAGTTCGTTTCTCAATAACCGACTTGGTGAAAAAATAATAATTTTACGAAGAAATATGTAAACTGCGATGCTACAGTGTGTTTTGAGGTACTTTAAAGTCCAATTTTTTTAAAGATGTTCAAATATGTGAAGTTCGTTCCTCAATAAACGATTCTGTTGAAAAAATTAATTTTGTGACAAAATAGGTAAAGTGTGATGCCAAGCGTATGTTGTGAAGTACCTTAGAGTTCAGGAAAAAAATTTGATGTTCAAGTTAGTGAAGTTTGTTCTTCAATAACCCGTTTGGTGTGATTTTTTTTAATTTTGTGCCAAAATATATAAATGCAATGCTAAACAGTGTGTTTTGATGTACTTTAGAGCCCGAATGTTTTTTAGATATTCAAATATGTGAAGTTTGTTCCTCAATAACATGGTTTGGTGGAAAAAAAATTAATTTCGTAACAAAATATGTAAAATGTTGTGCTAATGCTTACCACTTTAAAAATTTGAATGGTTAAAAATTAATTTATGCAAACACCAACTTACCACTTTAAAAAAGTGATTTATTTTTATACTTATTTTCCTTAAATTGCTTCTTAAATTTACTTTAAAAAATTCATTTATTTTTATACTTATTTTCCATTTCATTTATGAACTTTTTGTGGTTAGTTCGCACCAGCAAATATTAGAAGTATACTTAATTGGAGTTTGTATTTTTATTTTAGCCTCTCTTATAGTATTTGATTGAAAGTAGAATTTAATGAATATATAGAAGATGACAAATATTATTAAATTTGTGGCTTCTCTGTCATAATTAATTTAAAATTAATTGACACCATTTTATCAAATTTATTTATTTTTACACTTTTTTTACCGGAAATTTCTATTCTCTTTATAATTTTTGGAACCATACTTTCTATAATCTTTAAAAAGTTTATTTTGGTCATTTCACACCAACGAGTATTAAAAACATACTTAAATTGGTGTTTATGTTTTTATTTTAGTCCAACTTTTTAGTATTTGATTGTAAATAGAAGATGACAAACATTGGTTTCTTTTGTTATGTTTATTTAGTTCAATAAAGTTCGATGCTAAGCAGTGTGTTATAATGTAACTCAGAGTTCGAAAAATATTTTACTTGTTCGTTCCTCAATAACCAGTTTGATAGAAAAAGATTATGCTAAATAGTGTGTTTTGAGGTACTTTAGAGTCCGAATTTTTTTTTATAAATGTTCAAATTAATACGTAAAGTTTGTTCCTCCATAACACGGTTTGGTAAAAAAAAATTAATTTTGTAACAAAATACATAAAACGCAATGCTAAACAATGTGTTTTGAATATTATATTGGTTGAAAAAGTTTTAATGGTTAACAGATTAATTTATGTAAATTGCAACTCACTACTTTAAAAAATTAATTTATTTGTATACTTTTCTTTATATTTCTTCTCATATTTATTTTTTTCCGAGTACTCGCGTCCACCCTCTTTTGTTTTTTTAATGAGTAATCATGTCGATCTTCCTTCTTCTATAACTCTTATCTATTTGATTCTTAATTATACCAAGTTTAATATAATCAGCCCAGGGTCCTCCAAGTTGTCTTATTTACTTCTAAGTCTGATGGGCAAATTGGATTGATTGAAAATGCTCCAATTGTTATTGTTTAGGCTGTTGTTTATGTTATAACTTTAACCTGTTTGTGTTATGACTTGATTTAATACGTGTGACTTATTTCTTTAACTGTGATGTCTTTCTAATATTTAGAATCAATTAACTGGATCTTTTAGACTGCTACAAAAACAATACTAATAGTCCTTTTAATCTCAAAAATTTAGTAGCATGTTTAACAAATCCATGTAGTTTTTAACTACTTTTATGTTACTTCTTCATGTTAAACATTTATCTATCGTACATCAAACATATGTTTAACAATTATGATCCTTTAATGGTCAAAAATTTGTAACTTCGGCATGCTTTTAAATCTGTGTCTTCCACTTAAGCAATACTTAGCCAACCCGTCCCATCGACGAGTCGGTTGTGAAACTAGTGTGTGTGTATATATATATATATATATATATATATATATATATATATATATATATATATATATATAGGAAGAAATTAGCGAGGGACTTTGCGAGGGAAAATTAAGTCCATCGCAAAGTCAAATTAGCGAGGGACTTTGCGAGGGAAAAAGAGTCACTCGCAAAGTGACAATTAGCGACGGACATGTGGCAATTAGCGACAGAATATCAGTCGCTAAATGCAAGGCGCCAATTTCAAACTGAGTTGCACGTTTTTCAAGGCATTTAGCGACGGAAATAGCAGTTCCCTCGCTAATTGACTGACATGACAGTACACTTTGCAGGATTCTGACCGTTGGCAGTGGCATTTAGCGACGAAAATACCAGTCACTCGCTAATTCCCTCGCAAACTGTCATATTTTTTTATAATAATCCGAACCACCTCTTCTTCTCTCTCATTTACTCTCTTCTTCTCTCTTATTCTCTTCCACTCTCTTCTTCTCTTTTCTTCTCTTCCACCACCACACCACCACCACCAACCACCACTCTCTTCTTCTCTTCTCACTCCACTCTGTCTCATTTACTCTCTTCTTCTCTTTTCTTCTCATCCACCACCACACCACCACCACCAACCACCACCACCACCACCACATACATCTCACTCTCTTTCTCCCTTACTCTTCTCCTTCTCCTTCCCTCTCTACGACACCACCACCACCACCACCACCACTCTCACTCCTCTCTCTCTCTTTGGAAAATTTGGTTATAATAATAATAATAATAATAATAATAATAATAATAATAATAATAATACTAATAATAATAATAACAGAAATAATAATAAGAATAATAATAATAATAATAATAATAATAACAACAACACTAATAATACTAATAATAATAATAATAAACTCAGATTGAGAAGCGTGCCAGTCAGGTTTGGGAAGCGTGCTGTCAACATTAGCGAGGGAATTAGCCACGGATATGTCTCTCACTAATTAGCGACTGACACAATTTCCCTCGCTAAATGTGTTAGCGAGGAGGATATTAGTGACCGAACTGGTCCCTCGCTAATTCCCTCGCTAATGGCAATTAGCGACGGAATTGAGCCTTTTAGCCACTGATATTTCCCTCGCTAAACCCAATGTTTTTGTAGTATAAACAAATCATTGTCAATGTATGCTTTCTTCACATTTTACCTCACTTTCTCTCTTCATAGTGCTGACTTTCACATGAGAGTGTACAAGTATCCACCCCGACTGACTCGCCATTGCAAACCACTGTAGCTGAAGAACTCCGACGACTTCCTTCACTTCGGATCTCTCCTGCAATACAGCAATAATTTTTCATGGAGGATGAACAATGAAATTATTCACTAGTTAGGTATTCCAAAAACACCTATGAAGTGACTAGTTATGTGGCTCCAACAAGAATTTGGTTTTTGGGTGCACCACCACTCACCGACTTCTTACCATGCCTCACCTTGTTGTTTTCTAAAATAATGGAATCACAATTGACAAAGCAATATTTGTTCCCATTCCCATACATTATCAAATTCATGCATGTGTGCTTTCCAAAATAATATCTACATTTTATAAAAGGAAATCTATTGCTAGCATAGTAAATGTTGTGCTTTATTGGCTCTCTAAATTGCTTTTGCTTTAGTCAAGTCTGCAAATATATAAGTTTTTCAGTGTCTCATTTGGCCCTACTGGTTAATATAATTGAGCAGGTACCTCCCCCACAACACTCCCAACACTAATATATGTTTAACCTAAATTGGGTTGCTATTATCAAATTTAATTATTCCGTACACATAAGCCAGCTCAAAGGAAATTAAAAAAAAATGTCGTCATACTTTTCTTTTAATTAGAAAAATGTGGTCAGAAATTTCTTTTTATTAGAAAAATGTGGTCAATACTTTTGCACCTATTGATGATAATATTTGAATACAGAAGACATCCAAATATGCAGGTGAAGAAAAGGCTATTCTCCCCTTATAATATGAGGTGAAGAGAGGGGTTAATCTCCTCTCCAATATCAATGTTTGATTAAATTCTGATTGGTGAGCTAAGAGATACCCAACGAGTGTAAGTAGGAGGTTCCGAGTTCAAACTCAGAAAACTAACATTTCTCCATTTCTCTAACTACTAACCAGTAATATTTGCCTAAAAAAATCAAAGTTTGATTGATATATACAAATAAACAGTAAAAGAGACTTTGGTTTGAGTTTGATAAATCAGATCCCAAACCAAATAGAAGTGACAACAAGGGGGGTTGGGGGCGAGTTTTGTCTCTTTCATTCTTATCCCTATCTCTAGTCGGGTCGGATTTTACTCTTCTCATCCCCTCCCAAAATGGGGTTGGGCTAGCTTCTCCGCAGATTCTCGATTTCGTAACTATTTATAGAAAAGGTTAAATATTTATATTTATGATCATTAATAAAATAAAATAAAATGATCATTATTTTTTTTTGAAGGATCATTATTATAAAATGATCATTATTTATAAAATGATCATTATTATATAATATAAAATAAAGTTAAAAGTATTAAAATAGATTTTTCTATTGAAAAAAAATCAAATTAAAAATAAACAAATATATGAAATAAATTGAATAAATATAAATATATATATATATATATATATAAAATAAAAACTAATAATTAATGTTTAGTCGAGTCAGGGCGAGGCGGGTATTGACATCCCCCCAAACCAGCCCCCCGTTCACAATGAGTTATCTCTATCTAATTAAGATACATGTCGAGTGGTTACATGTGAGATTACCATCCCTCCAAACACATGCCTGCTAGAAGAAAACTGAGAAAAGTCAAAGTACAAATCACATATGGAAAAACATATATTTTTATTGCTATTCTTATATGAAAAAAATAACAAAGTCATGTGTGTCAAACATGAGTTGCACTTAAATATTTTTTTTGGCATGCAAATAATGTTTTTTGATATTGTCAAAAGAAGTTATTGTTTCATACACATCTTGCATTTTTTTTAATAGTTAGTTTATTTCTCATACACAGCTTATGCCATTTTAATATATACTATTTTATTTGCGGTTACACATTTCAAAATGGGATACACAGACACCATCTCCTTGGAAAGGCAAGTTGAGTCATAGAAAAATATATACTACTATTTGTGTTGATTGGCTACATTGTGTGTATGTTTGGGAGGGAGGTTCTAGAGGGGAATGTTTATTTTTCTTTTCAAAATTATGGAAGTTATAAAATGATTCTAAAAATAATAATATATGATTGAAATGTTAGACAATTATGATTATATTATTCTTTTATTTTTTTTAATATCTCAAATGTATATTAAAATATAGACTTAGTCGGGCCTTTCAATTAAAATCCTCCAAAGTCCGCCTCCCAAATATGTAGTGTAATTTGATAAATGTTAGATTATATCGCTGTTTAATTAAGAAGGGTGTGGAGTATTGGGTTATTAGGAAGAGTGAGCAAAAATGAGGAAAAGGGTTTCAAATTCAAAGCTAGACTCTCTTTCATGGATTGAACAACAGAGCTAAACTCACTTTTTAAACTGCGCTTCTCCCTTTATTCTGACCAAATGACCATCAACCATGCATTTAAAATGTGGGATCATTGTTTATGTTGGGAACCCTCAAAATTGTACTTAATCCCAAATTTTCCTTGGTTCTGACCAATTAAACATTGATATTAAACAAAGGTGGAGCTGAAAAAACATCATTGTTCTTCAACTTTGAAATTTAAGGGCCAATAATCCCATTCGTCGAACACATGGCATGATTCAGAAAATTGATTAAAAGAAAGTATGAAGAAAAACCCATTTGAATAAGGATAATGTATGCAAAAGATTAGGCTAGCTATATTGGTCCACTCTTGTTTAAAATGGGTCTAATATGGGCCAAATAGCTCCTAATTAAAGTTTTGTCAAAAAAAAGCTCCTAATTAAAGTATTATTATTGAAAATTTCAAATTTGGCGACTTAGGCTAAAAATGGACGCATGAATTGCATTTGTTGGGTACTAATTGCTAAATTAGATTGGGACCCCTAGGCTTCATCTAAATCAATGGCTTGCGTGGGTACAAAGATATGAGCCATCCAAATCAAATTTAAATCATAAAATATTATGAAATGAATGTGGAAATATTTTGCTTAATCCTCATTAATCATACAAAACGGACCCTATTTCCCGTTACCAATGATAATCATTAAAACCTTATTCTAAGGTATATCATGAAAATAATGTCCTATGATTAGACTCTACTTCTACTTTTGGATAGGGAAGGGGGAGCCTGACAGGACCATATTTCTAACATATGTCATTATGTACCGGGACTAATATTAACATTTTGGCATGAACGGAATGGAAATAAGAAACACACTTTATGGTAGCTAGGTTTAGCAAGTAAAGTCATAGAACTCGACATGGAAGGCAAAGTCGACGAGTCATTTTGACAAGAACACAATCACGCCAAAAAGGTCATATCTACGTGCTCGTTAAAGAACTTGACAGGGGACTGACTTCCAAGCTATCGACGTCAATTGTAAGCAGTTATCAAATGTAGTTATTTTATTATGCTCAACAATAAGTGAGTGTAGTTAGGCAATTATTTTCATTTTTCTCTATAAATAGTAGTTGTTTCGATGTAATCAAGGTTGAATACTTGAGAATTTCTCTACACCTCAAAGACATAGCAAATTAGCGAGTTGACTCAAGTATACCTTTCAAATCTTTACATTTCAATACAATTTTAGATTTTTGTCAAATTTATCTTCCCCGCATTTTGAAGTTTTCCTTTACCTTTTTAGTAAATTTACTTTCACACATATATTGTCAAAAAAAGAATACTTTCACATACTTTACTTTCTCGCACCTTTAAAAATTTTGCACTCTTTCTTTTCTAAGAGCACAGTTCTTTCGGGGTGGATTTGGGGTGGTTTAGAGATATAAATATTGATGATAAAAAAAAAAGAGATGTAAATATTATAATTTTAACTTGTTTCAAAAAAAATATATAATTTTAACTCTATCCAATTTGAAAACATAAAATGATTTTTTAGCAAGCACTATATCCACCAACACATATGAGTATTTATTTTAGATTTTCTATTAGTATTTAATTAAATGCTTAGGTAATTTTCTAATGACTTGAAATTATGTTTCAAACATCTTAAAGCTTACCGAAAACAGTATAACTTGGATGATCTTAATATTCTATTTAAAAAATTAGAAATCATTATTGAGGTTTTGACCTTGAATCTAAATATTAAGATGATATTTAAAAGGTTAAGATGATACTATATATATTGCCAAACACACCTATGACCTAACATCTAAAATCCTATCCGGTTGTTAACTAGCTATATGTGTGCATCCACAGTGTTTTTTTTTATAAATCAGGTATCATCTGCACACAATTGCATAGACTAATTCCTCGAGTTGGGTAGAACTATAACGGACATAAAAACTCTTCTTCAAGAGATTTAACACTTCTACATGTCCAAAACTAAATTCGAATCAAAACCTTCGTCAAGCTTAAAGAGACCACCATATCCAACTGCTAATTAGGTGTGCATCCACAATATTATGACTATATATGTATAAAAACCGCTATTAAACAATGAAACCATAATTGATATTTCCATTTTTTTTGTATACTTTAGCCATATGACTGTCATGGAATGGAACTGAATGATGTCGACATAATGTCTATAAAACATCTCAAAGGAGTGAAAGGACATTTGCTGATCAATTGAGACATCTTTCAGTGTCGTGCCATGTATTTCTCATTTGATTTGATATCATTTTAACTTTTTAAAACTTGGATGGAGAATGATGCGAGATTATACTCCAACAAATTAATTAGACACCAATTATATTCCTTAATAATTTTATAGAAAAATTAACTCTTCAAAACAACAACAGAAGCAGTTGAAGGTCATGATCATATGGGACAAAAATTGCCCAAAATGAAAGAGAATATATAGTACTGTTGTTTTTGGTGGTCAGAAAGGAAGTGCAAAAACTGAAAATTATTTATGTCACTTTAAAAAATAAACTGATTTTTTTTTAACCCAAAGTGTCCCTTTAAATAAATTGAATTGGAAAACTTTTTGGTACATTTTGTAAGACTATAAATTTAGTCTTAATTACTTTTGTCTTTATTGTTGTTAATGTAAAATTTTGATTTCCTAGTAAATTTTGTGTGTATTTATTTTCCCAATTTTTAATATTTAAATATGATAAAAAATTTCTTTAATTCACAAAATTTAAATTCTTATTTGTAATTCAAAATTTTCATAAATTGATTTGATTAACTCTTTTTAAATATTTTTCCTGCTGAAAGCTCACAAAATACTAAATTTTACTATATAAAAATTAACCAATTTCCATAAAAATGTTTTTCTTTAAAAATTGAATTAAAAATGCGGTAACTGAATAATGTGAAGTCTGTGGAGAGCTATCGTCACATTAATCTTAGCTATACAGCAAACAAAACTCACATAAAAAGTAAATAAATCGATATAGGTTTTAGCGATAACTCAATAATGTCAAGATTCTAAATTGCTTTTTTTTGTTCCCATCTTTAGGAAGCAAAAGTACATTAGGAACACTGCCTTTTTCTTTTCTCTTGTTTTAAAACTTAGGATTCTGTTGTACTAATAATTAAAAAATACATTAAAGAGAGAAGTAAGAATCATATAAGTGTTACCTAATAATACGAACCACTCGTAGTTCCTTATCCAGTTAGTATAAAGATTAAAAAAATAGGGTAAAGGCCACAAAAATGAGAAATCTAAGTTAAATGAAGAGAAGAGATGTGGTAGTGATGATGATGACTTCAAAATGTTGGAATATGTGGGACAATTAGGTCTTCTCTGTTATTCACCTTGCTTTCTCTTTGTTGCCTCCCATTCTAGCTAGCTAACCTATTTTATCTCTTCACGATGCCTTACCACACACATATACACACGCACATTTTCCTTAGGATTCTGTTCTACCAAAATTATCACTTGCAAAGGGAACAGACATATTGCTAATATAAGTCTCACTTTAAATAAGCGTAAAAAAAGTTAACAATTTTTTACAAGAAAAATTAACAAAAATACCTTAGAAATTGATGTCTATTTCTCTTATAATAACACAATTTCTAAAAAACAATAAGAGTAAAATTGAAAAAGAAAATAATTGAAAAGAAATAAATATTTTATTAGAAACATGAAATTACAATTATTTATTGAGACTATTTTGCTTAAAATATACCCCTTACCTAAAAAAAAAAACTAGTATCAAATTTGACACAATGTGTCCATCACATTATGCAAATGTATTTTTCCAGAATCTGAACCATTGACAATGCCAAAATATTAACCAAAATCAATAGCGTCTTACAAGTTACAAAGCAGCAATTAATAATGTGACACGTTATCTGTACAATCCCACAATATAGGCATATAAACATGTATACAAGTGTTCGAGAGTGGGGAAAAATTCAAAGAAAGCGATCCCACCATTATGCGTATCATAAAACATAAAATGATGAAATACATTGGGTTATCTCGATTTTACAAAGCACGCCTTCCATTCCAGATGACATGTATCTAGTAACAAATGAGTAAACTCATGTAACAAATACTCACTTCTAAATGAACAAAAGCAACTTTGATTGATTAAATACATTAAATCTCCAAAAAGGGTCATTCTTACAACAGGCCTGTGCTTCCAAACGGATTGTTATTCTGTGGGTGAGAAGTGGGATTGGCAGGAAATGCCCCAAATCCTGAATCCCCAAAGGGATTTGCTGGGTCCATCAACACATGCTGTTGCTGCTGTTGCTGCTGCTGCTGCTGCTGCTGAGGGTGAAATGGTTGGAAAGGACCAAATGGATTTGCTTGCTGTTGCATTGCTGCCATTTGGACGGCATGTGGAGGAGGGATGCTGCTTGATATAGCAAACGGGTCTTGCACTTCAAATGGATTTGGGGCTGGTGCTCCATAAACTGGTTGCTGTGCAGATCTATAAGCTGCTTCATCATATAAGCTGTTCAGAGTGAGAGAGTCCAATCCACCAGCCTGACATTCATAGAAAAAAAAAGATGATAAACAAAGCTGAAGCTAGGGTGATTCATGATATACTATAATTCACTCAGGATCATCTATAATGTTCGGACCTTTTTTTTACAATAATGTTATCAGATATAGTGATATTAACATGTCAAATGCACATATGTCTCTCGAAAGACTCAAAAGAATACATTAACCACCAATCTTATGCATCATGTCATTCAATATGATAATTCCATTGAATCATGTAGTAATCTGCATCGCTCCAACTGTTGGATAATGAATACCATTATGTTAATCACGTGTGCCATAATAAATTCAACATTTACCAGCATAGAATAATTAATGAAATACTACACTATGGAGATCATATGGTACAGTAATTGTAAGAGAAAATAAGGGAATCCAAACTAATTTTTTATTAGTATATAATTTCTAACGCGGTCTATTACACTTCACGAGGTGTATGCTTTCAAACAAATATTGAATTTTGAGTGTAGATTTCAATCGCATAATTTTGATTCTACACTGATATCAATGTATAATTAAATTTTGATTCTACACTGATACTATAATTTTATAATTATGAGAACTACTAGAAAGGTCACATGATAGTCCTACCAATTGTCTGTCATTAACCGAAGAAATATCAGTACTTGGAGTGCTGACAAGGGCAAGCTCCCAGCCGGTTGGATCGAAATCTTTTGTTTGACCAGCGTTAGAGTTAAAAGTTGATGCAGTGCCTACATGCATAAACCAGTCACTTCATAGATGAGAAAAACAATCCCATAAACCTTGCTAAGAAGCAGAGTTTAACAAAGCTCACCATTTTCAGTGGGGACTATGGCCAAGGCAAGAGCATTCATATCCTCGATGGACGATGCATTCGGTGCCAGATCATTCAATCCCTGCAGCAACGGCAGTAATTAGGAATATTTTAAAACGACAAACTGAGATATGCTTGGATACAATAACTTACCAGCAAGTCTCCAGTCTCAAAATTGTTGTGAGGCGGTGGAGGAGGAGGAGGAGGTGCAGGCTCGGAATCGATGATGACAGTGTCATGAATGGGAATCGAAGGCTCCTCCTGTTCATCAGATGGTTTGGTGTCTTCAATTGCAAGAACTTCTGGTCGATAAGTCAACTGAAGCTGTTGATACAAAAAAGAAATTACTGGCCTAAAAATTAAATGCAAAATAAATATTTCAACGAAAAGTGTACATTGGTTGATATGTGTATATAAGGAGAACCCTGATAGGCTCAAATCACGAAGCTCCTTATAACACAATAAATGATGCACTAACCAATGGCTCAGTTGGACCTGTAACCACTCGGGGTGCCTCCTTTATGTACTCGTCCATGGTTGTAAGAAAAGATTGTGGAGGCTGAAAAGGCAAATAATAGTAATAGAAACAAAAGGAACCCCATATTAAAAACAAAATAGGAAGAACTTATTAAATTGAAGCATGAAATTGTTACCACTAAAGACATACCTCTCTTAAAACTGGAAACTGAAAATTCCTAGCAAGTTCCAACCCTTTGCAAACTTCATAGAAATCAGAAAGACTAGTGGCCTACAATAATTTAAGTGCTTTAATACAAGCAACATGAAATTAAAATGTAAAAGCCTAGTGGTTAACCGAAAGAGATACAATAAGCATGTTATCACCTGCTGACCCGCTCGTTTATATGCTTCGAGGGCTTTAATAGCTTCATGTCTTGGCATCTCAAAAAACTACAGGGAAATTATCACTTTCCATCATAAAAGATTTTATTTTAACTTATACTCATCACACAGATAATGACAATTTACTATTTACCTTATCAACAAGATTGATAATGCCATCATTAATAGAGCAATAAATCTTAAAGCTCTCTTTAAGTACCTGGAATAAGCCAAAGCCAGATCAATAACAAAAAAAAGTAGAGATGGATGCATATAATGAATTTAAAAAACTACGTACCTCTAATTCTAATTAGTATTTACAAATGTAACATATAGATATGAAGCTTACAATGCCTCATTAATCAAGAGGGTGATCATAATCGGAGTAAGAGACATATTTTGAAACCAATTCAACGATTAACAACAACTTAATATGGATATTCCCAGCCCTGCTCAGAAGGAAGGGCATATATAAATGGCTGCAGATATTTGAAACTTGTCCATTAAAAGCTTAATTTCTAAGCCCGACAATTCACATTATCTTCATTGTAATCCACATAAATAGAACAAGAAAAAATTTCCATGCCTTGAAAAGTAAATCAATATTGCATCAGTCAACAAGAGAACCCTGTGAGAAAATTCCTGACCATATCTATAAAATGCCTCTGTCAGAAAATTGTAATATAAATGGCACATTTCAACTTTTTTTAATAAAAATACTCTCACCAATATATATGTAATTTCAGAATGGTTAACTTAAAAAGAATCTTTAAATAAATAGACAGACGACGTACCAAAGCCAGAGCATATTGTATCACATAATTGCTAACAGCTGCTCCTTCTGGCTGTGAAATTCAGCACACATTCAGTTTCTATTATCTAAGAAGACAATACTTTAAAGCAGTATAGTAGCAAGAAAAAATTATCACACCAAATTGATATGTATAGTAATGATTAACGAGTAAACTGGTTGGATAAAAAAAGAAAGGGAATGAATATCCACATGCTTCGCATATTACCCGGCAACCAACAAGTCGATATAGCAGCTGCTGCAAAGCAGGCAACTGCTCCAATAGCTCCTCACTATCCAAATCCCTGGTCCTGCTGTACCCCTGCTTGAAAACAAATAAACATCAAGGCTTTTTGGAAACAAACATAATGTACAATACATGCTTCAAAGATGCAGATAGATAAGTGATACTGTGATAGTAAGTACAATAAATCCACAACGGATTTGGATCCTCTCCTTCCCACTCTCCATACATCTCCCTCCATCCTCTATCTCTCTTAATTTGACATTTTCACTCTCTCATCATTACAAAATTATAAATAATGATGGGGGAAAGTGAAATTAAGAGAGATAGAGAGGATGGAGGGAGATGTAGGGAGAGTGGAAAGAGAGGATCCAAAGTCCAATTCCTATGATGTAAATTATAGTGCTATGTTGTATTTCTTCGTCAGTTCCTCAATAATCAACTTATTTTCTTACAATACAAATAAAACTCAGAGTTCAGCAGAATCCTACCACTAACTGGTGAAGTTTCAAGTTAAAAAGTGATTAAGTTAATCCATATCCCTATATGATATGAAGATTTTCAAAAGTTTGTAATTATGTCTTTATAATTTCAAAAGTATTTAAATGGGTCTGCTGTTAACATTATGCCACCAAGATGAAGGGAGGGACCAACTGAAATATTTTTGCAAATAAGGACCTGATTACAAATTACTAATTCCAATTGGAGCCTTACAGGGACTTTTCTTGGATAAAAGAAAAAGTCAAATTATTATGTTTTGGTGGCATGGCTCAGTTCAGAAATAGGTGCAACCAAAAAAATAGACTTTTTATCTAAGGATAAAAATAAGTATATAAACACCCAAACTACATGCACACAAACCTTTCTAATCTAGCACGCATAACTGATGAAAATCTACATGTATATCACTTTGGTGTCTGGGCATCTTGGAACGAGTGCATATTTAAAAATTCCAAAAGAACTTGGCATCAGGTGTGATTCGGTGGGAGTGATCATTTAAACATTTACAATTACTATTGAATGTCAAAAAGTAAGCGGCGTACTTCGCTAAATTGTCAAAGACAATATATCAAGAGTAATTCCTTGTCAAATGGAAGGGAAAGCCAATTTCAGAAAGCATTTGATATAACTACTGATGACTTTCAAAGACCAAAATACACATATTTGAGAGACATGCCAAGCTGTTCACTCATAATTAGATGAGTGAAGCAAAGGGAGGGGCGATTGTCAGAGAAAATAGTAAGAAGCTTATGACAGTATTCATTTTAATACAAACACTCTTCAATTCAGAGAAATAAAACGGGATGCTACATAGTCAAAATTAGACAATTTTTATCACATAAGAGTGTTATAAGTGGTTGTTGAATTACCTTTTCCTGCCCTTGGGCGGGCTTCGGTAGACGCTCAGCTTCAATATCATACTTCAGAATCCGAAAACATTCAAGTCTTTCTTCCAAAAATAATGCATAAGTACGTACCCAGGCAGAACAATCCCAGGCTGCGAGCAAATAAAATCATACAGTCAAACAAAGTATACAAATCAATTCAAACATAGTTGCCAAAAATATCACTCAAAGAATAACTGTTGAGAATCTATATTTTGAGCCCAAGTAACCAATATTTTGAGCCCGAGCGACAACTAAACAGCAAAATATGCAGATGATAATGTCAAAAAAACTAACCAATCGGGCTAGAGTCATCTTTAAAATTTGAAAGTTGGAGAATTCGTCCTCTTTGTGAGAAATTTAGAATTTCCTCTCTTAAAGTTGGATCACCCTCCCTCAACAACCGATGGATGACTATCAGTGTTTTCAATGCCACCTGTTGAACAAGAAAAGGGAAGTGAAACATAAAGATGTCTACCACAAGAAACAAGACAATTAGAGTTAAGGGCATAAGAATGAAAAATAAGGATGGACATGAGATCAATGGGTGAACCTATGATATCTTTTTCTTATGAGAAAAAAAGAAGATGAAAGCCTCATCAAATTTGTGAATCAAAATCTCATTAGACATTAGACATTAAACATACAATACACTTGGGAGATATTTTTCAAGCAAAGCATAAATTTAACAGAATGAAAGGAAAATGCTGCTTTTTCAGTAGTAAAAAAACTGCAATTATCAAATAATTGCATCCGCTTCACTGACGCTATCACATCCTTCATCAAAACTTATCTGAATCCTTAATACAAATTTCCTTTCACCACTTGGTACGAAACATTACCAAATCATCGGATTTTGTCACTCTAAAACTACATATTTCAGAAGTCTAAAGAATCTAGGACAACAAGTTTTTGACAAACGACATGCAGTATTTTAAAGGTGCAAGTTAAGTTTCCCAACCGACACTACTCCATACAAAATCGAATTCAAGACTATGCTTTGTAGCTACAAGATTCAACAAAGATAAATGGGTATATATAAACTTTAACACGGCCCGTGAAAAGCAAATTAAAGCTATCTGAAATCAAATGCTCAAACAAATAGCATAAATTGCTAACTATTTACTTGTAAGTCAAAAGAGTTTCAACTCGCATGCATCAAAAAATATGACATTCAAATTTCCAACAGGAAATACTGTTGTTGAATTAATAATAGTGAGAAACTACCCTATGAAATGTATGCACGTAAAACTCAGAAAGGCCATAAACCCAACAGCAGTACATTATTATCAAGTTGTAAACGGAATTCCACAAAAAATCAGATTCACATTCATTTAATAATATCATAACCGGGTTTCTAACATGAAATGTTACAAAAAATGGCACAAAGCCAACACAATCACATCGAGTAAAAAGAAAAAGAATCCATGCCCAAGAAAATGCATATAAACAAAATCGAATTACAAAGAATCCAAAAAGCAAAGTAATTACCGTCCAATTTCGTGTTTTGGCCAGGCGTCGGGAAAGGGCGTGAATGCAATAGGCAACATCAGCCCTTGGTCGAACAGCGGAAGTTGCAAACAGAATTTCTACAATTTTGTAAAAAAGAAAGTAAGCAAAATTGTGATCTATCTATCTATCAATGGTGAAAATGAAAAGCCGCAATACACAATTCGGATCTGGAAAAAGAGAAAGGCAAGAATCACTCACTTCTAAGATGACGTTCCTTGGGTGGACACTCAACATGGTTAGTGGCTTTGACTATAGCAACATCCAAATCCTAAAAATAGGAAAGAATCAAAGAAAATGAAAATTCATGTATCTATCCACGAAAGTAAAAAAAAAATAGAAAGAAATGAAAAATTGGTACCGCGTAATCGCTGTTGACATGGGCGAGACCGACTTTGGTGGTGTCTTTGAGAGCGCCATACGCTTTTCTCCAAGATTGAAGCGTACCCATTGATTTCACCGCTGATCTCTCGGATTTCTCTTTCTCTCTCTACTGTGTTGCGCGATGATGAGAGAGAAAGCGAGCGAACGAACGAACAAGAAAGAAAAGAACCGAATACAATTCAGACACCCCTTCGCACTTTTTTAGCCCGGCTATCATTTCATTTTTATTTTTAATTAATTATTATAATTACTACTTTTTGGGTATTTATTATTAATTAATTTTGATTAGTTATTAGTGACCATTGCAATTTTGCAATGAAGAACATTGATTGAGTATGTTAACTAAAGTGATTAAGCAACCAGTTAGGCAGTTAGCCCCCAATCACAACTTTATTGTTAAGGAATTGCTGTCTTTTACAGTTGTACTACTCCACAATGATTATTTTATTCGCCAACTTTGGATATAATTAGAGTATCTAAACTGAAGTGTTTTTCCTTCATTTTGTTTATATTTAGTGTTAGTGGTTATTAGTTATGAAGAGTCTGAATGCAATTTTTATAATTATTATATGTTAGTATAACCAAACCAATAAAAATACCTGACAATGATCTAGTGAAATAAAATTTATCTAGCTCACTTTTATAAGTTACTATAAAAAATAATCTAAAACTGAGAATATCAAGTATTTGTTTTCAAAAGTAAATTTAGAATATCAAATATCATTTTTATTATTTGTTCTATAGATGAGATAATATAGTTTTTCAATGATATAATCCAAATTTTATCTTCATCGTAGATAAAAAAAAAATTGACACTTTTTTTAGGCAATTTAAGTGATCATCATATATGTTAAAGAAAAATACAAAAACATTGAGGTCAAAAACCAAATTCATGAAAGAAACAATAATAATTTACGCTATTCATTTTGATGGTGGGTCTGGATTCCTTACTGCCGCAATATGGTGTTGCGCCAGTGGAGACCGTTAGATATAGAGAGAACACTTCTTTCTAGATCTAACGGTCCTCACTGGCGCAACATCATCCTACGCGCAGTAGGGGATCCACACTCTTTGATGAAACTCTTAGTTTTATTAACTGGATTGTTTGTGCATTTTTTGTGAGTATATTTTTGATTGATCGTAAAAAGATAGAATGAAAACTATTTTCAGAAACTTTAAGGGTGTGTTGCATGGAGGGTTTAGAATGATAGGAAATGGGAGATCTTGATTTTCAATTCTAAATTGAGAAAATTATAAAATGTTTCTAAATAAAAATTAAGAGAGATTAGCAATGTTTTATCATTGTCTATCATGCTACTCGTTCGAATTTTTAAAATCTTAAATGAATATTAAAATATAGGTCAAGTCCTCCCCTACTGAATCCCCCTCCCAAACATACCTTAAGGATTGACCTAGTTGGGCATGAATCGGTTAAAACATTCCTGTCCCAGTGTCCCAGCTGAAGAAGAAGTATAATTTTTTGTTGGGTGTTTTTTTCATACCCCCACCACTTTCCCATATACCGTCACGAGCCCTGCGCAAAGACCAAAATACCCTTAACAAATCTAAAAATTCTAAGAAATCCTGCAGCTCCAAAAAAAATAATATGGGGATCGTATATACCCCCATCAAATCGTATATACTCCATCGTATATACCTTTTGGGGGTGTATATACGATGGCCAAATTATGGGGGTGTATATACGACCCCTATTATTAATTTTTAAAGTCAAATAAAAATTAATTAAATTATTTAAACAATTAAAATTATATATTTTTAATATAGATAAATTAGAGATGAATAACTTAAGCCTAAAAATAGGTTTAGTGTGTAGTTCATTAACACGTGACGATGTTATACGTCGAACGAATATTTTAGGCTAAAAAATCGGTTTTTCGAAACCTACTCTCGATCAGAAATGAAACCACAAATAATTAAATCAGAAAAATCAATTATCATGACCCCCCTAGAAGGGACTTTTTACCGGACTACCGGGTCAAATTCTCAAATTTCATCGTTTACTATTTTTTATTAATTTTTTTAATTTTTCATAGTCTCCAAAAAATCTAAAAAAATTTGCATAGCCTTATTTTGGTTTTGTTAGATTTTTAGTTATATTTTTATAATTTTTTAGATTAGTTTTGACTCTTTAACACATTTTTATTAGCCTTTTTATATTATTTAATTTAAATTTTTTAAATAAAATATAATTTTTTTTAAAATACACATCGTATATACATTAAGTGGGGTGTATGTATGATGAGTTAATTTTAGGCATCGTATATACCCCACTTGATGTATATACGATGTGTATTTTTAAAGAACAAATCATATATACATCAAGTGAGGGTATATACGATGCCTAAAATTAACCCATCATATATACACCCTACTCGATGTATATATGATGTACAATTTTCATAAGGGTATTTTCGTCCAAAAATTTCATGTGGGGTATGAAGGGATTGTGTGGGGTAAAAAAAAAACCTTTTTTGTTACCCTGAAACTTGAATGGACAGGCATAGAGATGAGCCTAATTTCCACGTGTCATCTAGTCATGAGTCTTTTAAATTTATCATCTTTTTTTCTCCACAGAAAGAAGTCCAGCCATTCACACGTTTCCATGGAACTGAAGTGAGGGGGAAAAAAAAGATAAGGAAACCAAACTGAGAGAACCAAAAAAATGAGCTGCGCATTCAGCGTCCATGTTCCCAAAGCTTTGCCTCCTCTTCCCTCTTCATCACGTGGGATTTCTTCTCTTTTCATTGCTTCCAAACACAAACCATTCCACAAAAACACAATTCCTTCCCAATCACTACTACATCAACATCATGTTCATGTATGTATTTTATTTTGCTTTTCTTCTACAGTGCCAACCAATAATTCTCCTTTCATTATACAACAACTTAAAATCTAACATCAACACATTTTTTTCAATTGCAGATACTAAAATGCAGCTGCAGCTTGAAGCCAATTGATGAATATGTCAGTCTAAAGAAACCAAGTTTGGCATTGCACATAGGAGCAGCACTCTTGGCCTTGGTGAGATTCATTCTTGTACATAATAAAAAGTAGTTAATATAGTTAAAAGCTGATTGTGGCTAGCTATTTGAACAGGGTGAGCTTCCAGCGTTAGCAGTCACTGGAGAAAATAACCCGCAAGATATCTTATGGGTTTTGACCCAACTGGGGATTGTTCTCTTTTTCTACTTCCTTGTTGCCCCAGTGAGTTTTCTTTTTTACGAAAACAACTTTTGAATGAAGTTATGTGAAAGTGAATAAGCATATCTGGGTGAAATATTGCAGCCAATAATCATGTTCTGGCTTTGGAAAAGATGGTACAGAAGAAAGCTTGTGGAGATGTATTTCCAATTCATGTTTGTCTTCATTTTCTTCCCAGCGTGGGTGCCTCTTTCTTCTTTTATTTCACCCTCTTTCTTATAACTCTTATGAAGCAAGCAACTTGTTATCACAATTGGCATCATATCATATAGAATTTATTTGCTTCCTTGTCATGCAGGATCATTGTTTGGGCACCATTTCTAAACTTCAGGAAGTTCCCAGTGGATCCAGGCATGCAATACCCTTGGTCTATACCAGAAGATCTTTCAAAAATAAAAAATGCCTACTCAAAGTACCCATTTGCCGAACTTGAAGATTATGATGTGTGACTCTAAAACATGTATGGTTTTATTTCTTAATTACAGTCCTCTCAAACTACATTATTACTGTTAATACTAAAGGATTATACTCCCTCCATCCCACGTAATTCAAGTTAACAGTAAGTTAACTTTTAATGTTTCTTTTGTTCAACTGAGACCTGATTAATAGTGGGCAAAAGCCTAAATCAATCACGATTATTAGTACAAAACTTTTCGTAAAATTTTTACAAAATATTTTCATAACCAAAAGAAAAACATTTTCCATTTATGATATTGATCATGCCAAGCCAAAGTTCGAAAATATTTAAATAAAAATGGATATTTGAAATAACGAGCCTAAGGAATCACGTGGACTATCTCCCACTCTCAGTAATCATATAGCCTTGTTCTTTATCTACCATACGGTAGATAAGCTCAACAAAGTATGGAGATCGAAGAAAAGACAAGAGAAAGGGCCCGAGCCAAGACAAACCGTGCAAAAGCTTTAGTCAAAATTCCTCTGATTAAACTAAATTTACTTCAGAATACAGGTGTAGTTTAACTCATTGGCATTTTTGCCAGCATGTAAAGGCATAAAGATTACTAACACATTAAGACTCAACATAAACAAGAACATAAAATAAATTATAAAATGGTCAAACTAAAAGTAAACCTCAAAGCAGCGTTGACCTCAACTATTCTGTGTCATCCGAACGGGATTTCAGCTAAGTGTACAACCTCCGCGTTATGCACTTTATTACGAGGCAATTGGTCACTGTTCCCATTGTAAATGGCATGAGCCGAAAAGAAAATTGCTGTTTGATGTAACCAATTGCCTGTAATTCCGAATATTCCAAGTGCTCAGAGCTGAGAGTTGAAAAATACAGAGAGCTTCTGAAAATCCACAGATTCCATATTGGGATACAAAAGAACGGCACCAACAGCCATAGCAAGAACCGTGAAGGCCATACATGTCCTGCACCCATGGCTTTGGGAAACTCTTCCCGAGATTATCTTGCAATATTTATCTGCATCCTTGAAGAGAGCTTGACGAGCAGCATCTGTCTCAGTGGCCAATGCTTTCTCATTCTGCAGCCAAAGTAGTTAAACCATTATATAGCAAGTTCAAACATTCTACTACGACAATACAATAAAACACAATTTAATCAGTACATGCATTCGTAAGCGGTCCTAGATGCAATAAACAAAAGTCTGTCATGCAGATAAATGAATGAGAAATTACCTTTTGCCTAAGATTCTTTAGGATCTCCCTCAGTGGTTCGTGAGATAATTTTGTAGCTTGCTCCCTCCAATCATCAGAAAGCTTCTTCAAAACTGTAACACTCGCTTCGATGTTGTCCTGATAAACTTTCTCCTGTCCATGTCCAATAAAGAACAAGAGCAAACAAGTAAATACAGTTTCATGATTTTTTTAGAAGCAAATACAGTCTCATGATTGCTGTGTATATGTTAAAAAATGCCAAAAAAAAATCTTCTGAATGTAATACGTTTTCTTGCTCTATCCAAAAAAAAGGGATCCAAAAAAAACTTGCATGATCTCAATATGCTTCTAGACGGAACAACTCACCCATTGCTTGTAGCATTCGGTGCTTTGGCTCAAACACCAAATCGAAATGCCAGCTGCTTCTTTTGATAAATCAGGACTGCCTGAAAAATACTACTATGTTTCAAAACACCTTCTAAATCACTAAGTTCATCTAAGGAAGAAAATAATACAAAAATGAAACAATAAAATTGGTTTCCATACCTTCTCCTGCCGCTCTAATAGCAAAATTGAATATCTGCTGTGAAACTTGTTTCATTGCTTTACTTCCAGGAGAACCGCCAAGAGCCACCTCTTTCAGAGTGGGATATACAGCCTCAAATCTTTCCGTAGCCTGTATAAAACCAGCATATTGACATAAATTTTAAAGCTTTGGAGCTATGATACATCTAAATACAAAAATGCTAGAGCCAGCTGGACATCTACCTTTACTCTTGTTGAAGATGGAGGGAAGGTAACACGGACCAAAATTTCAAATGATGGAGGAGGAATCAACCGTTCCCCTTTTCTTACAGCACCATTTACTAAAATAGGTCGTGCTTTAGGGGCAGACAAAATTCTGCAAGTAAATCAAAAAAAAAATGTTGATGAATATAATAACAATAGCAATGGTGCGAAAAGGATGTAAAAGAAAACCCATATATGTACATACCTCTCCACGACCTGCAAAACCAAATCCCTGGATTGGGGGTTTCCGCTTTTGCCAACAACTATAGGTAGGAGATTCCGCGACCAAGCATACAAACCTACTGAGAGATCTCCTGCTGAAGCCTATATACAAGTGTTTCCATATTAAGCATTAGCAAAATGAATGAAAAAATGTGATAGTTATCCTTTTGAAAAGGTCAAAAAGAACTTCTCTCCCTCTTTCTAATAATCCTAAGTTGATATGGCGTCTACTCCTCACCTGAGTTATCATCCATACAATCAATGGAAGTTTATCTTGTCCTTGATACTTTGCAGTGTCCCTCAATGTGGGCAATACAGTAATAAGAGCATCAGGCTTCCGGCGCAATACCATCGCTAAAACAATGAATATTGCAACCTGCAGGTCATGCAAATTCAATCTCAATCTACAGCTGAAAGGAGGGAATCTTGTTTGCATTTTAAAAAGCTACAAATAATCATATAAAATTTAATCTCATTTAGGATTTTAGGGACCAAAAGTGGCTAAAATCTGGCAAGTTAAACTCACTGAATAAAATATTTACAAAATTGAATAATACCATGTGAATTGAATAATGAAAGCTAAAGAATCTACATCATTTAGCATACTCTGGGAACTGCCAAAGATGGAAATGGCATTCAAAGAACATTGATATTTCATCTCCTAAGTCACTGAATACCACCTCCAAAAAGGGGAAGAAAAAAAACAGAACATTTCTAAAATTATAAATGCATATTCAGAGATGTTTGCCAGTCATAAAATCATGAATTGACTTCCTATCCCAATAGCGCCTATCAGTAGTTCCTTTATCTGTCTTGATCTTGACTAATCATTTATATTGAATGTACAGGTAAAAGAAAATCCATGAGAAAAGGGAAATGTATAAAAATAAAAATAAATAAAAATTCAAATTCAAATTCAAATTCAAATTTTGCGTTGCCCCACCTACCAGGCTCTTAAAGTTTTGAACCAACCACAAGCACTAGAACAACTAAAATCAAAGGTTTATCATAAGAATCTATTGACTTATCACAAAAAAAAAAAATCAAACATCAAATTGCACTGGGGCACATGTAGGAGAATATCAGAATCATGCACGAATCAAGCAAAGCAACCCTGTTGCATTTTGTTCGAAAGGAATATTTGGATTTATAAAAAATAAAAAGGAAAGTGTGCTACATTAATTAAACATCCTATGGGACCAGATGTTTATTGAAAAAATCCATTGGGACAAGATTGCTTACTTGGCCTATCTTTGGTGTTCAGCACATCGGTTCTTTTGGAGAGTCTCCTTATTGGTGAAGGGAAAACTATACTGCATTGATATTTCTATTTAGATTAGTTCAGTTTCTGTTGGTGGATTGTTTTAGACTTTAGTTAGAGGGATTCCTTATCTGGCCTATGTCTCTATCTATTCTGATCTTCTAATGAATTTTTTTTTTAAGTTATCCAGAAAAGCAAAAGAAAACCACCACTATTTCATGGCAAATAAGACTATTTAGTACAGGTTACCTGAGATTTTGAAGTTACTTGCTGCACAGCCTTTTTGGAACCCTTGGCCACGGAAAGCTGGCTACCCAAGTCAGCAAGAACTCTATCCAAAGACCAAAGCAGAAAGGAACTAAGTGCTTCGGGAGAACGATGGTTAATCCAGTCAGTTGACGTCTTGTACACAACATCAGAAATATGAGAAAGTGGTACCTTGCAAAAAGAAATACTCCTTATTAAGCTTCGCAGACAAAAGTTTCAAAACTAGAAAGATTCCGATTTATGATAGACAACATAAGATAGAATGTGGATGCTGAACAATATTTTTCGAATATTCTTCAAACATCAATTTACCATAACAACAAAACCAGATTAAGCATGATTAGCTAAACAGTATATGCAGAAACATTTAAAACATTTCAGTACTGTACTATGGGCAAGTATTGAAACATATAATACCATGACACATTAATATTTTAAAATGTTAGAAAAAGCACAAAGATTCAGGAAAAACCTTACTCAAATAACCATAATAAATTACCCTTTTCAAAAGTAAATATGATATAAACGGTATTACATCATCTTATAAAAATGGTATTGCACAAGACCAATATCACAATAGATTTGGCAGGAGAACTAACATCAATATGCATCTCAATTAAATTTCACAGCACAGAAGACACTAGCATTAGTCTTTGCATCATACCAATTTCCCAGCATTCTTGATTATCATAAATGCAAATAAGTTAATCAGAGAAATGTGACTGAGCCATACAAAGATCAACAACTCATGTGTTCAAAGACAAAAAAACATAACATATGAAACATGGTTATAACAATATATGTATTCACCCACACACACACACAAAAATAAAAAAGGAATGTGTCAAAGAAATAATAAAGCAATACAATAAAAATGTGTGGGAAGGGCGTAACATTATAACGCATTCAAACCTTGAAAAGCAATCTAGAAGTTCACAATCTAAAGCATTCACACCTTGAAAAAAGATTACAGAAGTTTATTCCACAAATCCATTTGAAGCTTCTATTTTTTTCCTTTTTTGAGGAATAAGGATATTTGTATTGAAATTTGCAGAAAGGGTTCCGCTTACAAAATTTGCTGTATAGTTCATATTGCTTTTTAATTACACAAATTTGGCTTCCATAAGACCACTGAATTAAGAGCTCCAAACATATTGTTTACCACATCTGACAGCTGGTTCCAGTTTGTTTTAATGTATCATTCCTCTCAGGACATATATATATATATATATATATATATATATTTTAACATCAGGTTCATTGCTTTTGTTATATCAAATTAGAGGAATAGAGGTGCTAGACATGATTTTCTTAAAAAAAAAATACCTTACATCTACATGCAAGCACATATAGATGTAGTTCTCAGCAAAAACATTCCATGACTATCCAATCAGTGTGAACCTATGGCATGCTTTCCTACTTAAGAGGACAACTATGTATTCAATGTTTCTATCATATAAACGTTTCCTTGTATTAAGGGGTTTCTCCAAAGCAGAGAGGAATTTCGGGAACAAATTGATCCTAAGTCTTGTAGCAGAAATTAGGTAACCTACACACTCAAAGCGTTGTATTGCAAATTAGCTGATAATGGTAAGTATTTCATCTAAAAACTTGAGCATATCACATTCACAGTCAAACACATACATTTACCAGCACCATACACATCACAACAGTAAATTTTCCCATTGCATGATTTAAGCAGTGTTAACATCTACAGAGAAGAACGGTAAAATGATGAAATTGAAACTCACATCAGCAATCTTAGCCACAGCTGACTCCCTGAACAACTTCACCCAGGGAAACTGAGAAGCGCTCACTGCAGAAAAAGCACGTCCAAAATAATCCGCAAACCGCATCATCTGTATGTCCTCCTGATTCTCGAACGACGCCTGTTGTGAAAACAAACATGCATGAATTCATACCAAAAAACGAAATCAAAGCAATGCATGATTCCTTGATCAAGCTGCCTACAGCTGTTCCTCGATCCAACAGATCAATCTCAAACACAAAACCTAAACATGCAAATTTGGATTTTGCCATTAAACAAATCAAATTGCCTACCGATATATCAACGAGAAAAGACTCCAGATCAGCTGCGTCAATCTTTGCCGCCGCCTCACCTACTGTCACCTTAGGTTTCTTAGGCTTCTTCTGCTTCACCTTCTTCACCTCCTCCGCTTTCCCATTCTCCTGACGATCTTCGTCGTCATCGTCCTCATCGTCATAATCATCGCGTGACCTAAGCTTCGATCTGACCGGACCATCGTCGAATTCCGCATCAGCCGCCGTCCGCGCCTCTAGAATGCGCCGGCGCCGATCCTCCGAGTGCAGCTCAAGCGACCGGAAGATGCCATCGTTGCCGTTGGGGACGAGTTTGTTGGAATTGGCACGGGAATCGGTGCCGTTGGCGACGTTGGAGGCCTTCCTCTGTTTCTTTGCGTAGGTAACCTTCTGCCAGCCATGGTCGGGGTTGTGAGCAACACCGTTTGATTCGCCGGCGGCGGATTCGAAGGCCGCGTACTTTTCCTCCATCCTTGTTGTTGGTAACGTAATTTTATCAGTGTCTCTTTCGGTAGGAAAATGGACGAGAAAGTGATGGAAAGGAAGAGAAAGGGAAAGGAAGAGAGAACAAGATGAAGAAGAAGGAGAATTGAGAAAGGGGAATTTGTGATCTTACAAAGAGTTGACTTATGGTAATTGACCTCACTCTAGCCACGGAATTACCGCAATGCCAAGGGGTAGTTGTGTTGAAATTATCACGTGTCGTATCCAATAGGTTATCAACACGTGTAGTAATCGGGATCAGTACGTAACACGTGTTTGTTGAGAATTAAAACCCATACTACTCACAAACAGAAGGATCACGCTGACAGGTATGCAAGACAATCAATCAATGATCCGTTAACAAATTACTATGGTGAGGCCTAGGTTGCCCTTAGATATACTATGGGTAATTTACCTTAACCACTTAAAAACTGACACATGGATTCCACTAACTTTTGTCACATACATTTATATTTTTGGTTTACAAGTTAATACTATATATTTATATTATTTACACTTTCACCCTAATTTTAATAAATGCACATTTAGTGAGTTATTCTTAAATGCATGATTTTAGTGTTGTCTTCCTCTCTCTCTTGTTATTAATCGATATGTTGGAAATATGCAACCTGATCAGATCTTAAAGAATCATGGTTTGCATATATATTTAATAAAATAAAATAGAGTACGGTAATATCGATTTTAATTTCTATCAATAATTTTGCTTCAAAAAAAACAATAATTATAAAGTACGGCAATATCGATTTTAAATTTTGAAACATGACATAATAATCTATATTTAACCAAAAATTTCTTTCTATAAGTATTCTACCTTATTTTTATAAGAATCGTTAACAATATAATTAAAAACAATTCTTTTATTAGATAGAAAACTAATTAATTGTTTTATGTTACAAATTTAATTTATTTTTAATTTTATTTAAATATATATTCTCGTAACACTAACCATGGATGAATCAATGTAATATCGTGTGAACTAAGGTTCACTTACACCCAAATTCAATTGATAAAAGATGATTCATGTATCACATTGGTAACAAGGATTCACTTGTTGTGGAGGATTTCATGTACCACTATGAACTAGACATCATTCAAAGTCCAGTTCATCGAACCATGGATTACTCAATGTATCATCGCGTGAACTAGGGTTCACTTACCATCGATTCGATCGATCAAAGATGATTCCACTATGTGTTTTGTTCAATCGTTTAAGTGACTCGAATTCGATCGGATGATCACCTAGAACCCCGATTTCCTTGGTCGCTCGTTTGAATTCTCTCATTAACCATTACCCCACTCCAATGATTCATTCATCGTGGAAGATTTCATGTACCATTGTGAACTCAACATCACTTATCGCTCACTTACCACTCCGACCACGCCAACCACCACCTCCCACCGCCAACCACCACCACTCCGACCACCTTCAACCACCACTTTAAGGGTGGGCAGCTGCGCACCCTGACCTATATGTAGGTCCACCACTGTCGTGGCCAGCCAGGCTTCCGAACGTAAATCAGTCTTCAGCAAAGCCAGTGGAGCTAAATAGATTGAATAAATATTTGTGATTTTGTAGTGACTAAACAAAATGGATTCAATAGATATTGGTGATTTGGTGGTGACCGAACTAAACGATTCAATAGATATATATGGTTCTAAAAACATGAAGAAGCAGTACAAAAGTAAATTTTGATTTTTTAAAAAGCGTTAGGATTAGGCGTGGGAGGATGGTAAACTAGTCTAAACTACTTCTGATTGAGGAAAAATTTCTGAACCCTAAAATACTCCAAAAATTTTCCGAACCCTAAAATACTCCAAAACACACTATTTAGCATCACACTTTATGTATTTTGTCACATAATTAATTTTTTTAACCATATCGATTGTTGAGGAATGAGCTTGGCTTATTTTAACTGTTAAATTTTTTTGAACCATAAAGTATCTAAAAACACACTACTTAGTATCGTACTTTATGTATTTTGTAATGAAATAAATTTTTAGAGAGTGATAATGTTACAAAATACCGTATAAAGTATGGTAATAATGATTACATTTTTTTACTAAAAGTCGCTTAATAAAAAAGTCAAAAAATTCTTGGGGCTTTTACCCCGCTTAATACCAAAAAAAGTCAAAAATTCCTTCAAAAAAGTCAAAATTGACACTAAAGTCACCTGTACATTCAATTTCCTTTAAATTTAAAGATTATTGATAGACATATTAGTAATTAAAAATAGAGATTAATGTATCTTTTAATTATTTTGTTAGAAATATATTAATTAAAAACAATAGAATAGTACAAGAATAATACGCTTTTTTATTAAGAGTTAGGAAGCGGTTCTTTTATTTACGTTGGAGTGGAGTTGCGAATTGATGTAGTGGAAGTTTTTTTAATAAAAAAAGGACTTAGGAAATATAAATGAATGGACAAAAGCATTTATTAACTTTGGGGTTAATGTGCAAATAATATAAATATATAGTATAAACTGTAAACTAAATAATAAGAATACATTTATGTGATAATGTTAGTGGAATCCATGTGTCAGCTTTTAAGTGGATAAGGTAAATTACCCACATTCTATCCAAGGGCAACCAAGAATTTACCAATTACTATACTAGTAAGAAATTTATAAGAATCATTGCTCCAAAAGTTTCCCATGGCTAATTACTCTGTTTTTTTAGTTAGGGAATCAAAGAAATATTAGGTATTGTTTGGTAAAGGTGAAAAATAGTGGAAAGGAAAGGAATAGGGAGGAAGCACAATTTTCAAAAACTTTTCCACCCTTTGGTTTAGAATAAAAAATAAAAAATGAAAAGGAAAGAAAAATCATTAATGGGCCCACATAAAAATGGATCCTTCAAAATTGAGAAGAAAACTGACATATTACATTTTTACATGGAAAAATACCAATAACCCACATTTATGATGTTCAAGTTCACATTTTATATTATTTTCATATAAGGATATTTATGTCATTTATTAAACACATCTTTTTTTCTCTCTTTTTTGTTCATTTTCACTCTTACCAAACAATCTAAAATTCATCTCATTTTCTACTCATTTTCTATTCACTTTCATTCCTTCAACATTATTTCCTTCAATTTTCTTCTCTCATCCAAACAAACCATTAGTTTCTCAGATTTAAGTTGGTACCTCTTTCTTTAAACTCTTTTATGTCTTTTAATTTGTTAATTGAACTAACTCTTTGAGACAATTACCCTAATTAATAATGGGTAAATAGTAATTGATAAAGGTTTGACTAAGATAGAATCGACTACACTTCAAAGATTATGGTAGAAGTAGAAAATGTTGACAATCTTACTAGTTAACATGTTATAGAGATACTTGAGCCTATTCAACTGAAAGAACTAGGGGTGTTCGCGGTGCGGTTTGGTTCGGTTTTGAGGCAAAAAGTGAACCGAACCGCAAGGTAAAATTACATGCGGTTTGGTTTGGTTCGGTTGACATCCTAAAATAAAATCAACTAAACCAAACCAAAACCAATGCGGTTGGATTGGTTCGGTTGGTTCGGTTTTTTTCAAGACAAAAATAATTTAAAACGGAGTTAAAATTAACTAACATAAAAAAGGCTAACATAAATCTTTAAGAAAAAATCTACTCAAATATATATAGTATATAAATCACTCTCTTTTAATTGTTTAAGAAAATATTTAAAAGAATTTAAATTAAATATTGTGTTGTAATTTTTAAATATAGCATAACAATATGGATTGTTTGTAAGTGAGTCAAAGAATTAATTGGATTTGGGCTAGTAAGTGAGTGAGAGTTGGGTTGTATTTGCATTTGGGTTAGTAAGGAAGGTTAATTCAACAAGCCTTAGTGTTACTTGGGGTTTGGTTTGGTTTGGTTCGGTTTCGGAAATCAAAACCGCGAACCAAACCGAACATGCAATGAATGAAAAAGAATCGAACTAAACCGATCAAAAGCGGTTTTTTGCGGTTTTCGGTTTGGTTTGGTTCGATTTGCGGTTTCCCTATTGGTTTGGTTCGGTTTTGAACACCCCTAGAAAGAACCGCCACCCATAACTAGAACAATTGATCCCTATACAGGGGTGGATTTACATAGGGGTGAGGCCCTGCTCGCAGCTCTGTCTGCACTGTGAAGACAACGCCTGCAAGCACTAAAATCATTTTTGGGGCCCCAAAAAAAAGGAGTTTGTAAACAAATTCCACCAACTACTTTTCTCATGAAAGGTAATACTCTATATATGTAAAGTATGTGAAATGTTGAAAACGAATTCATTGGTAGCTAATGGTGAATGTTCTGCTCGTTGGCTGTCGTTTCCTAGATTCGAATCTCAGCATCAACTTTTTCATATTTTAAAGTGTTTTTAATTAATTAAATTTTCTACAAAATGTTGATATCAAGATTCAAACCCATGATATTAAGTACACCAAATTAACCTCAATACCATCCTACCACTAGCGATCTTGATAATATTTTGCAAATATGTATTTATATTACCTTTAAGTTAATACAAAACACAATTATCTCAAAAAAAATAAAATACAAAACACAATTTAGTTTTTTTTAGGAAAGCATTCTACCTTTTTTTGATGTTATCAATGGTGATTATATTTTTATATAAAAATACACTCCTTTTCTTATATAAAGAAACTCAGTGCATTAGTTTTTCATGAATTTAATTTTAGTAAATTCATATGTCCAAAATTTTGGAAATTTTTAATCGATCTCAAATCAATGGTAAATGCGGTTTAATTGCAGACTTTTTTGAGAAAAATCAAGCCCCAATTAGGAGCCAATTTTTAAAAAACTTGCATTGCGCTCTAAATTGTTTGGGCAAGTTTCTCTGCACATCCTCACCTTTTAAAAATCTCACCGGAACCCTATTATAGTTTCTTTGACCCTATCTTTTTTTATTTTGCACATCCTCCCCACCCTAGTCTCCACTATTTGCACATTTCATTAAGCCCAAAATAGCAAAACTCATTTAGCCCAACCCAAAACCCCAAAAAACTCCAAAAAAAACACAACACAACCCACGCGTTCTCAAAAAACTCAAAACCTCATTAACGCTTCACGCTTCCATTCACGCTCAATCGCTCATCTTCATTCTTCAACTCAAATTCGATTTCAAATTTTTTCCAAAACTATAATTTTTATGATTATTTACATTCATATTTATGATTATATTCTAGCGGTGTATATGGAAACACATTTGGTGAGAGGCTCAACCCCTTAGATGAATCTCAGTATCTCGAGACATTAGTCTTTACAGTTGCGCGTAAGAATACCTTAGTTTACAAAAAATATACCTTTTTTGCTTTATAGCTCTCTTTATTCCCAAAAAAAATCACCCATACCAACTATTATAACGAATGAAATATTTTTCAATAAATGAGGAGATTAAAGTTTTTAAATATTTTTCTATACGAAGCTCTAAATATGCATCAGCCTCGTTGACAACACTGCTTTCCAATGAATTTTCTTCCTTCAATTCATGAATGATCCAACAAAGAAAATAATTTTCAAAAAAAGAAATCAATTTAATTCAAAAATAATAACTTGATTTCCTTTGTTTGCTTGCTTGCCATAGATAGTTACAATTTCTATAAAAAAAAAATCAGGAGATAATATTATTATTCTCTATAAAATAACCCTTTACATCACAAAGAAACATGTTTTAAGACAATGTCAGAGTTTTGGCGCCGTCTTAAGAAATCATTTTGCACACCTTTCTCATCAGAAGTTGATAATCCAAAGAGAAATACACACTATGGAAAGGCAAAAAATAAAGGAAAGAGAAATAATGGTTCAAAATCTCAAGCAAGCAAAGCCATGCTTGAGCTCAATCCTGTTACACATGAAATTTTCCTTGATGATACAAGTGGTGAGATTAAAATTTGTGCATGTTATCCTTCTTCTCGAAGAACTGAAGGCATGGAAGGTTCTCGTAGATTAACCAAGACAACCATAGCTTCAACGAAAACACATTTTGTCAATTGTGAATGTATCTTTTCAAGGCAAAAGAAGACAGTGCGGAAAGATTCTGATGAAGACTCTCAAACATTAATATGTCAACAGAATCCATGTCTTGACGCTATTGAAGAACAAAATATCTCTGAGCATTCAGGTAAGGATCAACAGTTCTTTGATCTTTTATGGTGAATTTGCATGCTGCGTAATGCTAAAAGCAATTATATGTTTATTGTCGTTTTTTTTTTTAGCAAAATTGTATTTAAAAAGAATGTAGATTTTTAAACTATAAGTTAAAATTATAAAACATAAACATGAAAATAAAGAAAATATTTTATTAAAATGAATTATATGTTTTCCTTTGGCAAAACCGGGTCAAATATAAAACTGAGCCCACCCAAAAACCGGTTCAAAAACCGGGTTGAAATATAAATGAGATATGGGACTGAATCTGAACCACAATGGAAACATTTTTGTTGGTAAAACCACGTTATTGGTTTAATCATACTTTTAGAAAGAAAAAAGAGGCTATTTTCTTAGTTTAAGCTTGTACTTTTGTAGACAGTGGGAGTGTGGAGCTTTATTTAAAGATAAGAATAAATACTTGTAAGAGTAATTATAATTTTATTTTTGTATTTTTAATTTTATACTAGTTAGTGTTTCATCACATTATTAATTTCATTTTTATTTTCCACCTCTCTCATACATCTCAGAGAGTGAGGAAAATATTTCAATTAAGAAATCTCATCATGTACAATTTTTGCAGTCATTAAACTTCAGAGACAAGATTCATCTTGGCGTATTATAAAAAGAATATGTGAATCTAGCTATGTCACTAGTGATAGCACGAGGCCACATATTGAATGTATCTTGAAAGTCAATAACACACAAGATACATTTGCATGCTTTGAGAAATGTAGAGAAATGGTAAAGAAGAATGTTGAAAGCCAACAAAATGCACACCCACGATGCTTGGTTGATGGAAATGAACTATTAATGTTCCATGGCACAACCATTGCATGCTCCCTAGGTATAAATGGTTGTTCTAACCTTTGCACTTTAGACCAATGTGGTATATGTCAAATTTTAAGGCATGGTTTCTCCTCCAACCAAGATTTTCATGGCACAACTGGGGTTTTCACCACTTCTACGTGTGCAAAAGCCATTAATTTTGTTTGCTCTTCCAATGGACCATTTACGAGGATGTGTGTTCTAGTGTGCAGAGTCGTAGCTGGAAGAATCAATATTTCTCAACAAGATATACAAGAAATGAATCATTCAGGGTATGATTCTTTGGTTAAGAAGATTAGTGATCAATTAGATATTGAAGAACTCAATGTTTTAAATCCTGCTGCAATCCTCCCTTGCTTTGTGGTAATCTACAAAATTTCTGAAAGTTAACAAAGTTCAACAAAAGCTTGGGATGAAAAGGTTTAGATAATAGATTTCTCATATGGAATCCTTTTGAATTTTTGTAAGAGTCTTAATTAATTACCTTTTTTCTTTGAGCTATGTAGAAGGATAAAAAGTATACCAATACTCGAAAGATCATAACATATTAGAGTGGTTCTTAATCCCATAGTCAAATGACGTCCCTACTAGGTGTTGAGCCTCTTCCTTAGAGCAACTCCAACGCTGTGCTCTTACATATATTGCATAAATGACTTTAAGGTTTCTTAGTTTACCACAATGGATTTGAAACTTTTAAAACAATTTTCCTCCAATGGTGGGTTGCTTACAAAAAGTTGATTAATGAGACCCCTTCAACTACTATTGTTTTTGAATTCCAAAAGTATTACGTATTATTTTAATCATATGAACAATATAGTATATTTGCTTGTAGAACCACACTTTTCTTAAGTTAAGCAAGAAACACACTGCCAAGTAGACCAATTCCAATGACAATTTTTTTTAAGCAATGGTTACACAACTTAAGCAATGAGCTTAGAAACGTGCATTGGAGTTGCTCTTAGGGAGTTTACAAATGGGTTTCATATTGAGCAAACATGTGGATTATCACCCACTGATATGCCTAGGAATTTGAGTATAGTATCAAGTATCAATCAATCTTTTGTTTAATGGATTATCTGCTCATGAATTGGTGAGTGCGTTATAAGACAAAGCTAGTTATAGTCATTGAAGAAGAGGCCTCAGAGGATTTATGGAGAACACAACGTGAAAGAAGAAATGAAGACAAGAATTATAAAAATAATAGGGATGCATTTGCAAATTTATGAATTCTAATATAATAAAAGTAATTTTAAAAACCAATTACCTACCACATCTACATGACCCATCGTACCTTCAAAATTCAAGAGTGTATGGGAGTATTCACCTAAATTAAATCCAAATTTAAAACCCAAAAACACCTCTCAATCTCTCATTAACAAAATGTGGGTTCGATCCTTTAATCGTTTTCGATCCTTTAATCGTTTGGTCCTGAGTTCGATCTTTGACTAATACGTATGAAAAAATATTTGTTAGGAGAGGTAAACTCCTTAAATGGATCTCCGATACTTCGAAGGATTAGTCTCCACGTTCGCCGTGGATGATACATTGGTTTACCAAAAAAATGGGTTTGATGAGATAGATGATTTGAGTCTTTTCCAGCTTAATCAATGTCCTGAGTTTGAATTCAACATAGGTAATGCAGCCGCGTTAAATCTTTTGATTGAGAGAATTTTACTCCAATTGTGGTCCTACCGACTCGAGTGATTAGCCTCACGCGCGGAGAATACAGGTTTAAAAAAAAAAGAGGCTTGCGTAAAAAAAACAGCAACATGCTGAAGTCGCAAGGAGTGAAGGAAAAGAGCCGAAAAAGGTTAACGGAAAGAGCCGGAAAACACACCACAGGTTTTCTTAGGGCATCAAGCGCCGCTGTTTCTTGACTCGAAGAGTAGCGGCGCAAGCGGCTGCTCCGACGCGATAGCGCCGCTATCGTCAACTATATCAATAACTAATCTTCTATAACAGTACAGTTTAGGGTGGAAAAGTTTCAGGTGGGGAGAGAGAGAGAGGAAGTGAGGGGAAAGTGAATGAGTCATAAACTGCATATTTCAAAGTTTATTTTTCTTATTGTTTTCTTAGTGCATAAGAATATAACTTGATGTAATTTAATATTTATGGTTGCAGCGTTACTAAAATGCCTCGAAAGCCAAGAAGACATGGCCAAAAACTCAATTGGCCTGTTACATTTTCCCCTTTTGCTCGTGCTCTTGCTCATATGTCCTCTGGTTCTATGTCAAAGCGTCATTCCTTATCTATTGAGAATCCCAACCCTAATTATGCTAGTAAGACACTTTTTTGTCCTTTTATTTTTTTCAACTTTGAATCCATGTTTTCAATTGAGTTGGTATTTTATACTTTCTTGACTCACTTCCTAGGTAATGGAATCATCAAGCACAATTTGGAAGAGAAATCAGAAGAGTCTGAGTCATGTGATGAGGAGTTTGATGTAAGATCTTTTCTCATGCTATGATTTCCATTATCATTATCATTATCACTTGTGTTATCATACTGTGAAATTTTTATAATTCAAGATTGTTTCATTGAACAAGTGAAATTGGCTGATATAATTATAATGTGTCTATTTTTTAAGGGAGTTGTCCAAGCAGATTTTGCCTTTTTTGATCCAAAACCTAATGACTTCCATGGAGTCAAGACTTTGTTGCAAACTTACCTGGATGATCAAGAATGGGATTTAAGTGGCTTTGTAGACTTGATTTTGGGACAGACCACTGTAGGAACTGTTGTGAAGATAGAGGATGATGAGGATGAAGGACTTTTTCGCTCTTGTTACCGTTCTTAATTTATGGAGGTATAGGGTAAGTCACATTCTATTGCATATGATGTTTTGCCTGATCTGTTTGCCTATTTTTCTTTGGTTTTTCCTGTAAGTTTGGAGCCAAATACTTTTATTTGAGAATCTTCCATTATCTAAAAGCTAGCCTGAATTGAACCTAATGATTTTCCTAGGAGCAAAGATGTATTTCGACACTCAAGGACTTTCTCCTCCTTAAAGCAAGCCAAGAGAAGGGCATTGCTGATCAGTTGAAACTACTTTTGGAGAAACAAGCACATAGCGTGGGTCTCCTGGTATCACAGCGTGTAGTGAACCTTCCTCCCCAGCTTTTGCCACATCTTTATAATGCTCTTTTTGATGAAGTGTCATGGGCTACAGAAGATGAGGTTAGATTTTGATGGTGTGAAATGGGTGAAGGTGTTTTATATGTTTTTCTGTTTTACTGCTGGAGACTATTTTCTCTTAGAACTTATATTGTCATGTTGCACACTTAACAGCCAACGGAGGAGCTGCGGAATTCCTTCCAGTTTAAGCATTATATAATATTTAGCAAAGTTTACAAGGTATCTATGCTTCTGCAGTATCTCATTTCTATTTATTGTCGTGTTATTGATATTTCTAGCTTTTATGGTTAGGATCATTTTCTTCTTATTCACTTTCGATGTTTTGTGATGTTTTACTACTTTTTTGGTTGTAAATATGTAGCACAATAATGCAGAACAGAAAAGAAAATTGAGCAATGAGTGTGATGAGGCGATAATATATGTTAAGCCTGAGGATGAAATTTTTCACAAGGTATTGATTGATATTTTGGTCCCATGATCCCATTATTTTTAAATACCATCTAAATTGCTGATTATTGTCCAAAATAATTTCCAGTTAAGCTCATGGTCCTTCTGTTTTCCTTTGCGCACTCAGCAGCCTGCACCTCACGAGGCAAGTTATACGATTCTTAAATCTCATTATCATTATTTTTTATTAGCCTGCTAAAAGTTACTCTTTTTTTGGTCATTTTCCAAAAGTAACTTGAAATAGAAAATGCTACCTCTGTTGGTTGGAGAACTAAGCACTACATTTTTTGCTTTTTAATTTTGGCAATTAAAAATGGAATGCAATGCCCAAATTTTTTGTGAGAAGTTTATTCTCTTACTGATAGATGTAGCTGAAGATTGTTTGTTGAGTGGTTGACAGTTTTACTTTGGTTGTTGTGAGGATCTTAGACAAGGTTGTTAACTAGGGAAGGCTTTAGGATTATTAGACATCATCTACAATATGATTGCCTTGATTTAACAGCCAAAGCATCAAGAAATTTTGTATTGAACTGAATTTTATTTGATTCGTTCATTTTTCTCTACTGCCACAGAATTACATCAGGGTTGACTACAAGCTTTAAACTTAAATTTGCTTGCTTGCACTTTTAATGAATAAGAAAGGTTCTACATTGCATTAATAATTAGATAGGAATTAAAATATAAAACTATTACTATGGAAAGCAATTTTATTTTATTTATACATTTTAGATGTAATAGAAATTTCTTTCAATTATAGTTTCTTGCTGAAATTTGAATTTGATGAAATTGATGATTCTGATTTATATTGTTTCTGCCTGTTACAGCTGAGGAATTACAGGTCAGCGGGATTAGTCATGGCTGTTGAGGCAGACAGAATTCCAACATTTCGTCAAGAGTTAGTTTCTTTAATAGATAATAAAGACTGAAGGTAGCTTGAAAGTAAGGTTCCTAAACAATTCATTAAATGACAGAATTTCAATACTTCTCCGAAGCTTTCCGTGTATTTTAACTTCAGCTAATTATTTTTTTCCAGGTGTTTGAGATGCCAAATTTTGTGTTAGTTTGTACTTGCAAAATAGATTATGGGTATTTTTTTGTTCATTATACAGCAGAATCTCAGGTCGTTGGGAAAGATTGAACATGGAACATCGTTCACTTACAGTGAGTGAGCTTTGAGTTAAACTATTCTTGTACTAGCGAAAAGAACAGTTAAATACTAGCAAGTTCAACTGGTTTTTTTTTATGATACTGGTGAGTTTGCATTATATCACATTGGGTGATGAATGAAATGGTAGATAATAGAATTATAAAAAGGAAAATAAATACAAGATGCATTAGAATTGTTCGGTGTCTACCAGCTAGGGCCCAATCCAGAATGATAAGGTGGTTTGGGAATGAAGTGAGAAATTAAGTGATGAAGTGATGTGATGCAAGTTCGAATCACTATTAACTATTCATGCTTATAAAAAAAAAGGCAAAATTACACCACAAGACCTTAAGTTATTTATTTGTAACAAGTTTGACATTTAAGTTGTTTTTGTAACAAATAGACTCTTTAAGTTACCTAACGTTGATACCGTTGGTCCTTTTAGTAAAATTTCATATCGCCGATTCCATCAAAATATGATTGGTTGCATCAAAATACATAAGCTAGAGTAATCACAATATATAAAGTAGCATTACATCAAAATATATAAGCTAGGAAAATCACTAAAATGGCCTATTTGTTACAAAAAAAACTTAAAGGTCCAATTTGTTACAAATAAATAATTTAAAGGTCCTCTGGTTTTGGACAAAAAAAAGGTCATCTGGTGTAATTTTGCCTAAAAAAACTATTAACTATTCATTTATTCACTATTCACTATTCATTTCATCAAAACAACCATATTGGAAATTCTAAAACAATCATTGTTAGAAAATCAACACATCAGCGATTGGGAGGCATTAAGAAAAATTTGCCACCTTTAGGATTTTCTAAGGTGGGTGTTTTAGGATTTTCTAACTATTTATTTAATTAAAACAACAACTTTAGAAAATCCTAAAACACCTATTGTTAGAAAATCAACAACACATCGGTGATTGGGAGGCATTAAGTGACAGATAGAGGAAGGAGAGAGGGAAAACGGTTGAGGGAGAGTGAGGAATGGCGAGACACAGAGAGAAAAAAGAGAGAAGTTACATCCATAGGGGGAGATAGAGGAGAGAAACAAGGTTTTTAGGGTTTAGGTTGAATGGCATGGTTGTTGGAGTAGTAAGGGAGGACGTGTAGATTTGGAGATCCTCCAACGAATCCACGGACAGACACTATTTTTGTCGGAGAGGAGCAAAGGTGGTGACAACACATGTAGAAGATTGTGGAGAGAGAGGGAAAACGGCTGATGGAGATTTTGAGCATGAGAGAGATTTTTCAGAGCAAGAAATATGAATGAGAGATAGTAAACACATGATAAGTGAGAGTAGCTAAACATTTTTTGAGCATGTAAGAGAGAGGTGAAAATTCTGAACATTGTGCATGATAATAGTGAGGTGGGTTTGCACACGAGAAGTATAGTCACATAGATGGAGTATAACATATATACTCTCTTCGGCAATGTCAATCCGTCAGCGTATAACAAATAACTTCTTCATAAGTGTTTGATGTAATTAGCTTATGGCGCTGTTTGACAAAAAGTAGCAGATAGCGGATAAACTAGTGGATAGCAGATAAGATAGCTTATAGCAGATGAGGTAACAAATTGAATTAAAAGTATTTGGTAAAACTAGCGTATGAAGTAGCTTATAAATATAAAATTACGTAATTAGAAATAGGAAATTAATGCTTAAAAAGAGAAATTCATTTAATGGTGGATAAATGAGTAATTTAATTAAAGTAGTAAGGGTAAAAGTTAGAGAAAAAATGAAACGTTATAAGCTCAAACGCTACTACAAGTAGCGTTTCAAAAAATATTATAAGCTATTGGAAAAACGCTAAAAGCTGGTATTGCCAAACACCTACAACTAGCGTATCCGCTATAAGCTAGCGGATCGGCTTTGCCAAACAGAGCCTATAACATTTTTTAAATGCTACTTGAAGTAGCGTTTATAACGTTTTATTTTTTCTCTTTTCTTTACCTGTGTTACTTAAATTGATTTCCTCATTTATCCTCTGCTAAATGAGCATTCTCTCTCATCTTTAAACATTAATTACAAATCTTCATTTATGTCATTTTATATTTATAAATTAGTTCAACTGTTAATTTTACCAAACACTTAAAATTAATCAACTAATTTATCCACTACCCATTCATTTGTTATAAGCTAACTTATCTCTCATTCATTAACGTATCCACTATTCATTATTTTTTTAACAAACACAGCCATAATGGAATTAAGTCGTGTACCATGGTCACAACTTAAGGAAGACATTCCCTTAACCCCCTTAAGCATAACGTTCATCCAACAGAATTGGCGCCCTTCATGGCCTACACAATTAGAGCCGTCCCTCCAACTTAAGGAACTTATTTTCTTAACTTGTTTTGTAAAAATAATTTTGCAAAGGAGAAAATTTAAGTGTTGTAAATAATGTGAATAATCATCCCACATGTTGTGTTGTGATTGTAAAACACTACCAATACCAATCACATTAATGGAGCTACACCAACGTTTTATCCTTTTAATTATATTTCTTATTTTAAACTTTTTAAAAATAATAATTTTTAAGAACTAAAAAAACAAAAACATTAAAAGCCCATTTGTTACAGTTTTTTTTACGAGAAAATCATTTTGTTACCAAAAAAATAATTTTTATGATCTCAATTGTGTTTATTTAAGATTTTCTGAAAAATCATTTTCTTAAAAAAATCCTTTTTATCCTTAAAATGAGAATATATTTTGACTAACTTCTCATAAAAATAAATTTTTTTAAAATGATTTTTTTTTAAAATCAATGATTTTCTGTATGTTACACAAACACAAAACAACTTCTCATTTTCTTAAAAGTTTCTAAAAACTAACCTCCAAACTATTTTAATAATAAAATCACTTATTTTTAATCCGTAATTAACGAACCCTAAGTAACCTTAATGGGTTGATCTAGTGGAGCACACAAAATTTGTATCCGAAAGGTACCGACTTCAAATCCCCACTAATCCACTTAGGTTGCGATAAATTTAATTACATTAGTTAGTGCTTAGGGTCCGAAGATCTTTCATGCCTTGGATTGGGGACGCCCTCAATTTTCTTCTTAAAAAAAGGGCCCTAAATCATTTTTGGCTTTTGCAAATACCTAAATGGGTGGCATACGTGATTATTGTGTAATTCTCTCCACCCCCTTGTAGTACTGAGAGTGAAAGAGTGTGTGGCTTTTGAGTTGAGTACTACCGACCTCTCTATAATTTTGTTTTGTTGGGAAGAAAGTTGATACATTCCTATGGATCTTCATCCGAATTCTGTGATGGAGAAACACAAACTCGACAAGGTAACCCTTCCCTCACTCATTCCTTCTTTTTTCCGTTTCCGTTTCGAATTTCGTAACACCTTCTGGGTTTCTCTTATTATGGCTAAAGTTTCTTGCTTTTTAGGTTTATTTTATCTCTTCTCCTTCATACCCTTTTCGATCGTGACCTTCATCTTCGGTTGTTGCAATTTCATTAACTTGTGCGCGTTTTTTATTTATTTTTAGAAACAATTGGGTTGTTTTCTTTTTGGCCCTTTTTCTGTAAAAAAAAGGTTTTTTCCTTGTTTATTGGTTTGATTGTTATGGTTTTGCTTTTCACGTTTTCGTATATATTTTATTGTTTTCTGTCTGGTTTGAAGCAGATATTAGAAATGTTGCCATGGATAATTGTAGAGCGGTATTTGCTAATCAATGTCATAAATATTACATTTACTTTTTTGAAGACCTAAATATGAGATGACCTTTGGAAATAGCCAGATAAAGACTTTGACTTTGAAAATGTGTTTGTTAAAAGTTAACAAGTTCTTGTGAATCTGTTTTTGGGGATATGAAGATATTTATATTATACCATTTTTGCTATCAAAAACATGGAACTGGATACTCGACATTTGATCATGCACTGAATTAGTATTTGCCTATTTGGTAAAGATTAAATTCAAGGATTAGGGTTCATCACCCCTTCCCCGTTTTTAAGTTAGTATGAGTTGACAATTGTAGCCTGTTACAGATGATAGTATCGTTAGGGCCGATACTGAAAGGATTGAACTCAGGTCACTTAGATCAAAGGAAAGAAATTAAACACTACACCAACTTCAGCAATCTTTTCAGCTATAACAAGCATATTTTAATAAATATCACTTGTAATCTAATTATCCAAGTTTGAAAAAGTATAAATGTTTTTTATGGTGATAGAAATTATAAATGTTGTTCATAAAAAATTATTTTTAACTTGAGTACCGAAATATTTTTAATTTATTTTTGCAAGACGCATACTTTTTTGTTATATCCTCTCATTTATAAAATGAAAAGGCCTCACTTAAAAGTTTGCTTTAGGCCTACAAATGTGTTGGGCCGGCCCATCATAGTTTCCTAAGTCCCCAAACTTCAAATGTTGTAACTATAGCCTCTAAAGTGCCACAATGTGGCTGGTATGTAAATATGTTCATTGCATTCTTGATGCAGCATGACTCTAGCTTAGGAGTAATCCGTGTTCTTAAATTGTGAGCTTAGTTTGAAAGAGACAAATCTCGTGGAAAAGGAACATGTTGCTGGACTATTAACTAATCATCACTTGCTGCAGAAGTCACATTCTGTGACAAACAATCCTGCATTTAATGCTATTAAATAGAGAATAACTTCTAGGAGAAAAAAGGGGTGCAATACAATGAAAAAGTTGAAATAGGTGGCCGTGGGAGTATAGAAGTAGAACTATTAAATTATCACGATTTTTACGTGGTCGTGGGTGATGAACCCATATGCTTAACATGACCTTAAGCTTTACGTGGATACATGTTTTATTTGGTTTTCTTCTTTTGCCAGGGTGCTTCGATCAGTGTTAATGGAAGTTCTATGAGTGTGGGGGAATCATCTGGTAGTGTTGATCTCTGCAAAAGTTCGACCTCAGTATCTCTGAATTCAAATCATCCAAATGGTTCAGGTTCTGATATTTCATGTCAGGACAATGATGAGAATATCATGGATGATGAGGATATCATTGATGATGATGATGATGATGCACTTGAAGAAGCTGATTATGACTCTGATTTTTATTATGATGATGACATCTATGAAGATAACTATTCAAGTATGCAGGTTCAATTTGACAATGTGGATTTGCCTCCTGGGGTAGAAGCATCGCTGCCTTGGTTGAAGGATATTGCTTCTAGCGAATGCATGGCTGTTGCCCGTGTCCCTACAGAATCTAGTTCTAAGGGAAAAGTAGACGGATCCAAAGATGAAGTAATGGAAAAGTTTTGTCAATTTAAGCAATTTGGATCTGTTGATTCTTTTCCTGATCATTACTATGATAAGCAAGGTTTTGAACAGGTGATATGTATATTGAGAACTTTCTGAGTTGCATATGTACCACAAATATTTATTTCAAGCATTTGATTAAACAGAATCTTGATCCTATTTGATGTTACATACAGCGACCAAAGAATTGGGCCAAAAAAATCCAAGAGGAATGGAAAATTTTGGAGGAAAATTTGCCGGGTAAAATATATTTTTCTCTCCCCTCCTCTCCCTCCCCCAAATAAAGGTTATTGTGTGTTGCTGTCATGGATTTTCCCCTTATGTATTTTTGGCATCGCTTCCTTTGTTGCCTTTTATTTTTGGTTTGACTAATGAAAATTTGTTCCATCTTCAAAATCTTCTTTGGGGGAATGGTAAATCACCATTTAACATCTTACCATCCAATCCTTTACCATTGTCTGTGGTCAAACATGAAATTCAACCCTAATGATAATTTGGTTTCATTTTCAATCAGCTTTGTTGGTATATGTGTCTCACAAATTTATTTCTTATTTACAGAAAAAATCTTTGTCAGAGTTTGTGAAACTAGGATGGAGCTTCTGAGAGCTGTCATCATTGGACCTCAAGGCACCCCATACCATGATGGTCTTTTCTTTTTTGATTGCATCTTTCCTCCTACCTACCCTGCTGTTCCACCGGTATGTATCATTTATGGTTCATGTGTGTGTTTTCAGTTGCGCCTTTTAGCGTGTATAATATAAACTTGAGTTCCTTTATGCAGCGAGTTCACTACCACTCAGGTGGCCTAAGGCTAAATCCAAATTTATATCACTGTGGAAAAGTCTGCCTCAGTCTTTTGGGTACTTGGCATGGTAAGAATAGCGAAAACTGGATTCGGAAAATTCAACCATGCTGCAAGTCTTGGTTTCTATACAAGCTCTGATTCTGAATGAGAATCCCTTTTTCAATGAACCTGGATACAAATCATCATATACTGGCGCAGAAGGGCAAAAAAGATCTAAGGAGTATAATGATAATACTTTTATTTTATCCTTAAAGACAATGATGTATACTCTCGTAAAACCCCAAAAGGTTCGACCCTGAAATAATATCTAATTCTGCATTCTCTGCATATAGTTTGTTTGAACAGTTTAATATTTTTTTTTATGTATTTGTATTTCCTGACCGAATTTCATACTTAGATAGCAGATGGCTTTGCCACTTTGCCCTTTTTACTCTCTTGGTTTGGCTCAATAAATTGGACTGGTAGAGTTTATCTATCTGTTTAAAGATTTAGATGTGTTTTCATATACAGTATGATATATGTTATCACTTATCAATTACTAAACGGGCTAGATAGAGTTATATATATATATATATATATATATATATATATATATATATATGGATGCAGTAGGAGCCTGGAAAATGTCTTAACTTTAATATTTATCCTATTTCTCTTACATTTCCTTCATCTGCAGCACTTTGAGGACTTTGTTGCGGGACATTTCCGCATAACTGCCTATGACATACTGACAGCATGTAAATCATATGCTGAGGGGGCTCCAGTTGGATCGGATTTACGAAACTAGCTCAAAGCAGTACCAGCGGTAGTGGTAGCAGCGGTAGTGGTAGCAGCAGCAGCAGCAGCAGTATTTCTACTAACCAGCAAAAAGAATTCCAGTCAGCTGTGAGTAGGATGATGAATACTCTTATTGCATTTTTCACCAAAAATGGATCCACAGACTGTGAGGAGTTTCGAGCTCCCGAGACTTACAATTTAACTGCTGTGGCTACTGCTAACTTAGAAATTTACAAGATAGAATCTTCAGGCACAACATTAACCCAGGTCTGAAGTTCCTAGTTTGGTTATGTTTTGAATGATATATGTAGTAATGGGTATCTTTTTGTGGTGATTTTGATGTCCCACACCAAGATGGTTCTGTTCTGTCTTAGGTATATCATTTTATGCTGTATAGAGCTTTTCTAGAATAATTTTTGTTGGACATGACAGAAACCTTCCTATGTATAGAACTTGCTAGTATGCATTTTTAATAGATTTAATAATTAATAATAGTTACTACTTCTACACTTCCCACATGGTGATATATATTTGATATCATCGTGTTAGTAGTTTTGTCCATAAATTTTGGTTGAAGAAACAAAATTCTGTAGAAAATAAATGTCACAGCTTACATGGACAAGGACAAGAACAAGGCTTGGTTTTAAAAAAACAATGTGGTGTTAATTGCTTTTCGAAATGTGTTGATATCAATATGTAATGAAACAATGGATCTTTTTTATTTGTTATTGGTTTTCATATCTTATTTGTTTTAGAAGAATCTTTAATCTCTAAACATCATAACATGTATTTTTAATTAAAGAAATTCATTCGTTATTTTAAATTAAACTTTCTATGATGCAGTTGGAAGTTTTTCACAAATTATGCTTTTTCTAATAAAGTTGTTGTAGTCTAGTGATAAGTATTTTCGCATGTCACTCGGTTGACCTTAGGCGAATTTGTTTATTTTGTTTATTTGTCATTTAAATGCAATGTGATAAAAAATATAAACAATTAACACACAAATATCATAAGCTTTTGCTAGACAGACTAAGGGTCCGTTTGGATCAGTTTATTTGGGCTTATCTACTGCTATAAGTACTTATGAAACTATTTGGGAGAGCTTATGAAAATAGCTTATAATTTGTTCATAAAATTTTTTTTCACCAATTTCCATAAGTTCATTGAGATAGCTTATGAAAATAACTTACAGAAAAATAGTTTTAACATTATCTTAATTTTTATTATATAAACAGTTTATGTATAAACACTTATACGATAAGCACTTATACCATAAGCTATCAATTAATTTATTTTTTCTGACACCCTTTAAAACTGTTTATTGTGGTTACCTTGAGGTATTATAAAATGTCATAGACATTCCTTTTACTTTTTAAATGAACGCACACCTTATTTGCTGTAAAAGTTTAACCCACCTCCCTTAAGTTTCATTTAAAAACACGAATACTTCCTCTCTGCCTCCTCTATTTTTACTCGATAAGTATGTGTAATTTAGATGAGGTCAATGTCTTATATAAAATAGAGGAGAGTGTATGTATTATTCTACCAAAATTGAGAGATGAATATAATTTTTCCTTATTTTAATAAAGAGCAGGACTAACCCAGGACTAACCAGAGAACTTTAACCATTTAAGCTTTCTTTTGGTAACAAAAATTTAAAGCATTTTCTTACGGGTAATGAAAAACAGATGTGTTCACATCTTATATCTTTTATCACATACATTTAGAAGATTTTTATATTTGCAACAGCTTTTAATTGTTAAATATTATATTCTTACTGCTTGTGAACAAGTTGATTTGGTTCGAATTTTATAAAAATATTACGAATATTCAACCCAAACCAAACTTGAAAAATTGATTGATATGGGCATGGGATTTGATCAAAACACGACCCAAGTAGACATCTAATTCTTAGACAGGGATAAGGAATTAAAGCTAGTCTGCTAAAACTGGTTGTTCTTAATTCTGGATGATCTGATTAACGATGCAATGCACAGTTGCAGACCATCTCCTCAAAATACCATGTCAACGATTATAAGTCCCAATAACTGTTATTATATTACAAAAAATGCATATCGGTCCTAAACAAAGCAAATAAATGTTTAAATAAGATTCACACAGTGCATCATCATAGGCATAAGCGTCACATTTTTGTGGGCGGCTTTAAGAAATTCCAAGTCAGTCCATATCAAACTGCTACTAATTACTCTCTTATCCTCTATACCAAACAACTGGCAGCCTCCAGTGAGAATGAATGATTTTGCTTCTTATCAAACATAGCTGACATTTTCATAGTAAACACACTTTTAGATACAAAAAGAAGGTCAAAGTCATACAATAAGTTCAATAGCAATAGAAAATAACAGATTATAGAGGAAATAAGACAGCATTTCCATGCGGGTCTGGTATGGTTTTGAAAAACAATGCAGTCATGAATTGAAGACGCTCACACTAGCAAAGGCTTTTTAAGCGTTTGCATGTTGAATGCAACTTTATCAACAAGCTGATGGAGTATTGTTTATATAAAGAATCTACTGTTCTACATTTATTTGAATATTCAGAATTGGAAACAGGAGCTAAATTGGATCCTAAGATGTACAGGGCTCTCATATTGGTGTGTTGCTGAAAGGATTTACATTAACTAAATTGGATTCCAAGAATATTGCTAGGCTTAATTTGGTTTGGATCTCTAATTTACAATGACAAGGTGAAGGATTTACATCATTCTAGCTTTTGACTAATCATCGGATCATTGTAGAAGTTTGAAAACAAGTCAAATATAGATCATTGACTTTTTCTAAATTTTATATAGATATACCAGATAGATTAGACACAAATGTCGATGGGCATTAGTGCAAAAAATATTATTTGTTAAGATAAAGAGTTTTAGTTTTTATAGAATTTGCTAATGAATCTATTGCTGGAGTAATCTCAGTTTGAGCTGTTTGCTACATGCATGTTAAATATCTCTCGGCAGTATAACGTATTCCCAATAATGAAATAATACTAACAATTTGTCAGAACTAGCAGACTTCATAACTACACATTAAAGTTTGTCAAAAAAAAAACTACGCATGAAACTGTTGTCCGGTAAACTAGCATGAATGTTAAGAAATGACTAGGTACCATTTATATCACTAATTAAAAAGTGAACATGAGGGCAAAGTTGAACTACCTCTTGAAGAACCGGGTGATGAACCGCAGTACAAAGCCCATTAGTACAAACACCAAAATATCTGTAATAGTTTAGGAACTCCAACAAGCAGTACGACAACAGACATGATAGCATATGAATGCAAGAAATTGCTCAACTTTTTGTCTTTAACATGATTTATGTTGTTTTTACAACCAAAAGACTACTAAACCACTATTGTTAAGAGTCTCCAGACTACCTTAAAAGTACATAACACAAGTCTCCAACAATTGGGAATCTCAGTTTCACAGAAATCCCCACGTAAACATCTCTATAAATGATCAAAATTAAGCACTTAAGGAGAATTTCAAAGGAAAAGACATCTTAAGGAGTCAAAATACATATAGAAGAGAGTGCAATAAAGGATACTGAAAGTACATCGCTCCCACCAATCCAACATGAAAAGCCCAAAGGTCACATTGTAAAGGTGGATCTTGCGCTGAACCCAATTCATATTTTCCATAACTGCAAAAATATTTTTGTTGGGGTCATAACCATAATGATATAAAGCTCCACAAAATGCATCCTCAGCAGCACATTATAGTACCTTTGAATTTGTTTTCATCAGACAACATAAACACATAAGCATTCACTATTCACATCAATGTCTTCGTGTGCATTCTCATTTCATATTATATTATCTCTCATACATACTACCTTTGCTCGTTTTTATAACAACGTAGTTTTTAGCACGTTGAATAACTGATGTATCTGGTCTATCTACTGTCAAAAAAAGATGTATCTGATCTGATCAGTTATTCAATGTACTAAAAACTGCACTGTCTCATATAAAGTGCAGTTTGGATGGAGGGTTTTGGAGGGGAGGACTTACTTTTCAGTTCTAAATTGAGGAAGGTGTAAAATATTTCTAAACAAAAGATGAGGTGTGATTAACAATGTTGTATTATTATCTATAATGTAGCATTTGTGAAGAAAAGTAAATTTTCCTTGCAAGATGGGGGATTACTCCTCCTCCTCCCCTCCAAAACTCGCAAACATAGCATAAGATAATTGATTTTTATGTATAGTCTCAAGTAGTTTCCTAATGATAAATACAAAATAAAGTATTTTATAGTACTACACGTATAAATCTTCAGAAATAAAAGGTTACTCAAAATTATAGACATATTCATGTTTACTGAAAAAGGAAAATCATATTCTAGATGTATGAGTTACCATCAATGATCAATCAAATGATGTTGGCTTATTGATTAGTGAAGGTAAGAAAAAAAGAGTGTGGGGCAGGGCCCAAAGTCCCTATGGAGAATGAAAAACCTTAAAATTAAGACTGTGTTTGAAGGGATACCAGAAGGAGTGCACCAAAATGTGTGTGCGAAGGAGTCCCGAGTTCAATCACTAAATTTCCCCACCCCACTAACAATTGCCTATCTAAGAAAAAAAAGGCCGTGTTTGAGGGTTTATTACTAATTCTTTAGTAGTAATTTGAAGAAAAATATTCTTCAAAACCCTCAAAAGGGATGATCCTATGCTGACTAGAATTGTAGGAAAGTTAGCTATACAATTCCAAAGGGGAAATTTGGGGATCTGATTATTTATTATCTTTTCACATAGCATAATCTCTACCATACCAGAATTTCTTAATTCAAATTAAATACATGGATCCATCCAATGAGATACGACGATTATAAAAAGAAAATGAAGCATGCGAAGAATAATCAAGAATTCATTCTAGAACAAACAATTAGAAGGTAGAGGGAAAAGGGGGAAAAATCTAAAGGAACAAACTTACATGGTGATGAGATCGAGAAACGGTGTCTGCAACTTCAATAATTGAAAAGCAAGAACGGCAACGGAGATGACGACAGTAGACAGCAAAGGGATGAGGACTGAACAGGCGATCTAAGTCTTTGTCAGATAGAAAGGCTATTTTTGTAATGCTCCTATTAATCTCTCTCTTTCAAATTGGTTTAAGATTTATACATAAATAAAAAGTATTAGAAAAATTACATTTACCTCTCCTAATTCTTATAAAATAACACATACACCCCTCTACTTTGCAAAAATATTGGCCTCCTCTAGAATATACACACCTCTTCTCTATTAAGTAACAATACAGGGGCCTATCAAAAAAAGAGGAGAAGAGAGGAAGGTGTTTGTATTTTTAATAAAACTTAAGGAGGTGACAAAACTTTTTCAACAAATAAGGAATGCACGTGTTCGTTTAAAAATAGAGAAGATATCTATGTCATTTAATCATCCCTTAGGGCATGTTCTCTGTAATTTCTCATAAACATTACGACAAACAATAAAGCTGGTTAAATAAGATAGTAGTTTTACCAAATTAACCTAATTATCAAAAATGCATGTTTGATAATGTGTTTGGTTAATGAAAAGTTACACTAAAAATCACATGTCTCCAACTACAACTAATGAGGTTAAAATTGGAAAGATTTAATTAATGATATATTGGAATGACAAAACAACAATTTATTTTATTTTTTTACTTTAACTAAAACGACTATTAATTTGAAACGAATGGAGTAAGTTTTTTTTTTTGTGAGCGATGATATTTGGTACGAGGGTTTACAATACGAAACGTAAGAAAACAACGTGATGCTTGAAATATCAAGTAGGCTACGAGTCGTTTACGAGGCCGATGTACATATTCTAGTGTTTATTCTTTTTCTAACAAATATATTTTCTCTTTCTTTGTTTACTGTGTTATTTATGTCATCGAATCAGAGACTTCAAGGTGGGATCCGAACATAGTTATCATTCGGACCAATCCTTGTCGGCCCAAATCGCATCTCTCACATAAATAAGTATATTGCGTATCTTATTAGAAAAAACAATAAGAAGATAAATAAAAAACAAGCCTTTAAAATTCGATGATGGATCTTTAACTGAAATGTTTTAGCGATAATTTTTTTTTTAAAATTTTTTAGGAAATTCTTATTTTTTTTAACATTATAATTGAGATGATAATATTTTTGGTTTATTTGTGATTTTTTTTCAATTTCAAAATGACCGCAATTGGTGTATAAGTCTTGTCATTTTTTTTTAAATATAAATCGGGTATCTGGTGCGCACACAACTGTTGAGACTAATATCTCGAGCTGGATAGGACCACAAGGGTGACAAAACTCTTTCTCAAAAGATTTAACACCACTGAATTTTCAAGGCTGGATTCAAACTCAGGACATTGGTTTATCTCGGATTCTTTTCTACTTACGTATTATGATGGAGTGGAATCTGTTCTCGAATTCTCTTGAAGAAAGAGCGAACAATGCAGTCTTAGGAGGCCCGTTTGGTGTAATGCACATCAAGATGCAATACACACACCACTTGCTCATATATCTCAAATCACCCCTAGTACGAGTTTTTTCTCTGCTAATTCATTTGTCAATTATACAGATTTAAATATTGGAAATTTCATCTAGCAAATCCAAAAAACAACCCGCTCTTTTGCAAAGAGATCAAATTCTCTTGCAAGTGTTGCTAATGTTTTAGAGTGGTTAGTTTCCCTGCTCTAACACTTTGAAATCAAAGTTGGACCCACATTTTATATTCAATGTCTCTCAATCAACAATACACTTACTATCTAATCTCGGCTTCCATGAAATATATCTAAACACGTCCAAAATTCCAAAAAGATTGTCATTTCTAAAGGAAAATGTTCTGGGTTCTAATAGAAATCATCCAATTGATACATTTCAAATCAACTCATCAACTTGCTCACATTCTTACAAAACCAATCACCACTCCAACCTTTTATTCTATGTTGTCTAATTTGAGGATTCAAGATATCTACCTCCAACCTGAGATATTAAGCTCTAATGTTTGCAAGCCTAACTTAGGAAAGTTAGTTTGGAGAGGGAGTATTAAGCCCTATTGTTTTTAAGCTTAACTTAGGGAAGTTGGCTAGAACTAATTCATTTATACTACTAGATTAGTTAGTTAGCAAGTAGTTACTCGTTTGTTTTTGTATATTTAGTAAGCTTGTATTGTAATTCAATCAGTTCAATGAAAGAGATCTTCATCATCCTTTTAATAGAGTTCCATCCAGAACTCACTTCGATTAGCGTGTGTTTGTTAGTGCGTTTGAGATGCAATAAACGTGGGTCAGGATCGACTCTACAACTTGAAGTGGTGAGTGGGACGTGGGTTTGAAGGGTATCTGACGTGATGCCAAACACCCGCTATGTTATTTCATCCATGTCTTACTCTGTCGGCTCGTAGCACCCCACCCTCCCAACACAGTTGTTTTTACTTTTTATAACAATCTAATTCCATTATTGAACTCTTGGCAATGACACCATCGGTCAGCAGCATATACGTTTTCAGATTAATAGATTCTTTCACTGATAAGTGTTAATGCAACTAAACTTGATAGATCTTATTTTTTACAGGAAGTAGCGAACAGGTTCTTCATCTTTTATGTTTTTCTTTGCACCAACCAATGGGTCAATGATCTTCCTCCAAATGGTGTAGTTAATCGTAGCTCCTGTATCGGGCAACAAGAATCCATTGACGTAGAAAAAAGGTGTTCCATACACCCCTCTCAAAGCAGCATACTGCATTTTCAGAGAAATTCAGTTAATCAAACATGATAAAAAAGGTGAGTGAGCTTTATTTTTGTTTTTTCATGTCTTAAATCCAACATTTCAAATCCAATTACATTCTAATAAAAGAAGTTAATGTGAAGACAACTTAAAACATAAAAGATTTTGTCTTACCTTAAAAGAAACCCTGGTCTGAAGATTAGATGTTGTGTCATTGAAGCCATTCTTTATGGAAGTGTAATATGAGCTCCCAACTGCTTTTGCTGCAAACTTCACTATCTTCTCTTCAACAGAAGCCCTGGATAAGTTCCGTGTTGGAGCACCATAGAATTTCTCCTGTTAAATGGTATGCATATTTAGTTAACGAGAAATTTGAATAACTTTTCTCATAGAAAGAAAGGGAAAATGCAAATTTGTACACTGATATTTGGATCATATGCGTGTTAGTCACGTGTTAAAGATGAACTAGTAAACCTTTGGTTGCTAATCAACAACTAATTCCTAGCTGTTTTGCTAAAAATTGGCTATCAAAGGGTTATTTTGCATATTTTTTTAAACATTAAGAAGCGAAATGCACCCCTATGAATATCAGGACTAAACTGCAAAAATGATCCAAATTTCAAGGTGCTAAATTAATTATCTCCCATGGAAAGATTGTATTCTAGATTGAAAAGCAAATGTTCCTTGAGTACAATACAGAAGGTAAAAATTACAAATATATCAAAGTTTTGATTTAGCAAAGAAACATTGCAGCATGTGAGCTCACAGACTAAATTTCCCCAGGAATAAGATGCAGTGCTGAATCACCATATGATTAAAACCTACGATTATACTTTCAACAAAAACAAGCAAACAGAAAAAACAAAGGGGAATGAAAATTCAATAGAAGAAAATAATTTCCATCTTCTTGCTTGGATACAGTAAAAACAGAGGAAGCCATTTTTAATTGTCCAGGAACAATGCAAAATGAACACATAGTAAAAATATTAACATATATTTGTAGCATTGATTGGTGCAGATAAATCATAAATGACAATTTGAAGCTGAGGCCCTTAGAACAGAGTCCACATATCACATATGGCTCAAAAATAGCACACCTGAGAACAACCAACAATGAGTAATTGAAAGAACTAATGAGAAAAAAGCTAAAAAAAGTTCACTATCATGACACTTTGAAAGTCACATGCAAATCTGAAGCACTGTAAAAACATAAACACCTTATTCAAAAAATCCTAATCCAGATCCAACATCCAAATTCACACAAACGAATGCTTCCAATAGAGCAATACAGCAAAATAGAAATTGATTTTGTAAAGGAGAGAAAACACTAACCTGATGCTTGAAGAAGGACTCAAGCAAAGGAAACGTAGCAGATTTATTCAAGTTGTTCACAACATGCAAAGCACGAGACGCAACAAAAGCGTTGTCATGGTAACTGCAATTATCCAAAAATCAAACAAAAACACTTTCAATTTCAAATTCAAATTCAACACACCACATATATACACAAAATAACAATTCGCTGAATTTCAGAAATCACAACGATTAATATAAAAACAATATTAAATAATAAAAAAATTCTGATATGATGAGATGAGAGGACTAACGGTAAAGGGAGAAGGTGAAGAAGGAGGGTAACCCGCGAGGCATAGTGATGAAGAGCTTGCTTGAGAGGGGGCCAGGAATCCCTACTGTCAGGGCACAACGGATCGTAAAAAGCTTCGATCAGAATGGAATCGAAATTGAAAGAGCGATTGCCGTAAACGAAACCATCGGGTCTTGCCGGCGGTATGTAATCACCTACGACGAGTAATTGCAACTGCAACGCAACTACTAATTGCAGTATCAGTATGAGTATTCCGTTTGCCTGCTTACGCAACATCTTTAACTAACTTCTCTCTCTGCAAATCATTAACGCCACTCACTCACTCACTATATAGCCTAATCAAATGAGCGTAGGAATAAAGTACATTGAATCTGGCCGGAATCTTGTACTTCACAAGCAAGAACTATAAGGAAACCTCAACGTATTAATTGCGTGTATAGATGCGGGAGCGTGAAAAGAAAATTCGTTCAAAATAATTTAATTTATATACTCTTTTGCATTCAACTCCTTACTCCTTATTATAATAAAATTTGTATTTTAAATTAATCGAATAACTGATGTATTTAGTCTATATTATAAGTCAGATACATTGATTTTTAAATAAACCTAAAATTAAATTATAAAATTTCCTTATAATAAAGATCAGAGAGAGTAAGCTTTTACAGCCACAACCAATAACAATTTATGAAAGGGTTGACATATAAGGTCATTAATAATTGATTGACTTATTTTTAATAACATGTCAACTTATAATTAATAAATAAAACACTCATTCACCAATTGTGTATATAAATTATTGTTTATATAAAAACCATATCTTAAAGATTTAATTTGTATATACCATTGCAATTTACTTGTGTAAATTTTACGCCATCCGTCAATAAAAACTCACACTATGCATAAATTTTAAAATAATTGATATAAATTATTGTGTATATAAATAAAAAGAAACTATATCTTAAAGATTTAATTTGTATATACAATTGCAATTTACTTGTGTAAATTTTACGTCGTTAATAAAAACTCACATTATGTGCAAATTTTAAAATAATTCATATGAAATAAAAAATGTTATCTGGTCAACATAAGTTGGCGTATTTGGTCTAAAATTTGGATTAGATATATCTACTTGTATTGACTAATTTTTGCTTGTATTTTGTAACGGAGTAGTATGTCATTTCGCGAGCTCATAAAATCTATTTTACTTAAAGCCATATCTCATTCTTAATTTACTTTTTTGAATTAAATATCTACTTGCTTTTCATTTGTATCACACTAGTATGCAACCCGTGCATCCCCGTGCGATGCACGGGAAGCATTTTTCGTATTATATTAAATGTAAAAAATAGAGTCAATAAAACTTAATTTAGTATTGCCTCAAAAAAACTTAATTTAGTAAATAAATAAGTTTAATGTCATACATTTTTTCCATTTTTTCAAATATAACTAATAAAGATAACTATGGCTCTCTATTATTGTTTTGGATTGTATTTTTCTGATGGCAAGGGTTTCAATCTAATCCCTCATTCGCTTTTCTCTGTTTTTCCCCCTTTTCGGACAGTCTGCCTGTTTGTTTAAAAAACAATAATAATTAAGTTCATTTTGTGTGATAAAACTCAATACTAATGTTTGAAACAATTATATATGGCCATGTCGAAAAAAGTTATTTACATTATACAATTAAAAATAGTACTAATTAGTTTATTACATTTTATACTCACTGCAATATTTTTTTGACAGAATGCTTTCTTTCTTTTTTTTCGATAAATAAATATGTATATTAATAGCCTATAGCTCGAGCATCATATGTACCGACTCTACTCACTTTCTATGACGGGTTGTAGAGAGCACACCTCAATCACTTGTTAGAAAATCCTCCCGCAGTCAAAGTGGGGATGGGGATCATATCACATACATGCATGAATACCCCACCTAATATATTAAATAAATATTCTTATTATATATATATATATATATATATATATATATATATATATATTATAAGTAATTAAATTTTTAATTTAAAATATTAGCAAAATATTAAATTGTTCTAACTTTTAAACTTTCTAAATATTAAAATATAAAATTAAGACTAACATTTATATTTTTATATTAAAATGTTAAACTTTTGAATTTTAGTCTTACTTTTATATATTTAGTCTTACCGTGGGGATGAGGATGGGGACGATTTGGGAGCGTGGACGAGGGGAGCGGGGGAGTACTCCCCGTCCCACCCCATTGTCATTCCTATATATATATTACAATGACGTACACTTATATTGACAAGAATAAAAATAATTTAATTTTTGACACTTGTTCTGGACTTAAGCGAATTGGATTCGGGTCGACTCAGTTACTAAGGACCCATGTACACGACCCATCGCATCACATTGGACGATGAGGTCCATGCACAAATAGGGCATAGATCGGTACCCATCTCCTTGGATCCACATCCAAGGCGGTCGATTAAGCCTCGGCGAACTCAAATATATTCGAACGATCCAACAACTGATCAGAGATAGCACGAATCTCTATAAATACTGGCTCGCATAACCACACAAGGTACGTATTCCTTC